>JAKTPE010000040.1:0-20900 GCA_030557465.1 Kuraishia cidri
GCACCAGCATGTGTTGTCCGCTCTGTCGAGCAGGTGTGAGGAGCACCAGCTTTCAGCGTTTGACCTGCTGCCGGCTTGAGGAGCGCCAGCACCACGCTCCGTCTTGACTAGCCAGTGTGAGGAGCACCAGCTTGCAACCTTTGGTCTGAGCGACCGGTGTGAGGAATACCGGCTTCCAGGCCTTTCTGGCTCATTGGTGTGAGGAGCACCAGTGCACACCCTTCAGTGGTCGTTCTTGCCAGCAGGGGGTTGCCGGCCAGTGAACTGCTTCTTGGGTTTGGCTTTGTGTCCGCCAACCTGTGGGTGTCTCATTCTGAGGCGAGACCCTTCCAAAAGCTGACCAGTAAGCCAATGTAGTTCATTGGATTTGCGGGCATTTTCCATCTGCGTAGAGCGTTCCAGTAGGATTGTTGTAAGAGCTTCTCTTCTTTGTTGTGGTGGTGATCGTAGATCAGAGAAGAAAAGGAAGAAGTGGGTTCATGTGCTACTTCAATATTAAGAGTCTGTGGTATGTGCCACAAAAAGGGCACATGTTACACAAACGCATATACCTCTCAAATGTTCAAAAGCAGGCTATCACTTTCAAAGCGTGAAACATTAAATTAATATATATATATGCAAAACATATGATCCATGGTCAGAATATAGAAGCAATCTTGAGCAGGCCCGGGTTCTCGAGAACGTACATGGCGCACCTCTGCGACGACTTTTTCTTGTTGCTATCAATTGCAGTCACCAGATCAACGTCGTTCACACACAGGGTGACCCGAGAGCCCTCCGCCACAGCCTCGATCTTGTAGAGAGGGTAAATCTTTCTACGCGAAAGGAATGCATACAGGCGCCCTTTAGACTCCATGTCGACGTTGGGCGTCCATGGTGCAGTCACAGGAAGCTTGTCGCTGGATATTTCCGCTGCAACAAGCAAGTTCATGGTGTTAAGATCGCGCTCCAGCTCAGGCGAATGCTGTGGGGGAGAATGATTGACTACCGAAACTTGGCGCGGCGTAGCCTGTCTCTTCAACGAGTATTTCTCCACCATGTCCTTTTTCCGCAGCGCATCCATGGCGGCGCGAATCCCCGCATCTTTCAAACTTGGCGCTGAGCCCCTGCCCAGCTCCTCTCCTTCCATTTGACATGCTACCGTGTAGTTTGTCTTCAACCCGTCGCCATACTGTACGGTAACGTATCTAGGAGACGACAGAGCGCTACCCACAAGTGCGTAGAGCTCTGCCTTTGCGTCTTTGTTCAGCTGTTCGTCGATATCTCCACGCATGCCTCTGTACATCTTTTCGAGCATGGGCTCCGCCAGATGTTTGAGCCACTCTCTCACCACGGGGAGGTTATCAGACGATTCGGTAATTAATCCGCCAATATATGCTTCGAATACATCGGCGTAGATTTTCAGTTTGCCGCTCCCAGAAGCCATTTCGATAAAGTCCTTGCGCAGGCGTTGGTCGAGCCCGTACAGGATGGCCCACTCTGTTAGAATAGTGTTATTCACGAGCTCGGCTCTCAGCTGCGTTAACACACCCTCGTCCGCGTCAGGAAATTTTTGGAATAGAATCGTCGTAAACGAACCGTTGAGAACAGAGTCGCCAAGGAACTCTAGGCGCTCGTTATGCGTCTGCAGCATGTCTTTCTTCGACAGGTGTCGTATGTTATTCACCATGGATTTGTGTGTGAATACTCTGCTCGTGATGAGAGGGTCCGTGATTACTGGCAGTGGTGGCGGGTAGCGCCCGTCGTATTTGTAGCGCTGAGAATTGTTCTCACCATTTTCTGTGGTCCCCCGTGTCTGCTCCTTTACAGCCAGTCGGATATCCTCCGTATCCTCAAGCGTGGAGTTCGACCCAAAGCTCAGAATGTCTCCAAACAGTCTTAGCTTGCCCTCTGTGTAAAGGCTTTTGAGACTCGCAGCGAGCTGCACCTTGTTGCTTCTCGCGAGATGAGCGAGGATCTCAGAATTGGATTGGCTGTGCAGCGAAGTGCGCACGAATTTCTTCAGCTCGTTCATCTCAGGAGAATCCTCAACGATTTTCCTGATTGACATCTGCAAGTTCTGTATGGCATTTTCAAGTCCCAGCACATCGGTTAGTCTTAACTCGATGTCCCGTACGGAATCAAGCGCAACACTGTCATCTACGCTCGCAGAGTTGGGCGCAACCTGCGCAAGAGGCGTGACTTTTTCAGCCGCCGGTTGTTCGTCGCTCGATTCCCTCTGCTGTCTAGCCCTCTTTTGTTCGACTTGCGCCTGGATATCGTTAATCATATCATCAATCGAAAGCTCCGACATCAGCCGCTTGGGTCCCATTTCCTCCTTCAAGTAGCAAGCAATGTTTTCAATCCAAACGCTCAGAGTACCAGATGTGGGCTTCTGTAAGATATAGGCGGTAAATGCAGGCCTTCCTATTTGCATGCCAACCGCTGCGCGGACGGTCGTTGCGGGTTGAAGGTGTCGATGTTTCACTTTCGTTTTTCTTTGAGCCATGTGGGCGTGAGATCGTGCCTCGCACGAAGAGCATGGCGGAAAATAGGGTAAGAGAAACGCGTGGCAGTATAATGAAGAAGTCTCGTGAAGAGTATATGAGAAAGGAATAAAAGAAGGGGAAAAAAAGAGGGTGTTTATATAGATTTTTTTCCAGAATAAATTGGGAGGAGAAAATGATATTTGCTGCTAGATATCACCAGAACATGATCCTGTATATGCTGTCTGCACAGCACAAATAACACAGCAGAACTCGGTGCACAACCTTTTCCTTTTAATTAGGGCTTGTTAAGCGCAATATCTGGTATAATACATCTTTCTATTGTTACACTAAAACCTGAACTTTTTATCTCTGGAGCTGCGCTCCGGAGTTTGCGTCCTTTTCGCTTCAGATGGCGTCCGGTGGTTGTTGTCCTCGAGCGGCCGCTTGGAGCCTCTGCCGTTGATGTCGTACGAGAATCGGCCAGAGTCCCCAGACTTATTCTCGTCGAGCACTTTGTAGAGATGTTTGGTTTCTGTGTCATCGGCGTCATCCTCCCGCGTTGGAACAGGTACAATGCTTTCTTCGCCAATGCTCTGTATAGGCATATCGAACCTGCTCACCTCCGGTGCATATGCAGGGACAACCTCATCCTCTTCTTCATCATCCTCTTCCTCATCTTGTTCATCCTCGTCCTCTTCAGATTCTTCCTCATCAGGCTCGATTGCACCCCACTGACTCTTTTCAATTGGATTTCCTATGTTTGTGACCTCTTCTGTTGGCTTTTTCTGTATTGGGCGGGATTGTGGCGTCTGGCTGGGTTCCGGAATCGTCATGTACGGATAACTTGGGGGCGGACCAAGTCGCTGCATCTGCATTATCCATGGAGGCGGTACACCAGGCCGCATTCCCAAGGCCGCAAGAAGTTCTCCTGACAGCTTCCCCGGTCTGAACTTGCTGAAATCGTCTTCTGCCTCGTCTCTTCCTTCAAAGAATACATCGCCGTAGCCTAGTAGGTGTGGTTTGGTCTGAAATTTGAAAAAGGCGTCGTACAGTTTGGCAAAGTCGATATCCAGCTGACCCATCTTAGGCTGAACCCTTTCACGCGTGCGCTGTTTTAGCGTGGACTCATCCTCCTGAGTTCTGTCTCGCATCTGTATGATTCCGGTATCCATGATAAACTTTGGTAGTTCAAAAGGACCCCTCTCGATCCCTCTTCTACTGGAGAGGTACTCCCGCTTGGATTGCCAGTGAGCGGGCACTGGAGGTACGTTGTGAAGTAGTTTGAGGTAGATCAAGAGTCTTGGGTCGGGCGAGTCAGCGTCAAACCATTGCACAGCCTGTGGCTTCTTGCTCTCAGCTTTCAAAACGGCAAGCGGCACCTTGAGCTTCTTTTTCAATTGCTTCCTCAAAATCTCGTTTTCCTGGTCACTGTCCGAATACTCGTCGTCATTATCATCATCAGCGTCAGCATCACTGCCTCCTTTTTTCTCGCGCTCGTCGTCGCTGTAGAACACATCTCCCTTGTCTGCATCCTCCGTCGTCTCTTCCGTGTAAAATCTGTCAAACACCTTCTTGAACTCAGCAAAAGCTGGATCATCAAGCACTTTATCCAGATCAGACTCAAAGATCCTGCCGTTGGACGATACTTGTGGTTCTGTGTCACTGGCGTCGTTGTCTTCTTGTTTGTGGTCTTCCTCCACAGAAGGCACCCCCACCGGCTGCTCCTCTTCCTTCGGAAGAGGCGTCGACACTGCCTTCTCGGATTCCTCCTTTTTCAGTTTCGCCTTCTCCCTTCGTAGCTGATTCTTCGATTTCTTCTGCTTCGCCATCTCTCCAGTCGCTGTGTTGAGATAATATTGCGGAGACAGACGATGCGCCTCACAAAAAAGTTGTCTCGTTTTCAGAAAGCGTCGTGTGTCACCCAGCGGAGAACCACGTATAACGGCTACGGAATCATTTATAATATGTAAAGCGTGATCAATATAATGTCCCAAATGTAAGGGTCGAGAACGTATTCCTGTAATAGATCCTCAGATCCTCCGGTACCTCCTGTATGCGAGAAATGTAAGAAAACAGAATGAGGTCCCTCCTAGGCGCCCTTAGTCGAGCTGTTGTTTCGTATGGCCTTCTCCATATCTGTCAGCTTTTTAGATATGTTTTCAACTGCAATGTTGGTAAATTAGTATCTCGCTCATCTCTGCAGTTGCTTAAAAGACACATACACCTGCTGTTGATATCGCGATCCGAGTTTTCAAGCTTCTCTAGCTACATCGGAGTTAGTTATCCCCTTCGCTCGTCTGCGGAAACGTTAAGTGACTGAGACATACCATGCCCGTTAAACTCTTCTCCAGTTCGGTAGCAACTTCATATACCGACATCCCCTGTTGCTCGCCCCCGTTGGCAGAAACTGAACCTCTCTTTTCAGTCGTACTGGAAGGAACAGCGGCTCCGCCTGAAGCTGACGCACTGGTGCTGCCGCCGCCGCCACTGCCTACCGGCTTTGTAATTGGCTCTGTAATAGATATAGACGAGTTAGCGCGTTCCATATGATGTCTGCGAATGGTCTGGAGTGAAATTTATAAAGGTATTCAGGGTTGTAAGCGCACAGAGATCAAAGGGAAACGCGGTCGGTTGGGCAGTGATGAGATGATTTGTCTGCCCCGAGAAAGACGTAAACGAAGCTGGAAACGCGCGCTCGGCCTTTTGCGTTCAAAAAGTCAGTCTCACCATCAACACAACGGCGCACTGCAAGACCAGGAAAGGCAATTGGGGACGCATAATCCTTTTTCTGGCAGTCGGATTTTTCCCGACATAGAAGACAAAGATGATAATAGTGAACCTGCGGCTGGTCCCAACCCGCTGGTCGGCGTTCGAGCACTATGCGGTCCAAGCGCGATTTGCTCTGGCCAGACATATCTCGCAGTCTGGATCAGCGTTCCCTGCGCCTCAGAAGCAGACGACAAGCGTTGGCAAGTACTCTGGCGTGTCGTCATATTTGGCGTACGCGCGGGATGCCGAGGTGTCTGCGACATCGACAGTTTTTCAGGGCTCACTGTACGAGCTCGCAACGCTCGAGTTTCTACAGCGCACGTTTGAGCTGTCTAACGTAATTCACCAGGGTGGTGCTCATGACCGGGGTGTGGATGTGCGAGCGAAGTGGGATCTGCGGCCGTTCCGGCCGGCCGTTGTCGAGCTTGACCCCAAGACACGCGAGATGGCCAACCAGCGGTACGTGAAGCCGCTTGTGCTGCGGGCGTCGCCCCGGAGTCTTGATGTGCGACTCCTTGTGCAGTGCAAGTGCTATGAGCGTACTGCAATTGACGCGAAGTTGATCCGTGAGGTCAATGGAACATACGCGAACAACGTGCCGTCGAAGAACACAAGCAAGGTGTTTTTCATGATTGTGGCACCCAATGGCTTCACACGACAGGGCAGGAAAGACTTTGACAGCTCGCCCAACCCTCTGATATATTGCCGATATAGTAAGAGCAGATTGAGGGACGGAGGAGACCCGTACGACTTGGAACACTACGCTGTCGGCGAGTTTCAATCGTTCTACTTCAATCCAATGGCACAAGCGCTTCTCAAAGGACTTGACTGGAGCATTCAAGTACGTCAGATCAAATTATCCCAAAGCGCAAAGCTGGCTGCGGCAAGCGCATAATGAAATACAGCTACCTCACAATTTTTGAGCCCGTGGAAGCCTCTGGAGGCTGGCTGGCCCAGCCTGGTGGAGGCACGGGGACTTACCGCATGTGCATCCGCAGCCAGCAACTCATTACGCTGTCAGAACACTTCATCATATGTCTAGTCGCATCTGTTGTTTCCAAATATACTGCATTTTGGTGCCGCTAATGTTTGCGCTAAAGTTGGTTGCCGCGGCGAGCTCGGCTTATCTCACTGGCATGTTCTGCATCCATTCTCGATCAATTCGACTAGCCATGATGTCTTGCCCACACAAGGGCATGAAGGTGATTCTAGGGTGCTAGGCGTTTGTGGTTGATTTGGCTGTACCCGGAGGCATGTGTCGGGTGCTCATACCTTCGTTTTTGTTTTCCCTTTTTTGATGATACCTGTATATATAAGACACTAGTGGGATTTAGACGCGCTTTTCCGTAACTCGATACCGGACATAATGCGCCGTTGGGATAGAATTTAGTAATATAACTAATGTTTTGGGTGTTCAAAGTCATATTAAATTGAGTCTCACACTAGTTGGCTAAAACACTACTTTTGTCTGATGCAAGCACGTGATCTGGTTAGTACACGAGAGTAAGAAAGTCGCACTTTGCACGACCATTAGACACGCAAGGAGGAATTACAGGCTCTAGGTCTCAGTACTGGACTTTTATGCTGAAAATAGATCCGGAAATGGAATATCTGACTTACATTTTTATCCCAGTGGCAGCCTCAGCTCCATTCTAAAAGGTCCAATCTGGGCCCATTTTGGCTTGCCTGGTAAAAAAGAGTCGTGTTCTACTCAACTTTTATGCGGGCCAGCTTGGTATTATGTGTTGCTTAACTGTCTGGGTGGTCTGGGCAGATTGTAAGCTCTACGATTCATTCTCGCCTACTATGAAGAAATAAGAGCGCTATATTGCTAGGCATATAGATTTAGAGGTAGAAAGTTAGTCACATCATGTTAATTTCTCCACAGCCCTTCTGGAAGAATAGTGTCAAGCAGAACCACTCGGCTGCCTCGGAAATGTGCTGTTGGTGTGGCTGAGGTTATCTGGGTCCCACTATTGGTTAGGGCACGGCGCCTGATTCAAAGATATATGGAGGCAGGATCCCCCATTCCTACGATGTGAATGCAAGACCACGAGGGTTTTCCCGGCTGGCAATGAAATCGCTGCTGTTCTGCTCTCATTCATATCTACTATGTAATATTCGCAAGTCTAGTGTGTTGTCTATGGGGAAGATGACGACCATAATGAACTCTCTGTAGCGTGCGACTATCTTTCTGAAACCCAGACGAATTATCAAGCTGTCCCGGAATAAAGTATGGGTATGAACCCGCACAGCTCAGTGCAAGATCAAAAATGTATTCATCTGTCCTTTCTATTTCATTGAAGCTATTATCTTTGAGGAATTGAGAGACCGGTCTTGAAGGCTTCAAGAGCACCAAGGCTTTCCCACCACTGTGCAAGGCGGGGAAACTCCTGAAGATCGATGCCAACGCGGTGAGAGCCATTGACCCAAGGGAAAGTAGCCACGTCGGCGACACTGATGTGGTCACCAACGAGGAACCCGGTCTTAGTTCTCTCGAGCTTTGCTTCAAGCACAGAGTACAACCTCTTTGTCTCGTCGAGGTAACGCTTCTGTCCGTATGGGATTTTTTCAGGGGCATACAGGATAAAATGATTGGCCTGACCTTGCATTGGACCAACACCAGCCATCTGGAACATCAACCATTCGAGCTGTTCGTAGTAGAGTGGGGTCCCATACTCGTATGAGAACTTTCTGTCGTTGTCGTACTTATCGGCCAAGTACAGCAGAATGGCTCCAGTCTCACTGATGTGGAAGGCGTTGCCCGAGGCATCGACATCAGTCAAGGTAGGGATTCTGCCATTGAGGTTCAATTCCAAAAACCATGGCTCTTTTTGCTCTCCTGTTGAGATATTGATAAGACGCACGTGGTAATTCAGCTTCAGCAGCTCGAGATAGATCGAAGCCTTGAAGCCATTGGGAGTGGCATCCGAATACAGTTTTAGGTATGGCGCCTCGAGGGCGGTCTCCTTGGGATCCTGTTCGTCAATAAGATAGTGCACCATTTTTGGTTTATTGTAAGATGAAGACAGAGATGATGGCCAAGTGAAAAAAGAACGAAAGTTTACCGACGAAAATCGGCTCGAGCAAGGTTGTGTGGCTTTATATAGCAATCCCCGAACATTCTCGTGATTGCTGATGACTAAGGGGCTGCTGATTGTTATCCCCCACACATCGCGGCGAGCGCGGCGTCGGGCAGCCAAAGCGGAGACACGGCGGTGGTTATTGTGGTAGGCAGCAGTAGCATATTGGCGCAAATGCTTTCGTTGGATGGCAGCTTGCACTTGCAGTGGCCGTTTGCACCGCTGTGGTGCTGTCCCTGTGCTTTCTGCTGTTCGAGCTGGCACCAGGCATGAGGAGATCAAACCTAGACCACCAGCACGGTTGAGGCTCGAACGCAGAAGGGCTGACCTTGATATTGACTTTGAGCACACCATATCGTAGGCTAGATAGAAAGAAGACGATCGAATGTTCTGGAGGAGGGCAATTTCGTGGATGTGTGCAGCCGGGAGAGAGAAGGGCAAACGTTTGGTTTGTTTTTTTGCTATTGACCGAGCGCGGGTTTAGGTCTCATATCTCCGCGTCTTCTTTGAGTCACTATGAAGTTGACAAGACATAGCTGGGCTATTTGGGTATATTTTATGATTGAGTGTAGCTCACCATAATAAAATGATTGATCTTTGATTGGGTTGAATTGAAAGTACGTGACAATCTATGAACTGCCATGGGCCACAAGGGAATCTGTTTGTGCATTGTGGATTTCGACAGTTTCTACGACACAAAGACGGCAAAGGTAACCGACACTGATATATACAGTCTGGCATCTCAGGTATTAATTCAATGAGCAAAAACCACACACACAATTTTCACTCAAATTCAGTTAAATTAATCTTTATTTATTTGTCTGATAAACAAGAACATTTTTCAAGTTTATTTTCTGGCGTAGCCTCGTAAATTGAGGAACAGCAATGATATAGCAAAAAATGCCTATCAATTTCATTTTTGTTTCACTTTCAGAACTTTAAAAAGCAAAGTAAAACCCAGCTCCCGTATAAATTTGCTAATAGCTCCTCACATTACTATATTTTACCATTTAAATGACAGTAAACTAAATTAAATCCATTCTTCCCCATTTGCAAAAAACCCGCATAAATGGCAGATCATCTCATGCGATGCGTATAGAAAAAGTTCCTAAATCAACAAGGCAAAAAGCATTGAACGCACCACATATAAACCACTCCACACGTCAATGGCGAACGAAATCTCCATCTCTGTTGAGGAGACGAACAAGCTGCGAGCCAAGTTAGGCCTCAAGCCCATACCGACGGACACACCAGCCCCCTCCACTACCCGCGCTCCTCAGACACAGGCACCAACAGCAAAAGAGAGCCTCAGCATCGATGAGACGAACAAGCTCAGAGCGTCACTTGGGCTGAAGCCAATACCAACGGATGAGAGCGGTGCTACTACTACAAAAACAACCGAGGAAATCGAGGTGGAGAACCTCGAGAGACTGAATACGGAGAATTCGAGGGCGGATAAGGCAGATGAGCTACGGCGGCGATTGGGCGCTGCGCGCAGAAAGCGGGACGCGGAGAAGCTGAAACACGGCAGGACAGTGCTTGAAGAGGAGGAAGGTGATACCACGAGGAGCACCGATGACTGGTTGAGCGGACTCGGTGAGAAGAACAAGACGGCGGATGCTGCACCACGAAGGAAGCGACAGAAGAAGAGCAATGGTGTTGCGGCGGGGGAGGATACGCTGGAGGGTGTTAAGGTGGGCCACGACATTCGCGACTTGCAGGAAATGATGGATGGGAACGGAGAGGTGATTCTCACATTGAAGGATAAGGGGATCTTCGACGATGGAGAAGATGATGATGAGGATGAGCTCGTTTCTGAGACGCTTGAACAAAGGAAACTTGTTCAGGAGAACCTGCGGGCCAAGCTCGGAAAGGACAAACCTGGGTTTAACAATTTTGAGCAGGATGAAGATGAGAATATCAGAGAGGGATCATTCAAGATTTCTGGTGGGGTTATCCCGATGGGGGTTGACGAGATCAAGAAGCCCGACGATTCCAAAATCAAGGGGAAACTGGTTGTGTTTCAAGATGAGATTGAATCAGAATTGAGGTCGGATTACCAGGAGGCGAAACCAGTCAAAATGAAGAAGATAAAGAAGAAGGCGAAGGAGGACAGCAGGAAAAGGGCTGTCGATGAAGATGAAGCAGGGCGCACTCAGTTGCGGCACGTCGAGCTGGATGCAGCAGAAGATGGCGTCGATGACGAGGAATTACAGTCGTTCATATCTCTGCGGCGGAGGAAACAGCAGAGTAAGAGAAAAGCGATGACCCCGGAGCAACTTGTGCTAGAGATGAAGGCGCATCAAGAGGCCGAAGAGAAAACCATCGAGACAGCAGGCATAACGATTGACGAGACGAGCGATTTTCTAAGCTCTCTCAAGGTGCCGGAGGAGACGAACGAGGAGGAGGAAGAGGACAATAAAGAGGTGTCTCTGCAGCAGGAAATAGTCGCTTCGGCTGAAAAAGAAGTCGAGGAAGAGGAACAGGAAAAACCCAACGAACTCAGTGAACTCAAGAACAAACGGACACCATCGGCAGTGTTTGACGAGGAGGAAGATGCGATCGGTGGTGCGGGAATTGGCGCCACGCTCAAGTTTCTGCAGGAACGCGCCATAGTTTCAAAGGGCGCCGATGGTGACGAAGGCAAAAGGAGACTCGTTACGGAGCAACGCGCAAAGCAGCGCGAAGCCGAGCTTCGGTTCATACAGAGACAGATCGAGGAGCGCAGTCGACGCGAGGCTGCAAAGGGGCAGCAGATGGATGTTGACGGTGTAAGCAAGAGGGAAAGGGAGCGGATGCTACAAGAGGAGAACGAGCAGCGGCTACGGGCCAACGCCAACCTGCAGGAGGAGCGGCTGAAGAACTACAACCCCGAGGTGAAGCTCGTGTACCGCGACGACAACGGACGCGAGTTGCAAGTGAAGGAGGCGTTCAAGCACGTGTCGCACAAATTTCACGGTAAGGGTCCTGGGAATAACAAGCTGGACCGAATGGCCAATCGTCGTGTACAGTAACAAAACAGCATAAAGTCGTCCATCTACCAATAGCTCGGAGAAGAACACCGGGTAACACTCTTACAGGGGTGGCTGCCATAATTGCTGACATAACCACATCCCTTTTTTTCTTTTTCGGGGCCAGCCTCGTTCCCAAAGCGGCCATAAAGAAACGAGGCAGGAAAAACAAACAGAGAGAAGATGAGGGTTCTTTTTTTTAAAATATATATTTAGATTTCCTAACTTTTACACCTCCATTTACATATATCTTACCCATATACGTGTTGAATACTCATATCCAACTAACACACTCGCTCATACTCACCACTCATCTACCCTCATTAGACCCGACTTGCTCTGCTGCACATACCGAAGATCCTATCTGTTTACGTCAACGCCGATCTTCCTATTGAGATTACCGCAGATCGACAAAAAAAAAACATACACACCTAAAAGAAAGAGAGAATAGAACAACCCACTCGAACAAAGGTCATTTTCCTCTATAGGAACGATCAGCAGCAGCACTTGTTATTTCTCCGATCTCTCCTTTTTATAAAACTCGCTTTTCCCCCCGCCGTGGTCTCACTCGCTTTTGAAATTCATTCTCAAGCTCAACCGAGTCAAGGAACGCCAAAAAGGATACCCAGCAGTTTCGTTTACTGAGTTGAGAGAAACCACGGAATCCAAGTGATTGCCACAAAAAGAAGTCGATGATAACATTGCAACAACAGCAAACAGGAAGCCTCAACACAGACTCTTACTCGACTCATTCCTCACCGGACTATTCACAGCAGAGAAAGGGTCGAATTCCACTAGTTGGTATATCGCCACGCTACAATAACAGCTACAACACCCACATTCGCTTATCACCATCAAAACCGGCACTTGGCTCACCATTTGTTCCGTCCAATACCCCTCGCTTCCAATCCCCTTCTTTGAAAGAAACCCAACATTCACATATATTTGAGAAATCACAATCTCAACCACAACTGCGAACCAACAACCAAGTGTCCAATATGCTGTATATTTGGGGAATGAACCATTCGAGGTTCCAGCGGCCCGCACAGACACTTTCGGGATTCATGGAGAGGTATGGAGACTGGATGCCGATCATTGACTGGAAATTAATTGGTTTGTGTGCCGTTTGGTACTCAACCAGTGTCGTCTCCAGCAACTCAACCAAGTCGATTTTGAAAGAGTTCCAGTTCCCAGTGACGCTAACTGAGGTGCAGTTTATCCTGAATGCCCTCTTTTGTCTCTTGACAGTGATGTTTGTGAGGCAATACGACATTGCTTCGAACAGATATGCAAACAGAAATCTCAACCCAAACTCGCTGTACATGAACAAGGCTAGCTCGTTGCTGGAATTGTTCCCAACTGGCACTTTTCCAACGCATCTCAACAGCCCACATTACTCGATGTTGGGTGAGTTCCTCAAACCCACAAAGTTTGTCCTACTGACAACGCTACCAATGGGTATTTTCCAACTTGTGGGCCACATTGCATCTCACAAAGCCACATCGATCATTCCGGTGTCTCTCGTGCATACCGTCAAGGCGCTTTCGCCAATAACAACGGTTCTCATTTACAGGGTTTTATTTGGAGTCAAGTTTTCGTTGAAAACATATTTGACTCTGATTCCTCTGGTTACCGGAGTGATGCTGAGCTGCATGAAGAATAACCTCTCGATCACAGACAACTTGTTCTACAGGGGTTGCTTCTTTGCCTTTATCTCGATGATTATCTTTGTGTCCCAGAACATTTTCGCAAAGAAGATTCTCACTTTTGAAAACCAGACATCATCCTCTTCGTCGGCGGAGAAGGATTTTTTCACAGAGGCATCAAAGAGCCTCAACAGGTTACCCCAATCGAACACCTTTATCACCAACCTGAGCGTGATCAAGGGCGAGTCGGCCGCATCCACCCCGGTGTTGCCAATCGCAATGACACCGGCCAGCTTGTCGCCGCCCTCTGTGCCATCGACACCACGCTTGGACGAGCGCAGCTCGTCGAAGAAGCTCGACAAAGTTTCTGTGTTATTTTACTGCTCGGTCGTTGGATTCACACTGACGCTGCCCGTGTACTTCATCACGGAGATTTCAGCGAGCCGCAGCGGCGCGCCAGTGTCGCTGTCGGTCATTAGCAGCAGTCTCGCGAGCACGATGGTCATCAACGGCCTGGCGCATTTTGTCCAGAGTCTCGTTGCGTTCCAGATCCTGGGGCTCGTGTCGCCCATCAACTACTCCATTGCTAACATCCTCAAGAGAATCATCGTGATCACGTGCTCGATTGCACTCGAAGGTACGAAATTGTCGAGTGTGCAATGGGTGGGACTCGTTCTCACTGTTGTCGGGCTGTATAGCTACGACAAGTGGGGAGTTGAGAGGAGAAGATCGTGATTTGTTCAATTTTTTTGTTACTGTTTTTTTCTTGCTCCCCAGACGAACGATCTCTCGTTGTCTTTTTAACCGGGTTGTTGACCTTTTCTTCTTTATCCGGGGAAGCCCACTATGCTTCCAATTCTAGTCATTCATTTGTACCATAGTATTAAATCTACTATTTTACTGAGTACCCCAACAGCTGTAAGAATGTAGATATATTAGGTAGATCAAGAGAAAACCCCGACCGGCTCCGACCCCTGCGAGATGGCGTTGGGCAGGACACGACCCGGAGTCCCCCACCCGGCGTGAAGTGTTCCATTGGCCATCGGCCGGGGCAGGGAAGGCCACAGAGACGGTGAAAGGGGACGACGGTGATAGATTGGCATCAGCAGAGCGTTACTACAGTATACACTTCTCTTATACTCCACATATATAGAACTCTCCGAGCCCTAGTATTTCTGTCTTAAGATGTTGAGATTTGTTTCCCAGAGACGTCTGTTTTCCTCAGCCAGTATGCTGGCCCAGACCGCCACCAGTATGTCAACTTTTTTTTCCCTTTCCCGTGTTGAACCAAAATTACGCACAGGCCAGTGATGGTGTTGCGGGACGTGATCGATATTTTTTCTTTCTTGATAATTGCCATACTAACACACTTCCGTAGAAACTCACGACGTTGTCGTCATTGGCGGTGGTCCCGGTGGATACGTGGCTGCCATCAAGGCTGCGCAACTCGGGCTCGACACGGCTTGCATTGAGAAGAGAGGTCGTCTTGGAGGCACCTGTCTCAACGTTGGATGCATTCCATCCAAGTCGCTGTTGAACAACTCTCAGCTGTATCACACGGTGAAGCACGACTCGAAGAACAGGGGAATTGACGTTTCCGATGTGTCAATCAACGTTGAGCAGCTCATGAAGGCCAAGGACACGAGTGTCAAGCAGTTGACCGGCGGTATCGAGATGCTTTTCAAGAAGAACGGCGTGACGTACTACAAGGGTGCTGCTTCGTTTGAGGATGAGCACTCCGTCAAGATTGAGCCAATCGAGGGCGGCGAGGAGGCTATCGTCAAGGCTGAGAACATTATCATCGCGACTGGCTCCGAGCCAACGCCATTCCCCGGGATCACCATTGACGAGGAGAGAATCGTGTCGTCGACCGGTGCGCTCGAGCTCAAGGAGGTGCCTAAGCGCTTGGTTGTCATTGGTGGCGGAATCATTGGTCTTGAGATGGGCTCCGTCTGGGCAAGACTCGGGACCGAAGTGACCGTTCTTGAGTTCCAGAACTCGATCGGTGCCGGCATGGACGCCGAGGTGTCCAAGTCTATCCAGAAGCTGCTGGCGAAGCAGGGCATCAAGTTCCAGCTCGGTGCTAAAGTGGTTAAAGGTGACAGGGAAGGCGATGTCGTCAAGATTGAGTATGAGGACGTCAAGAAGGGATCCACCGAAGCTATCGAGGCGGACATCCTGCTTGTTGCTGTTGGCCGCCGTCCATACACCGAGGGTCTAGGCATTGATAAGCTCGGCCTGGACGTCGACAAGAGAGGCAGACTCGTCATTGACTCTGAGTTCAAAACCAAGCTGCCACACATCAGGGTCATTGGTGACGTTACGTTCGGCGCGATGCTTGCGCACAAGGCTGAGGAGGAAGGTATTGCCGCTGCAGAGTACATCAAGAAGGGCCACGGACACGTTAACTACGGAAACATTCCATCTGTGATGTACTCCCACCCAGAGGTTGCGTGGGTTGGACAGACGGAGGAACAGCTTAAAGAGGCTGGCATCAAGTACAAAGTGGGCAAGTTCCCATTCATCGCCAACTCGAGAGCCAAGACTAACCTCGACACTGACGGGTTTGTCAAGTTCCTTGCTGACGCCGAGACACAGAGAGTGCTGGGTGTCCACATCATTGGTGCCAATGCCGGTGAGATGATTGCTGAGGCTGGTTTGGCCCTCGAATACGGTGCTTCGACTGAGGACATTGCCAGAACTTGTCACGCCCACCCAACTCTTTCAGAGGCGTTCAAGGAGGCTGCTCTGTCTACTTTCGACAAGCCAATCAACTTTTGAGTGACGTAAGAAAAAAAAAGACTTAGGACAGCCTGTGTATTTACTCCCCCCAAACCATTCACACCCCTTTTCTATTTTTGCTAGTATAAATCAAAGGTCTTGGAAAGTGGTTTTAGATTATTTATAGTTATGCGTATCGAAACATTACGAGAAGATAACCAACCAGAATATATATGAACATGTCAATTAATTAATGCAAATAGTCTTTACCTATGAGGGGTTCCAGTGCAACCGGCAAAGTATCCGCCGCATCACCCACGAACTGCCAGTCCTTTTCGTCGAGCTCCGAGTCTGGGTCCTTTTCCGTGTTGAAAATGGCAATCTTCCCGCCCTGAGATTTCACCATATCAACATACCCAGCAGCAGGCCATACCGACCGACTTGTTCCTATAACAAGCATGAGGTCAACCTTGTTTTTCACTATGAATTCATCAGCCTTATCGATGATCTTGAGAGGAAGCGGCTCGCCAAACCACACAACGCCCGGTCGCAGCAGCCCAGTACCGCACGAAGGACATAACGGCAGATCAGCCTCGCTGAGCATCTTCACAGGCTGGAACCTCGCGGGCTCACCGCTCTCCTCCCCAGCGACACCCTCACTCTCACCTTCGCCATGCTTGCGCTTTTTCACATTGACAAACTCATCTTCGCAGCCACTCAGCGCCGGCGTAAGCGGGTGCACCATGTTGTTATGCTCTACATGCGAGCACATGAAGTTGGTACACTGTAGCGTGAACAGCGACCCGTGCATTTCGAGCAGAGCCGCTGGATCGTGGCCCGCGCGCCCCGACAGCCCATCCACGTTCTGCGTCAGCGTGAGGAACCGCACGCCGCCCTCGCGAGCGCTTTTCCGCGACAGCTCCGCCAGTGCCCTGTGTCCGTTGTTTGGCTGGGCCTGCAGTGCGCAGTATCGCCGGTGCGTGTAGAACTGCCACACCAGACCGGGATCAGCGAGGAATGCATCGGGCGTCGCTAGGTCCATCGAGTTGTAGTTCTTCCACAGTCCGCCGGAGCCCCTGAACGTCGGGAGGCCCGACGAAACAGAGAGTCCGGCGCCGCATAACGCCAGGATCGACTTGCAGTTCTGGCTTTGGATGAAGGCATGAAACCTTGCCAGGTGGGGCCCATTCATCTGTGCAGGAGCCTCGACCGCTTGTGGTGGTTGTGGTGGGGACCGCGATGAAGACCGGGCAAGCTCTGATCGACCTGTCATAGGGGTTGATGTAGGCTTTGGATCACTGACTGCTTAGCAGTGGTTGAGAGCGAATGCAGCATGCGTTTTCTGCAAAAAAATGTTGAGCAATGAGGCATGACTGAGTTTCTCTTCTGGGGAACGGTGCCGTAGAAAAGATGGCGACCGATAGTGGTGTGCGCCAACCATATACGCCATACTTCACGTGTCAGTAATTTTGCAGATGGAGAAGCTGAGCGGAGCCAGCGAGCGAGCGAGAGAGACAAGTCAAAATCAACAAGCAAGACGCGAGCGCGTACGAGTCAGAAACGATTGTACCCATACACAATGTCGAAGGATGCAAGGCTGACTCCAGCAGACAAGGAGAGACTCTCTAAGCGGTTGCGTCCCTTGTTTGATCACATTTATACAATTAGAGATGAATAGTAAGTGCTGTCCCCTTTTTTTTTGTTCAACTACAGAGAGATAGACCAATCTAACACGAACGTTTTCAGCCAAATACCGATCTCAGACACCTTTCACGCCCTTCCGCCAAGGTCGCTGACTGAGTATTTCAAAGTGATCAGGAAGCCCATGTCGTTGCAGAAGGTAAAAATTTCTCTCAACCAGGCAAGATTTACCAACGCACAACAATTTGTGTACGACCTGACGCAGATCACTTGGAATGCGCGTTTCTTTAACGTGAAGGGAAGCTCAATTTACGAACAGGCAGTGATTCTGGATAACTACATCAAGGAAAAGGTTATCCCGGCGATCAAAAATGATCCGAAAATTGTTGGTTATGACCATGTCGCGTACCCTGACCTTGGCCCACTTCCGGATAACGATGAGGTGGCTCCAGCCGAGGAGGAAGAAGACGATGACGATGATTATCAAGATGATGACAAGGCAGGCGAGAAGACAGGCGGGTCGACACCAGGCGCCTCACAACCAGCTTTCCAGGATGAGGAAGAAGACGAGGAAGAGGACGACGACGATGACATTAATATTCAGCCGCGTACTCCAGCGCCAGAGAGCGCGGGGGGTGAAAAGGAGAGAAGAGACATTTTGGAGGCGTGGTTCAAAAGAGGCCGTCCTCCAATCATCGACAGACCTCACGAGCAGCGTATCAAGAACATTATGCGTGGGCTGAAGAAACTTAGAAGTCCTGAGTCGAACACATTTATCTACCTTGCCTTCGACAGACTGCCCAATGCACAGCTCTATCCAGAATACTACCAGACCATCATGAAACCAATATGCTTCAACGACATTCGACTGAAGACTAAGCAAAGGGCTTACCACTCAGTTGAACAATTTTTAGCCGACGTGAACCAGGTGTTTACGAATGCAAAGATTTGGAACACGTCGAACCAGACACTGTTACGCCAGGCGTTCCAGCTAGAGGAGGCATTCAAGCAGATAACAGCAGAAGAACTGTCGCGCCCAGATTCAGCGTACTTGCATGGCGATAGTGGCCACGTCGTACGCGTGCCTATGGACAACTTGAGCGTGAAGGGCAGAAGCTACAAGATTGGAGATTGGGTGCTGATCAAGAACCCCAATGATGAGACCAAGCCTATCATTGGGCAGATTTTTAGAATGTGGTCAACACCCGAAGAGGGCAACCAGAGGTGGATCAACGTGTGCTGGTATTACAGACCCGAACAGACCGTACACCGTGTGGATCGACTCTTCTACGAAAATGAAGTTTTCAAGACTGGGCAGTATAGAGACCACTTGGCCGACGACATCGTGGGTCCTTGCTACGTTGCTTATTTCACGCGCTACCAGAGAGGAGACCCAGCAAACAAATACGAGGGCCCACTCTACATCTGCGAGTTCAGATTCAACGATGGTGACAAGAACTTCAACAAAATCAGAACCTGGAAGGCTTGCCTCCCAGATGAGGTGAGACATATTGAAGACCCGATCATCCCGCTTCCAGATTTGCGTGTCATGAAGAAGTTTGAGTCTCCAATCAAGCATCTGCTTCCGGCGAACGCAAAGGAGACTGACCCAATTCCTGAACCAACAATCGCCAACTTGAATGCACCTCCGTTAGTCGGTGGCGTTTATGTGAGACCACCATCGATCGACGATGACCCTGGCCAGTACGCCAACACCGTGCCTAGGCCCTCGTCTGTCAAAACGAGCCGTCACTCCAGCTCTCCAGCACCTGCGAACCACCCAAGCACGCCGAGCGCAGGAGGTAGTGGACTAGGCGCTCTCGCTCCCTTGCAAAGATTTGACCATCCACAGCAGGGCACGTTTGGCAACGGCAGACAGGCGTCACATCATCAGCCGTACGGCCTATCGAAGGTTATCAGCTCGCCATATAATCAGACACACCACTCTATCAGTGCATATCACCCTCCTACAAGCTCCCTTTCGTTCACTCTCCCTGCGGCGCTCGAAGATCAGCTGCCGACTTTCGCCAAGGAGGGCGTGGCAAAGATGGATCTGCACAACAACCTGACACGTTTACATGCGCTCGACTCAGCAGCAACCCTCGAGACGGCGAGGGAACAGAAGCCGCCACTGATCTGGTTGAGGGGCCCACCCACGATCATATCGAACCGGTTGATCAATAAGGGACATCTCGGGACAGAGCCACTCAACAAGGTCAAGCGCAGACGCACTCTCGGGAACGGCAACGATGACGATGAGGGAGGTGATGAGGTGAATGACCTCCCTGGAGCTGGATTTGGCGGAATGGCTAAGCTTGGGCATACTACTGAGTACTTGGCCTGGCGCTTGAAACAGAGCGGGAAAGCTGTATGAGCTTTTGTATAGTACCTGTTGGAAAATGTATATTAATCTTCTGCGAGACCGCCTCACGGGGAATGATTACAATCCTCCACATCCCGACATGAAGGGAAAGAAATAGCCATGGCCACCTGCAATCGATCGCCCTCTTCCGAATAAGACCGCTATGAGCTGAACAGCACCTTTTTTTGGTGGAGCTGACACCAGCATGGAACGATCATGGATTTACCTGAAGATTGGGAAGCACGGAGCTGAGCGTGAGCGAGGTTCTGAATATCTGGGGCTTTTCTGTTTGTGGTCGACCTAGAAGAGTTTTGGTGTGTCTGTCGGCGCAAGAGCTTATAAAGTCTCCCTACACAGTAGCATCCCCACTACTCCTTTATATATTTCAAAACGTTGGGCTTGTAGCTGACACTTTTCTGATTCTGACCCAGCCTCTTTCGGCTCAATTTTAATTCGGATGCGTTCCTGGGAGCGGATTTCGCAAATCACCAATTGTTTATGGTGTTTTGGCCGTAAAATATTGAGTTTCGCACTTCCTGTAGTGCAATGCTCAACTCCAAATTCGTTAAGAAATGTCGTGTGATGCTCAAATATTTTGGCAGGCAGAGCACATTATGGGCTCTAGCTCCCGGCAATGGATCGCTATGGAGAAAATGAAAGTGGAAGAGGAAAACTGCATGTCTGTGGATATCCCCACAGGAACCTCGGCTCCATAGCAGGAGGGTCAATTTTGGCTATTTGGCAGGCCTGGCCCATTTAGTCGTGCGGTGATCAACTTCCTGGCTGGGTGTCTGCTGAGCGTAAGCTAGTGTCTGTCTGCGCAAGAGCCCAAAAAGTCTCCCTACACGGTATCATCCCCACTACTCCTCTGCTTAATCTAAAACGTTGAGCTTGTAGCTGGGGTGCCTTTGATGCTAACCCAATTTATTTTGACTCGATCGCAATTTGCATGCGTTCGTGAGTGCGGATTTTGTTAAAGACATATTGTTTTTGGTGTTTTCACCCTCAGAAATTGAGTTATACACACTAGGTAGTGCCATGCTCAGCTCTCAAAAATTTAGAAAATGTCGTGTGATGCTCAAATATTTTGGCTGGCGGAGCATGTTATGAGCTCTACGGCTCGGCAATGGATCGCTATGGAAAAAATAAAAGCCAGAGAAGTATATTATGAGCCTTGAAGTATCTCACTCGAAATTTCA
>JAKTPE010000041.1:0-16408 GCA_030557465.1 Kuraishia cidri
TTTGAATACTACCTATTACCTCGTACATTATAAGAATCACTAATTACTCTTTTTGTCGCTCGAATCGTCGGACGAGCCTCTCTTCTTTTTAAAGTATGTTCTGTTGAAACTCCATTTCAGCAGAATCCACACCATGTCCATCGCGCCAAATTCAGGCCACAACTTATCGATAATCTCAATATCGCATTCGGACACATGGCTCTCCCACAGCAAGAAATCGCTGAGACGATAGACTCCTGACGTTCGTATCAGTAGATCCAGAGGCGGTAGTCCACCTGTGTACATATTGCGTTCGAATTCAGCCTCCGTGATATCCTCCGGCTCCATCTGTCTGCTCGTCACCTTTTTCACAATCGTCTTCACGGCGTGCGCCATGTCGTCGCGCGACGTATACGGGAAGCACACGTTCAGGATAGCGCGCGTGTTATTTTTCGTGATCTCCTCAGCACGCTGAAGCACTGCGCGAACATCGTCGGGAAGCAGTGACACGTCGCCCAGGATGCGTATCCGCACTCCAAACTCTTCGCATAGCTCGCCGTGCTCCACTATTTGTGTAAACTTGGCCTTGGACAGCTCCATCAGCCAGTCAATCTCGTACGACGACCGATTGAAATTCTCGATCGAGAACGCAAACACAGTCGCGGCCTGCACACCACAGTCGTAGCACACCTCCAGCAGCCGCGCTAACGACTCAAACCCTGCATTGTGGCCCTCCTTGAGCTCGATGTTACGCCGTCTCGCATACCGCCGGTTGCCGTCCATGATGAACCCAACATGCCGTGGCACAGGTCCAGTGCGCAGGATGCGTGCAAATGTCTTTTTCGAGAACTCCTGTAGGTGTCTATACCCCGGGAACGTCGACAGCCACGAGTCAGAAGACATAATGTGATGAAATATGCGAGTTACAAGAATGAATCGTGGAGACTAGATGAGGGAACAACGCTGCAGAGAAACATGCAAATAAAGAAAGAGAGAAGAAGAGATGAGAAAACGGATAGCACAATCTCGCTGAAGAGCGAAAAAACAAAAATATGAAATACCAACAGCTGAAGCCCCTGTCTCCCCGGTATATAGATTGTGCACTCTGTATCTCTGTACCTCTGTGCTGGCCCTGCTCACTCGAGTCTCCTCTCTCTTTGTCGCCTCGAGGCGATGAGGTCTTCGGCTGCCATCCTCGTCGCGTGTCAATAGCGGGCTGCGTAACCTTCGGCCCGCGAAGTGTCAATGGCTCAATGCCAGTGAGAGAGCGTTGAAAGGTTGAGTGTCAGAGACTGTGCAGGAGAGACTTGGAAAATAACAACACACCCGCCACACACCCTCGTTGTCTGTCGAAACAGTCCTTTTCCCGCTTGCATCACTGTCAGTGCCAATTGGAGGCTCATTTTTACCGTCGCTTGCGGCTTCTGTTGACCCCACGAGATCATTCACCACCCACCCTGCATGCCCACGCACAGTTGCTACACCATCGACTGACCATTTCTCCATGCTACGAGGAGCCTTCAAAATCAGACACCAGTATGGTCTGCGCCTTGTGCGCTTACCGCCAGTCCGGCCCAACTCTTCCTCTTCCTCTTCCTCTTCTCCTTCTGCGACATCATCATCATCACCTTCCTCCTATTTGACAGCGGTCGAGACGGCCGAAAAGATGGTGCAGCCGCGCGTCAGCAGCATCCTCGATCCGTTCTCGATGGTGAGCTCCGAGATGGGAGTGCTTGCGCGCAACATTGCCTCGGCAATTGGCTCGGGCCACCCCACGCTCAACCGCGTTGCGTCGTATTATTTTGAGGCCGAGGGAAAGAACGTGAGACCGCTCATTGTTCTCCTACTCTCCAAGGCGCTCTCGCACATTCCACGCGACCAGCGCACACGCGTCCATATCGACGAGTACGACCTGAACGAGCAGCCCGAATTTGCCGGCACGCCACGTGCGTTTTCGTTCGCGGGCCAATCGCCACGGGACTCGATCACGCCGCTCAACATCCTGCACGGGATCAACCCCAACATCATGCTCAACCCGCTGTCGAAGCCGATGCGCGAGCAGAGCGAGGTGCGCGTGCTCGACGACAAGAACGGGATCCTCCCGAAACAGCGGCGTCTAGCCGAGATTGCAGAGATGATCCACACCGCGTCGCTCCTGCACGACGATGTGATTGACCATTCTGACTCGCGCCGCGGGCGCGCAGCGGGCAACGTGGCGTTCTCGAACAAGATGGCCGTCCTCGCGGGCGACTTCCTCCTGGGCCGTGCGTCCGTCGCCATTGGCCGTCTCCGCAACGCCGAGGTTGTCGAGCTCATGTCGACCGCGATAGCCAACCTCGTCGAGGGCGAGTTCATGCAGCTCAAGAATACGGTCCTCCAGCCGAACATCGACGAGATCGACGGCGGGAAGCGCGTGCCGACGCCCACGGGCCGCGTCCCGACGGTGGTGCACGAGTACTCCGTCGCTGCACCACCCAAGGACATCTCACACAGCGACAACGTGGCGGCCGCGTTCGAGTACTATCTGCACAAGACGTACCTCAAGACGGCGTCGCTGATGTCCAAGTCGAGTCGATCCGCCGCGATCCTCGCGGGCGCGTCCGACGGCGTTGTCGATGCAAGCTACCAGTTCGGCCGCAACCTGGGGCTCTGCTTCCAGATCGTCGACGACATGCTGGACTACACCACGACGGCGGAGGAGCTGGGGAAGCCCGCGGGCGCGGACCTCGAGCTCGGGCTCGCCACGGCGCCGGTGCTCTATGCGTGGCGCGAGCGGCCCGAGCTCGGCGCGATGATTGCGCGCAAGTTCAGCAACGCGGGTGATATCCCCGCTGCGCGCGCCGCCGTTGAGCAGTGCCGCGGCGTGGAGAAGACGAGGGTGCTCGCTGAGCGGTACTGTCAGGATGCGCTCAAGAACCTGCGTGTTTTGCCCGAGAGCGACGCGCGCAGTGCGCTTGAGCTCCTCACGAATTCTGTGCTTACGCGGAGAAAGTGACGAAGGTGTTTTGTTTGTTTGTTTTTTTGGCTACTTGCATGCTAATACCATTTGCTTTTAGAACAAAGATGTCACTGATAGAACGAGAAAAAGAGAAAAAAAAGATAAACTTTTGTACATACATACAATACATATACACAAACACATATGCTAGTCATTGTTGTTCAGGAGATCGCGGTTCTGCAACGTGATAGACCGCGTCATGTTGTTCACCTTGTACACTCCGACGAGCTGTTTCGCAAGCTCAAACATGTTGTTCCGCAGTGAGATAACGACAAACTGCGCGTTCTTGGTGCGCTCCTTGATGTAGTTCGCCACGATGCTCACATTGCGGAAATCCAAAGCTGCATCGATCTCATCCATCACGTATAGCGGCGTGGGCTTGTATCGGTGCAACGCAAACACGAGCGCAAGCGACGACAGCGTCTTCTCACCGCCCGACAAGTTCGAAATGTTCCGCCACGATTTCTTCGGCGGCATAACGCTGAACAGAATCCCCTCGCTGAACGGGTCGAGCGAGTCGACGAGCTCGAGCTCCGCGTTGCCGCCCATCGTGATCATCTGGTACATTTCCTTGAGTGTGCCCGAGATGGTGTTGAACCCAGCCATGAACTCATCGAGCCGCTTCCGGCGGAGCTCCTCGCACGTGTGTCTCACCTCGTCGCGCTCGCTCACCGCCGCGTTCAGGTCCTGCTTCCGCACGCTGTACTCGGCATACCGCCGTCCGTACTCGAGCAACACGTCGAGGTCAACTTTGACGCTCGCCATGTACGACTCGAGCTCGTCGAGCTCGGCATGCAGTGCGTCCGCATCCAGCGCCCGCAGCTCATCAGGCGTGAGCTCGTGGTTTCCCTCTGGTTCGTTGCTGTTGTCCTGCACGAGTGCAAGCAGGGTCTCGTCATCGTCTTCGAGCCACGTGATGAGTTCCCGTACATTACGCGTCTCGACCGCTCCAGCCTCGTCGCGGATCGCAGCGATGCTCTTGCTGGCGTGCCGCACTATGCCCTCGTGTCTTTCAATCTTGTTCGCAAGCTCAATCTCCGTTGACCGCAGCTCGTTGATCCGCTGCTGTTTCGCATCGAGCTCCTCCTTGATCTTCTCCGCCTCCTCGGCGCGCTCGTCCCGCTCGTTCACCAGCTCACCAAGCTCGCCCTCGACGGACTGGAACGAGGCAAACTTCTCCTCGTGCGCGGTCAGCACGCGCGCGAGCTCTGCGTCGCACTCGCGCACTTCGCGCTCCTGTGTTTCTGCCGCGTCAGTGTACCGCTTGATCTCCCGCTGCAGCTTCTTCAGCTTGACGCCGTCTTTCGACTGACGCTCAAGCACAATCTCCTTCTTCTGCAGGATCGAGTCCACCTTGGATTTCTGCAGCCGCAGCTTCACACCGCCAACCTGCATGATCTTCTCCTGCAGCTCTGCAATCTTGCCCTCGAGGTCCTTCGTTTCCGACTTGAGCGAGTCGCGCTCGCGCTCGAGCTTGCCCACTTGAGCCTCGCCCTTCTTCACTTCTGTATCGTTCGCAGCGAGACTCTTGTTGTTCGCCACAAGCTCCTCGTACCGTTTTTCGGCACCGTCGAGCTCCGCGCCGAGGGACTCAATCTCCATAGCCAGCTTTCTCAGCAATGTCTCGATCTCGGGCTTGCGATCCTGGAAACTCTTGAGCTCGTTCTCCATCTCGTAGAACGTGCGCTGCGCAACTTGGAAATTCGACTCTTTGTCGCCGAGTTCCTTCTCAAGCTTTGCCACGTCGTGCTCCGACATCCCGCCACTGCTGGATGACTTCATGCCGCCCTTGCTAACCACGTTGCCTCCACCGGACAGCGTTCCCGACTTGTCAATCAGCTTGCCGTCGAGCGTCACCACACGCCACCTGCGGTGGCCGTACGCCACGCTGTTAGCCTCCTTCAAGTTGGACGCCACAAGCGTGTCCTGCAGTGAACTGTAAAACGCAGGTGAAAACTTGTCATCCTTGGGCTTGACGAGATCGAACAGCCGTGGAACGTTGTTTGGAGTCTGGATGCGGCCCAGGTTGAATTTTCTGAGCTTGGTGAGCACGATGAAGCGGCCGAACCCCAGGTTGTTCTTGCGCAGGTGCTCGATACACTGCTGCCCAACTTCCACAGTCTCAACCACCATGTCGTCAAGCGAGGGGCACGCGGTCGAGATAGCCACGTCGTACTTGTCATCAATCACCCCAAGGTCACCCAGACGACCGTAGAACCCATCGATACGGCCTGACTCTTTGAGGCGCATCAGTCCGCTCAACACTTTGCTTCTGTTCTGCACGTTCGACAGCGACCCGCGCGCGTCGTACGTTCGCTGACGCAGACTCGACAGTGTTCCCCTCATCTCGTCGAGCTTTGCTGCAGCGTGGCTCACCTCGTCTGTTCCCAGCTTGATCTGCTTCGACACGTGGGCGAGTTCCTGCTGCAGCTTGGCTGATTCCCTTTCTTTGTCTTGGCCTGAGCCAATCACTTCTTGCACCTTGAGCTTGGCTGTCTGCGTCTCGGTCTCAATCTCGACACGTCTCGCGCGCAGCATTTCAACGTGCGATGCAGCAATTGCAATCTCGCCATTCTTGGTGTCGAGCTTGTCAGTCCAAGGCTGCAGCTGCTTTTGATGCACTTCAATCTCGTCAGAGAACACTTTGGTCTTATCTGCGAGCTCAACTCTGATCTGATCCAAGGCCTTTTTCTCTTCTTCCAGCTGTTTGTTCAAATCCGACAGTTGGGTCTCGTATTCAGACTCATGCTCAACAATCTCGACAGACGCGGCTTCGTTCTCGCGCAACGCATGCTGGTTACTCGTCAGCGCCTTGTTTGCCTTTTTCTTTTTGTTTTCCAAGTGTTTAATCTTTTCATCGGTCGACACCTTTTCCCTCTCCATTTGCTTGTGCTTCCCCTGTAGGTCTGCAATTTTCTTTGTGATTTGATCACATTTCTTGTTCAACTGCTTGTGCTCGGCCCCAAGTTTTTGTACCTCTTCTTCAAACTCTTTGCCCTCATGTTTCTCCTTGCTGAGTTGTTCTTTCAGCTCAGCCACTATGCGGGTATTGTTTTCGAGGTTTTCCTGATCTCTCAACATCGCATGCTGAAGCGATATGGATTTTTTCTCAATCAGGGATTTTTCCTTTTCCAAAAACTTGAATGCATCGTTTTTCTTTTCCTCGAGTGATGTTTTCTCCTTTTCAACAATCTCGAATCTGGTTTCTTTCTCAACACAAACATCGTTGAGTTCATCGATTCTTTTGAGGCTTTCTTCAATCGATGACTTGTACTTGGTGGTGCCAATGATATCTTCCAAATACTCCAAGAGCCCATCATCCCCATCCCTTTCTGCCTTGGGTTTCATTTGCGCAATGCTTTCAACCTCACCTTGCAGGATCAGGAATCGCTTGTGGTCCAAATCGATTCCTTTGTCTCTCAAGAGCTGTGTCACAATGGTGTAACTACTCTCGAGGTTATTGATGTAATACTTTGACGAGTGATTCTTGAAAGCCTTACGCTCGACAATCAGCTGCGAGTCGGGGACATCTGTGGTTGTGCCATCGTCATTATCGATAACGGCCTTGAAGAAGATTTCAACCGAGCAAAACTGTAAATTGGGGAAGTTTTCCGAATTATGAATCAGTTCCCCGAGTTTCCCCTGGCGCATCTTTGCCGCCCTGAAGCCAAACACGAAAAGCATCGAGTCAATCACATTAGATTTGCCGCTTCCATTGGGACCGACAACCGCGCTGAAAGAAGCATTGAAAGGGCCAATGATCTGCTTTCCCGCATACGATTTGAAGTTTGTCAGAATGAGCTTGTCAATAACGAGACGGGACGCGGGTGGCGTCACAGGATCATCAGCGACAACTTCATCTGTGAGAGGGGCCAGAGCCGGTTTGAGATCAATGGGTTCGAGTGCGACAACGTTGAGCTGGGGCTGTTTTGTGTTTGTATCTATGGGCGCGAGCGACTGCCTGTGGGGTTTTAGCTTGTGTGTGGGAGAGAGGGGCGCCACAAAGTTCTCCTTGCCCTCTGCAGACTCAGCCGCGGTTGGATGAACCATGTTGTAGCTGCTGCTCGTGGTCCTTGTAAGTTTACTTGTAAGTACTTGTAAGAGAGAGCGTTAGATGGATGTAAACAAAACAACAACAAACGCGTGCCGCGCACTACCCTCTGGTGCACGCACTACCGCAGTCGTGCCCCGCTCAAATGCGCCCAGATTATGCGGGCCGGTCCCCCGATTATATAAGATGCCCATCCGGCCGTTCCTATTGTCACTGGAAGGAGGAGCGTCATTAAGGCGAGGAAGGTGAGTGGTGTTCCATTACGTGTGCAGTATTACCTTGTCTTCATGTGTGTGGCTGTAATACGGCGGGTAATATATGTATATGGGACTGGCAGATCTAGACGGACTCATCGATATGCCCCCTAATACTCTTACTATACAGCTCCAACCTGGAACATGCGGTGTGCAGTCGACACCAATAGTGCAACGTATGATCGGGAGAAGGAGTGCATGAAAAAGAAGCGATAGGGATATCCCGACTCCTCTGTACCACCACCAAAACTAAAACACCCAGCAACAGACCCAGAGAAAGAGAAACCAAAAAGAGAAAGCCGGCACCTCGAAGGAGGCGGCCCACGTCCAATCGAGCGGCGGGTAATGCCGATGAGCCTGGACCGGGCTGTGCTGGCCTCTACCTTCCTCTGGATATATACACCTTGTATGTATACACCTTGTATACATTATCCTACTACAGGGATGTAGAATATACAGATATATACACATCCACCAGTAGCAGTACATACAGAATATATATATACCATATATACAACGTACCACACCACCGGACACCACCAGACACACACCTCCAAACTCACATCCCCACACCCGCCAAACGCCGCAAAAAGAAAAAGAAAAAACCGGAAGAAAAAGAAAAAAACCCCAAATTAAATGACCAAAATCCTACAAAAACAACAAGAAAAAAACAAAAAAAAATACCACACGACACGACGAAAAACAGAAGCAAAAAAAACAAGAAAAACAAAAATATTTAGTCACAATCTGATTTCACACTTTGCTAAACGACACGACAGCGATACAGAAATAATCATCACCTTCTTTCTACTTCTGCTTTCTATTTCCTCTCTCTCCCTTCCTCTCTACTCCAACATCCCCCTTTTTTTTTATATCCCCATATTGCATCCATCCATCATACCCAGCATCTGATATATTATATTATATTCGAATAGTCCATCCATCCTCAAAATCGATCGATCGACACATCACTATAACACTCTCTCTCTCTTTGGCTATTTCATCTCACATCGCCTCCATCTAGAACTGCCCCCCCTTGTCTCGCAGACTACCAACTATTTTTACCCTCGTCACAAAATCTACCCACACACAACACGAACTCGGTATAATATATTCTGAGGCCATCAAAGAAAAAGAACTAGCACATACCTATATTTGTCCAGGTCTCTCTTTTCTCCACATTTTGTCGCCGCTTGCCCCTGCTACCAATTTTGTCTGCCCAACAAGAACCAGACAAGAACAACAACAGCCCCGTCTCTTTTGACTATACGATGAACTCGCAGGTGAACAACCAGAACGAAAACAAGGAAATATTTTCCGAAGACCAGTTCAGAGCCGTCTTTTTCGACAGTGCAAAGCGCGCGTGCAACACATCCTCTACAGAATCTAACAAGAGAGCTAGACTAGACGCGTCGGTTCAGCTGGCGTCGCCACAGCCCTCAACTGTTTCGCAGAGCCCGTACTCGCCGTCGGCTTCTCAGCAACAATCAACACAGACAAGTACATCATCCATTTCTTCGAGAGTTGAAAGCGTGACCCCTGTCGCCACCCCAGGAAATCTCTCTCCAGTCATGGAAGCTTCCAGCGGTATGCTGCCGTCTCTTACCGATGACGTGCATCAGCAACAACAACAACAGCATGACCAGCAACAGAAGCAGCATGAACAACAACAACAACAACAACAACAACAGCAACAACAAGAGGAACAAGAACCGCAACCGTTGCAGCCAGTTTCCGAAGTGTCGCAAAAACAGCCCAACCCACAACTTCAAGACCCACAGTACAAGCAGCAGCAGCTACGGAAAGCTTCGGTGGCCAAGAAAATCGTACCCATTAGACGCTTCCGTTCGAGGTCTCTCCCCAACATCTCATTCCCCACATCGAGTCGGCGTGGCGCAGGCCACCGCTTTGACGCCACCACACAAATGTTGATGTCTGACTTTTCTTCATCCTCATTCAAGGCATCCACGATATCATCATCTACATCCACCACATCCTCGTCGCTGGAAACAGCGCCGCTTCCACCTGTCAACCTACAGAGCCTGCGCGAGATTGATCTGCATGAGATTCTGAAGAACCCACAGCTGAGGCACGACATTCTGTTTGACCCACAGCTGCAGTTCAGACCAAACCTCGATGGCGAGAGAGGACGCCGGAAGAAGCTGACCGTGGATAAGTACTGGGATGAAGTGCAGCGTGAGTGCGAGGAGTATGTCAGTTTGTCCGGTAAGACGATAAGCGCATCTGCTTCTCGTTTGCCCACGCTTTTCACAACCCTCAGAGACATTTTGCTGAGTTTGCTGCCGTCGAAAGACCGCTCAGCAGTTCACGACATTATGGATACAGACCTGCTTGTGCAGCAGTTGAACGAGGGCGCATTTGACTTTGTCGCGCTGGCGAGGTGGCTTGCCTCGGTGTTCAAGTCGCACTGTGCACCCATGCGCGATCAGTGGGTCGATGACATGACTCTCAAGTTCACACAGGCACAGGAGGAGAAGTCAACTGCAAAGCTCGTTGACGGTTTGCGTATGGTGTTTGCAATCCTCGAGGCTATGAAGCTGGATGTTGCAAACCATCAGATTCGCATCCTGAGACCCGCTCTTGTCGGTACCGCTGTTGAGTTTGAGCGCGAGTACTTTGGCCGCATGGTTTCGAGAAACAAGCTCGATATCTCCGATGCGCTGTCGTGGTTTACGCAACAGTACAAGAACAACAAAGACGGTGTTTCTTCCAAGAAGGATGATGCGCTGCGCAACTTGGCCACCTCTTCTGTATTGAAGCTGTTGTCGTGCCGTTCGATGGTTACCGATTTCCCGTCAACACTCACGTTTGACCACGCCAGGTTGGTGCTTCTGCGTGCTGACATTCGCCAACTCGTGTGTCTGCAGCTGTGCATCGTGCTCTACAAGCAGCTCTTGCACACGCACAAGCCGGCTGCGTCGTACCGCGCCCAGGCATCCTCCAAGGAGGCCGTGGACCAACTGAAGAAGGAGATTCTCGCTGTGATTACAGACGAAAGCGGCAACAGCAAATGGACGCGCAACATTGCGTCGATTGCACTGCAGATCGTCAAGACGGTGTGCAACCCGCGGCCATCTGCGTCGTCCGACGTCACGATGACCGCGCCTCCTGAGTCGCTTGTTGAATTTGCGTTCAACTGGCTGATCAAACAGACACAGCCAACCTCGGACGTTTACGGTCTTCTCGAGGAGCGCATCTTCAAGCAGCTCGGGGACGCTGTCGCGGCTGGTTTCGACCGCGATGCCGCGTCCGCAACCGCATCCACCACATCCACATCAACTGCATCCGCATCCAACACATCTACATCCACATCCACATCAAGCACACGCATTCCGTTGCCGACGCCCGAGACGGGCAGCGCGACTGCCCTGGGCCGCCATCAGACAACGCTCGTATCTACCGTTATACCCGGTGTGGTTATTCCGCTGTCGTCATCGTCTACGTCCGGCGGCGCGACGTCGTCGATGCCTGCAAGACTACCGATTGCAAACAAGAACGATAGCACCGCTGAAGAACTTGGGTTCTTGGCACAGCGCGTGAGCACGCTGGTTGGATTCCACTGGAGTGTTTTCGGATCGTATTATACCGACGCATTGACCCAATAGATACCCCATTGTTTTTTTTTTTGCACTGTTATTGGTTCTTTTTTAGTTTTTTCAGCTCTTTAGGATTATCCTTCTGCATAATTAATTACATGTTATTTTGTGTGATTTGTTGTAAGTGGCGTATACGCCATGGAGGTGGAAATTCGAGGGCACGGAGAAAAAATCCGATCCGGTCGAGCGAGGTTTCCTCGGCAAGTTTCATTAGGGGAACAGTAACACGGGTGAAGAGAATCAAAGATAAATGGACCCAAGGAGCACAAATAATGAATAAAGAACTGAACAAATTATAAGAAGAAAAAAAGAAAAAAGAAAAAAGAAAAAAGTAAATGGAGAAAATGGTTGGTTGTAGATTCATGAGGCATAGTGTAATTATAAAATCAAGCATAACTAGAACAAAATTGGAAAAAGTTATGGATTTTCTTCACTTCGGCTCACTCACCAACAAGCAGGCCATTATGCTCCAGAATAGCATTGCAAGCACGCAGGACCCAGGGGTTTATACGTCCGTGGGAATTTCGAATGAACTATCGCTCTGTTCATCTTCGTTACCCCAGAAAAAGCATCTGCACACCCCACGCGAGAACAGTCGCTCTGTGCTGGACCCAATTATGAATCTATTCCCTCTTGCTCGTATTCACTTTAAAACTGCCTTATTCGTATATTGCGAGTACATCTATTTATGAAGGCACGTATGTGTATCATGCTGATCCGCCGTTTTTTGAGAATACAAAGCACGGCCAAGGCACATCACGACGCAACTATTCACATCGTAGATTTAAAAACTTCCATATGCTGTTTCCAGCGTCTTGTAAAGATGAACAAGATTAGTTTCTAAGTATATTTCAAAACCATTTTTGTTATATCCAAAGGACTAGGCACATGTTCCCCCATACTTGAGCACAAAAAGCTGACTAAGCTGCCTCAGCTCAAAAACCTCAAACACAAATTTTGATTCTGCCAGATCACCACACATAAGTGGTTGCCACACGACCATAATATACAAAAAGGAATAACAACAGCAAGAGAGTGTGTTTCATATTTTGGACTGATTGGCTATGTATATTGCTACAGGGTAGCCTAAGTTTGTATGTGATGCTGATCCATCTTCACAGGAATGCTACCTCCTGCAGGGGGGTTACAACATAGTGTAGGCTATTCATTTTCCCCTCACAATCTGTAAACAACAACTACAATTCTCAAATTTCAACAATCATAAATCATTAATATTTTTTTTTACTCAACTCGTTAGACAGACAGACAGACAAAGAACATAAAATGAGTCTCGTTTCAATAGAAAAAAATTGGTTGTGGCCCTTTCAAAAGCCCACTCGTGACGACACGTTCAGTAACGGGCAAGACCCTTCTCCTCCCATGTGCCAAGGTTGAACTGTGGCACATCCATGGCAAGAGCGTCACCGCTGTATCCAAGATCCTCGGCAACAAGCGTAGCAGTCTTCTCACCAATGAGCAGAGCAGTGGTGTAAGTGTTGCAGCCAACGTTGTCTGGGCAGACAGACAAGTCACCAACCTTGAGGCCCTTGACACCGTACACGTTGGAGCGGTTGTCAAGCACACCACCGAAAGGCGCCAACTTGGAGCCCTCACGGGGCGCAATCGAGTTGGTGCCGAGACAGTGCCATGTCGTCTCAACGTGCTCGCGGATGTAGTCCTCAATGGCCGCGTCATCCTCTGGAGTGTACTCGAGGTCCTTGTGCAGCGAAACCTGGTTCGAGGTAATGTGCAGTGGGTTCTTCGACTCTGGCGTCTCGAGAGGAATGGTCCAGGACCCGTGCTGCAGGTTCGCAGACAGGTGCAGTGGGCCAGCGTACTGCTTCGTCGTCTCGATATCCAGGTCAAACGCACGCGACTCAGAGTCGTATGGGAAGTGTGGGTGGTGCGAGGTAACCTCACCGGCATAGGCATCCATGCGGCGCGCCGTCTCACGCGACTTCTTGTACGACCACACAAGTGGCGCGAGGTCGCGCTTGTCGTTGAGGAACCCAGCGTCAAAGTCTGGCGCATCGTATGGGTCCGCCGAGCGCACGTGGATCGAACCACGCGAGAATGGGTACTCGAGGAAGTGGAACATCGTCAGGTACTTGCCTGGAGGAATCTTAGTGTGGTCACCGAAAAACCCGGCAATGACAGAGTAGTGCATCAGAGGCTTGTCTGGCTTAGGCTCAAAGTAGTCAGCGTAGCCCTGTCTGAAGTCCTCGTCAAAGTCAGTCTTGAGCTCCTCCTCGGTTGGTCTAATCTTGACACCAGCCTCGATACCGTTGGTGGCAAGAGGACCGGTACCGTTGGTGTACCACTGGTCAAAGACGCGCTTCTGCACCTCTGGGTCACCGCGGACAAAGTCGTCAAACGAGTCAACGTCAGCCTTGACACGGTATGGAGAGAAGAAACAGTAGTGGTCCTGGAAGTTGCGGCCCACACCTGGCAGGTTCACGAGTGGCTTGATGCCAGCGGCACGGAGCTTAACTGGGTCACCGAATCCAGATCTCTGGAGCACCTGTGGCGAGGAGCAGGTACCGCACGAAACGACAATCTGCTTTCTAGCCTTGTAAACCTTCGAGATCTTCTTTCTGGAAACTGGCTTGGCTGGGACAGTCTTGACACCAACGGCGCGGCCATCCTCAACGATGACCTTGTCAATCTTGGTCGAAGTGATCAAAAACAGGTTGGACTTGTTTCTCATCGTAGAGTGGATGAAGGCGTGAGCAGAGTCCGAACGACGTCCAGTGTCTCTGTTAATCCACTTCAGCCAGTACTCGGCACCGTGCGAAACGGTCAAGTCCTCCAAGTCGTCAACGAATGGAATACCCTGCGACTCAGTCGCTCTCAGGAAGTCCTGCCCGATAGGGTAAGTAAAGTTACCGAAGGAAACCTTGATTGGACCGTCGAAACCGTGCAGCTCTCTGTTGTTGCAGGCACGCTGATAAGTCTCAGTCTTCTTCATCAGTGGCAGCAAGTCCTTGGTCGACCATCCTTCAGCCTCCCAGTCATCGTAGTCAGAAGCAGAGCCTCTGGTGTACATCATAAAGTTGATCGAAGAACCACCGCCTAGAACGTTAGCAGCTGGAACAATCGCACGACGGCCGTTAAGGTGTGGCGATGGGTTCGTGGTGTAGAAAGTCGCAGTCTTCGAGTCGAGCTTCATGTTTCTTGGGTAGATACCAGGCATGTAAACCCATGGGTTGTTCAGGTTGTTCTCACCAGCCTCAATCAGGGCAACGGTGAGACCGGGGTCCAGGTTAGCCAAACGACCAGCGATGGCACAACCGGTGGAACCACCACCAGCAACGATAATGTCAAATTCGTCAGGAATTGCCATTTTTGGTTTTTGTTTTCAAACAAGAGTTTAAGACAGGTAGAAAAGGGATGTGTGAATGTTGACCAAAGAGAAGATGTAAGGACAACCGATGGATACAGAAGGGAAACAAAATAAAAATAACCAGACCAAACAGGGGGGACTCGGGGTGATATATATATCGTATCTCGAATAGCAGGGATGGCTAGCTGGTGGGATGGGGTAAGAGGAGAGAGGGTAAAAATAAGAGCAAAAAAAACAACACCCAAACGATCACCACGACATCATTTACCCTCTCCCCCTCTCTCGCCGATTATGCGGGTCTCCCTAATGTCGCTGCGACTCTCTCTGTGTGTGTCTCCTGTGCTATGTGCCTCTTGTGCCTCGTCTCCCAGTGCTCTGTCCGGGGTAAATAGGCGAAGTGCCAAACAGAGACATCTTAGGCGATGGCGCTCTCCGCACACTCAGAGTGGGCGGGACACGACCCGGGGGTGCTATCTTTTGCAGTTTGTGTGTGCTGTGTTGTTGTGTTTGAGCAGCTATTGGTGGAGGTGTAGACAGTAGAAGATCAGTTAGGGGTAGCTATCTACTGGCTGCCTACTGCTCTTCAGTCTAAAAGCTACGCCCATGCACACCCTCTCTGGGTCTCTCTCTTTCTCTCTTTCTCAATTAGCCGCAACCACTGCGTGCAAGCCGTGAAAAGCGAAAAGTGAAATAAAGTAGAATAAAATTCACACACTAGGTGAGGAGTAGACCATAATAATTACTCCACCATACAAAAAACGCCCCCTATGAGGAGAAACCCAGAATGCCGACAACCGCAGCGTTCACCCCACACCCACAAAGAGGCCCCATCGACAGCCACCTCGACCTCCTCCCCCCCAATTTTGTGGGGCACATGTAGACCATTGGCCAGAACCGATACCCGGAGCCTAGTTCTTTACTGTTTTTCGGACTCCTGTTGATGCTTTCTTTCTATTCTGCAGTCCCTTGCCATCCCACTTTTCCGTTTGTAGACTTAAAGTGTTCCTCCGATTCGGTCTATCAATTCTAGAAAAACGTCCCCGTCCCCTCATCTGCCCATCACACTTTACCCCAGATTTTTTTTTTTTCAGCAGCACCATCATCATCAATGACGTTGTGAAATTTATTTGGACATCACCTTGTACCCCATCCCCCTCTTCTCTACTTTGACTCTCGAACACTTTAATGGATATTACTTGTAGTTTAGCGTTGAAACTTGTCTTTCCAACGTCATTGAAACGGTTCCTGGCCAATCGACTCGCCCGGAACATCATCACCCAAGAATCCTGACGTTCTCGTGGTTCCTTGAAACTTGCTTGTTACATTTTTGTCGAGAATGGACAAACGGATCACTCTGTGTTTGGCAATACTCCACTTTCGATAAAATCACACGCATAGCCTGCCTCTAAAAGTTGCAACTTTGTACAGCCATCCAAGTCCCCGTTTTTTCAACCGAGGAGCGAGCTAACCTTGATAGCCTACAACGAGAGATGTCTTGGTCGTTGTTCTTTCCAGGTGTTTTGGAAACCCATCGCTCTTTATCCTACATCTTCTGAAGCCCACCAACACCAACCTATCGAACGGGCACTCCTGTCGAGTGAAAGGTTCAGACACAGCAATGTCATCGTTCAACGGCCGCATGAGAGGGTCTCGGTGTGTGGGACCGAGAAATTGATGGACGACAAACCACCCGACGACCCCACGCTGAAAGAAAGCTACGGTCCTCTGATGTCCTTAGATGACCAAAATCAGGCACATCCGAGGCATCCCGACAGAGAGGTAAGACAACGGTTTTCTTGTTGACAAACCACCAGGGTCGTGCCCGACCCGATCAGACATCACTTGTCCCCTTTTGGGGCTTAACCGTGCTCGGAGCTGTCCCGGATGGCCTGGCCCCACGCTAATTGAGAGATTGAGCAGGCGGGTAGGTACACTCTTGCAGCGGAGCGACCCCGGAGACATTAGTCAACGATGCTCAAGTGCATGGCTCGGTATTTGTTCTGTCAACAGATGGACTGACCGACTACTCAGAGACGTACGTCTTCAGAGTGGGCTTTCGACGACCACGACGGATGATTGCAAAAGTGGCGGATTGGAGGTGGACATATCGCAAAGCAAGGAGGCAGACTAGACACAACAACATGGGCCATCTTTACTTACACCTGC
>JAKTPE010000004.1:0-478129 GCA_030557465.1 Kuraishia cidri
TGGGTGGCAAGTCCGGGTAAGGAAAGTCAGGTAAGGAAAGCCGAGGCTGGTCATGGGGAAATGCTAATTTTCACAGACAGCAACGTAACAGAAACATAACATCAGCTGTTCACGGCCATCGAACAGTGAAAACTTTTCCATGCCCATGCATGACACAAAAAGGTAGTGCAAGACTCAGAAGTCGAAGGTAGAAAAAATGAAATCATGTATTTTACGCATGAGCATGGAAAAGTTTTGGACGAAACAGGCTATGCACAAGAAGCAGCATATCATTCAAGGATCTGGCCTGGACATGGCGCGAATAATTTTTCGAGTCTCAGAAGTTTCAAAATCTGCGATAACCTTCTAGTCTACCATGGCCAATGACCTGTACAGGCGTCTTCTTGAGAGTAAGTAATTCCAAGCAATATCTGTGGAATGCTCGCAGAAGACTCTGTGTAAGTTTTCTTTCAGATTTTAATGATTCTCAGGAGTCTTACCCGACACTAGAAGTTTGTCGATATAAGTGATGATGCAAACAATTGTTCTTGAAAAGCAGAAAATTTCAATGGTTGATTGTTAACCTTCGGTAATGCTTGGAGCCAGATGTATGATGATGTATGGCGCTTTCTCTGCAAGCTTCTTTTGAGGCTCCAGACATGCATGCTTTAGATGCTCCAGTCCCTGGAGAAAATTAAAACATGCAAGGGATCCTGCAACACCAGATCTTTAATCTAATAGGCTATCCTGCACTTCCGTAGTCGTAAAACCTTGAGTTACTATATGGGTGGAAAAGAGAATAAATAAAGGCAAAAGGGTGAAAATTAGCATCTCCTCCATGATCAGCCTTCTTTTCCCGGCCGGCTTTCCTTACCTCACTTTTCCCTCTTTTTTTTACGCGACCCTGGTCTATATAAGACCAGGGTGTCTCCCTAATTCTTAATTTTCTTTCTTTTTTTTGGCGACAACGGCAGGACTCGAACCTGCGCGAGAGATCCCACAAAAACACGAACTGGTTCTCAACTGTAAGAGGTCAAGCCAGTCTAACCGACCTTGGCTCTCCTCTTATCTTTATCTACAGAAAACCATGTGTTTCTGTTGAGATCGATCCGCGATACCCAAAGGAGTAATCGACTATCGATCAGGTTTCTAGTTAACTATATAAAGGGACTGACTCCAACTTTATAGTTCATAGTTTAGTTCTCCTTCTTTAGAGGGAAACGAGAGCACTTCTCTCCTCGAGAGGAAGTTGCCTAGTTATCAATATAAGATATTATCAAGAAACATCTAAGACTCCATCAAAAGTCTTTCATCAACTTTGAAACCTTATAAGAAGGATACTCTTCTGAGATCTTTGCTTCGGTTGGATCTGCCGATAAGTCAAAACTCAACCAGAAATTGACTGTTATCACTTATCACTTCCCTGAAATGAGACCTCTGGCCCCGATGATGTGTCTAACGTCGCTGTTACGTTCCAGTGCATTTTTATATTTTTTTATGTAAGGTATTGGCGTGTGAGACTTGAGTATAACTGACAATATCTATACTGGATAACTAAGCGAACTTCCTCTGAAGATCGTAAACAACTATATAAACTATAGGAAGGATGAGTACTGTTTATATAGTACTCTGGGAAGGAGCCCCAACTCGTATTTGGGGCTAATGAGTCTTACCCGGACCGGGCTCATAGAGAGACCGTAAGAGGGTGAACCTCTTACATTTTGTAAGAGATCGCGCTTGGAACTCTTGATCTTCTTTTGTAGCATTCTGTACAGACAAATAAGAGAAATTCAGGTGAACCTATAAAAGAACTGAGACAAATCCTCGAGCGAACTCCCGGCTATATATATGAGGCAGCGCGTAATTCGGCTAACAAGAAGCTGACCCTAATAAAGTTAATCCTGCACTGCTCTATAGTCGTAAAACCTTCAGTTGCTATATAAATGAAAAGAGAAAAAAGGCAAAAGGGAAAAACCGACTAAATAGACAACCGAGAAAGTCGTGCGTACTCTATAAGAGTCACATGACTGGTTGTGAAGAAAATAATAAGAGATGAGTAGTGTGAGAGACAAAAGAGGGAGAAAAACAAAAATATCCAAAATCATCAGACCCCATCGATTATCGTATCACGGTGACACTGTGTCTCTACCAAGGCAGACTGCTTTTTCACATTTTTAGGAAAAATTGGCCCCGGTGTAGTGGCTAGAAGTAACGGTAATATCTATTATAGATAACTAATGCAATTTCCTCTGAGGAGTGAAGGCTAACTAACTATATAAAGAGGGAATGGGACTTCTCTTATATGGTAATCCCTGAGGAGGTTACCTTATGTAATGTATCCATCCCTTGGACGCGGTTATACGTCAACGCGTCATTATGTCGCTGGTCGGGGATAGTAGGTCTAACCCCTTACATATCCAGAATCATCAATTCTAACCCCTTACATTCCAGGCGAGAAAAATTTCCTGTTCACCTTTTACCGGTCTATATAAGGACCTGGTTTTTGCTTTATTATTCTTAGATTTAACTCTGTTATTATGCTATTATGCTAAATAACAACAGAGTTAACTATACCTAATAAACTTATTAGGTTCATGAGATGGTTTTCTCATCGGATATTTCCGCTACTGACACCATTCTCGCTGAGCATGCAGCTCGTGGCTATGCGTCCTTCAGCCAAATAAAAACTATTATCGTTGGTGGCCGCTTCTCTGTGAGGCAAATCCAGGAGGCTTCGAAGGCCTGTGACTTGCCACCGCCTGGTTCCCAAATCTAAAGGCGGATCCGTTCCCCAGTCTGACATCCAGTCCCTTGTTGTTGGTGAAATGCTTTGCGCTGATGTCATCGGTCCCTACAACTATTGATGTTTCTCAGGAATGAAACTGGATATCGGCTTGATTAGGGATCTATATATCCTGGGAATAACGAAGGGAAGAAACAAAACTGTTTACTGGAATGTTCCAGTAACTTGTGGATCGTCATGGAAAAGCATAGAAGCCCATGGTGGCAAGATCACACCAGACAAGTCGTGTAAAACATAAAAAGGTAGTGCAAGGCTCAGAGGTCAAAGGTAGAAAAAATGAAATCATGAATTTCAACATCGCCATTCTCAAACACGTAATGTATCTTTTCTCAATGGCAATATCATTATCAGCGGGTCTAGCAGAAAGCAGAAAGCCGTTGCGCTGTCTTCTACCGAGAGTGAATACATGGGGTTCTCAGAATCATGCAGAGCCCTGCTCTACTTTCACAACTTGCTTGGTGAAATGCATTGTGCTGTTTCTTTACATGGACCTCTGTGGTGACAACTGGTCAGCCTTGACTTTGTCATCCCACGAGTCTATCTATCAAAAGACAAAGCATATAGATGTGAAGTATCACCACATCAGAGAGTTAGTCATGGCTAAAGAAATCAAACTCAGCTACGTAAAGCTAATGTGGCCGATATTCTTACCAAACCCCTTGACTCCACTGCCTTTCGGAAGCTTTTGAAATTGATTTTTACTTCACCTGATTACCTTCTGTTACTCTCTTTATCGGTCATGGTTGTCAGTCCAATTGTGCTTTTTGTCCATTAGTCATTACTAAAGTACATTTTGAGGGGGTCGAAAAATTACATTTTCGAATAACCACCTCATTTACTCTTTGCCACCACAGCATCTACTCCTGCTTTCCATATCTTGATTTTGCTACCCTGATCTATATAAGACCAGTACATCTCCATTCTTCTTTGTTCTCTTTCTATCTTCTTTTCTCTACGCTTTTTCTCTACTCAACACATCACTATCAATACTACCAAATTTTGCACTGCAACCCTCACTTGGTCATCAGAACGTAAATCCAACTTGGAAAAAATAGAGGCACGACCCAGTTGATCCACTATGTCATCTACCCGAGGGACGGGGTGAAAATTTTCTTGACTCTGGCAGTTCAAAAGATGAAAATCAATACACATCCTTAATCTGCCATCTTTTCTTCACAAATAACACTGGTGTGTTGTAAAGTGACTCGCTTTCACGAATGACACCCAGTGATAACAACTAGTCAGTCCACGATTCATTTCTTCATGATCAGCAACCGTGAGCTTATACTGGCGCCGGTGTACTGGCTTTGCCTCTTCCATCTCCAGTATGCGGTGCGAATTTGCATGCTCGGGAAGTAGTAATCCGGACCATTCGTGGTTGTTGACAATTTTCCGAAACTCCTTGAGGACAGCCTGTCTAGCTTCCCCAACATTCGTTGCTGGTACCGGAGCTTCCGCGAGTGGCTCGGCTACCAGACAACCCACTTGTATTATATATGTCCTGTTGATGTGCGAGTTTGCGAATTGGTTTATCGAATCTGCAAGGCAAGTGGTAAGTGGTGGAGAATTATTCTGATCTGTTTCACCAGAATCTGATGATTTTGAATATTTTTGTTTTTCTCCCTCTTTTGTTTCTCACATTACTCATCTCTTTTATTTTCTTCACAACCAGTCATGCATGTGACTGTTATTGATAAAAGTAGTGATATATTTGGGTAGAAAAAGGATAAAGAAAAGAAGAGAGAAAGAGAATAAAGAAGTAGGGAGATACCCTGGTCTTATATAGACCAGGGTGGCTGACAAATACGGGTGGCAAATCAGGGTAAAAAAAGCCAAGTAAGGAAAGCCGGGGCTGGTCAGGCTGGTCATGGGGAAATGCTAATTTTCACAGTTATAGAGTGCATGACTTTCTCGGTTGTCTATTTAGTCGTTTCACTTTTGCCTTTTTCCTCTTTTCATTTATATAGTAACTGAAGGTTTTACAGCTAGAGAGAAGTGCAGTGTCAAACTTTAATAGAATTACACGATGCAGCAGCAAGCAATTGTTCAGGAGATCCTGCGTGAAGATTAGCATCTCCTCCATGACCAGCCCCTTTTCTTAGCCCGGTTTTCGTCACCCCACATTCCCTTCTTTTGTTTACGCAACCCTGGTCTAAATAAGATGGTTCTTACATAGGGTTTTATATTATAATTCTGCTAATGTTCTAAATAACCTAGAATAATTACGGTAAAAGCTGAAAAAATCTCTCTTTCACGTGAAATGTATTGGAACGTAGCGGCAACGTAACAGAAACCTGTTCGTAGCCTGAAAACTTTTCCGTATCCATGCACGTGCAGTCGGTTTTAACAAGGATTGTTGCTCAATTATTATATTACGTGCACTTGCTCACGCAATTATACCTATTGGGATGTGGTGTTTACCCATGGCTGACTTATCTTATAGCTCCACCAAACAAGTTTCAGTTGGTGAAGTTGATTTGGAATATATTCCTGCTGAGTGCGCTTTCGCAACCGCAAGTTAGCTTATCAGCGGAACGCCTCATTGACAACTTAAGAGCACTTGGAAATTCGTATTGAGGATCGTTTAGTTGAGGCACAGAGAGCGCAAGAGCCATATTATAACAGGCACCAGCGACACGTTGAATTCGAAATCGGAGACTCGATGTTGGTTGCTAGAGACGTCCTTCGAAAGGGAGCTTTCTCTCTCCAGCTTTAATCTACGATATTAACATCTGATGAGAAGCGTAAGCCGTTCGTGGCTTTTTTGTCTAACGACTATGGATAGATTTAGGTGAATGGTACACCCACCACCGACTGAAGTAGACCCACCACCTCCCTTCACCGGATGTTTTTGTAGGTCACTTCTTTCCGCAGGATTGTACTACTATTTTTCTTCTAATTCTTTACGCGTACCTTGTTTATCTCTACTTCTAACACTCTGCCCGGAGCGGCCAACCTTCCAGCACTCAGCAAATTGCATTTGGCAACTCAACAAAACGCGAGCCATCTCTACACGAGATTCAGGATCCGTTGGAGCTCCAGCGAGTGGTCGTGGTCGTGGTCGGGGTAGCCACGGCAGAGCCTCTAGCCGTGTGGGAGTGGTCGTCATAGTAAATGAAGAAGAGGAAGGTACTGATACCAGTAAGGAAAAGGAAGTTACTTATTTCAGTGAGGAGGAGGACGTTGATGCCAGCGAGGAGGAAGCTGCTGATACCAGCAAGGAAGAAGTTAATACCAACCAGGAGACTGAGATGGTTCTGCGTGGTAGTCGTGAAAGGCGTTCTGAAGAGAACTGAGGGCGTAACTGAGCAATGAAATGTGATCCAAGTTAGTTTTATGAAGGATAAATAGTAGTGAATCCTCCGGAAAGAGGTGACCTACCAAAACATCCGGTGAAGGGAGATAAAAATCAAGTCGGTGGGGGGTCTACTTCAATCGGTGGTGGGTGTTTCATTCACCTATATTTTTCAGGTTTGGAATCAGATCCTATATAGGCCCGTAATTTGTCTGAGAGAGTCTTTCTGTATGGTAAGGGACCGCCTGTATGTAAAACGTGTCTTTACCGGTATCCTTCCGAAATATAACTCGGGATCACTTTTGTCGTGCGCCGGTTAAACAGCCGACTTCCCAGTACTGAGGGGATCCCGTTTCTAGAGGTTATATGTATGCTGCGTCTTGACGCGTACAAATTCTATGAACATTTTAGCTAAACAGATCGGACCAAGTTAAATTCTTGCGTACAGCATTTGAAAAGCCTTCATGGTATTTGACCCATATCCGGCTTTCTCCTCCCCTGACTCTTTTGGCGGGTTCTAGGGGCGCTATACCCTCGTACTGGCTCTTAAAATACTCGAGACTGGAACTGAAAGCCCGCTTCGACGGAGCCGGAGTGTCTGTTGCAGAAGGTCCTTCAATCTCCTTCACCTTTCTCTTGTTTGCTCTCCTTAACTCCGCTTCACTATGCAAAAGCGGCAACACGCTGATCCTTTTGGCCGAGAGCTTCTTAATCGACGCCTCCTCAAAGCATATGAGGTGATCTATAGGTCTGAACAAAGCGTTAGTACCGAGTAACCGTGCGGAACCAAAAATCAGATAACACGTACGGAGATATTATCAAGGTGTTGTTGTTGAACTCGTCTTTCCTGAACTCAAGCTTGAGTCCAAAATCGGTCATCACTGAGATTGCAGCTAAAATTTTCCGCCTCTCATCTTCTTTGACGTTGTGCAATTTTGATTTTAGCTCGGGAGATATAATCCGAACAACGTAGGGAAGCACGGCACAAGATAAATCCGAAAACTTAAGATTGGATTTGGCTAAGACATCAGCGCTGCCCATGATCCTCTTTTGCAGCTCGATATTAGCTCTCCTTGTCTCAAACAACTGCGCTGGTTAGTGATCTAGAAGGAAGTAAGAAATACACAGCAACACTTACCTCGTTGTTAGATCTCGTTCTGATACTATCCCAGTTTCCAGTATCACTGAAAAGTATAAAAAACTTCATTGGCACCTGTGAAAAATAAGCAGCCAGCTCTCCGTGCTGCTCGTAGACCGACTTGTTCATGATATCGTAAAAATACAGCCAGTCATTTATCTCGTCAGGCTTTCGAAACATATCATCCTGATACTCAGCATCATGCAAAGTAGCAAAGCAACCTTGTTGAGTTAGTATTAGTCCAAAATGGCATTGTTTGGAGCCATCCACACATACCGCTTATCACCTTATCACAAGAGGAGCTGGCCTCCAGTATTTTGGAAATCCTATTGAATTGTTTTGACCTTGCCGTAAATGCATCCCTCTTGTAGATGTCACGCACCAACGAAAACCAGCTGACATGGGAATCCTTCTTTGCCTTATCTTCGGATTCCGTTATCGACTGGTATCCTCCAAACTGTAGAGTGTTCAAACAACTCCTCAGGTCGCAGTTTGCTGTTTCAACAACGGCATCCAAGGTTTTCTCATCAATGGCAACCCCCTCCTTTTTAGCTATCTTCCGCAGTCTCTCCTTCACCATTCTTTCGGAAGCTTTTTTGAACGAGATCACCTCTGCATGAGGACGGAGCTTCTCCAGAGCGTGAGCATATAAGTCATTGCAAATGGCTATTATGGGTCTCATCAAAAGCTTCGACCTGTCTTTCTTGTCTTTCAAGTTGGATCTTTCTTTGGTATGGATCTTGTGGGTGGCTCTGCGGTCCTCTTGTAGCATGTCAAGGATGATGCGAACAAAACCTGCCTCCGAACTGCCATCAATTTCGTCTGCAATAAGACAAACGGGTTTCCCACTCAGCGTTCGACTGGAGAGTGAGTGCGTAATCTTATCCCTCACAGCTTGCCCTGCTCTTTCGTCACTGGCGTTGATTTCCAACACCTCGTACCCTGCGTGGTTGGCAATAACGTGTGCAACGGTAGTCTTGCCTATCCCAGGAGGACCATGCAGCAGCAACACCCTCGACGAGGGACGGTCGAATGGGTCTATGTATGCCGAAGCCTCCGTGCTTTTCGCAGAAGGCAACACAGACTCTCCGTAAACAGCTCTGGACCACTGTTGAAGCCACTGAAGGGCAAACCTGTTTGTTCCTTCGTTTCCAATAAGATCAAGAAACGAGACTGGTCTCCACTTTTCAGCCCAAAGATTTCCCTTCTTGCTTTCCTTCGAAGATCTCCGGCTTGGTTTTGATTGTAGTGTGTCTGATTTTGGCCCAGTTTTCACCATTTTCCGTATATCCAGCATCTCGTGCAGTTTGTTTATGTTTACGCCATACGCAGCCTCTTCCTTAGCAAGGGTCGTCCCCAATACCGGCTGCCTGGCTGCACTTCTTGGCTTCAGCTTGATCTCCCTCCCGCTTGACAGGCATATGCGTCTCTCCTCATACCGCCACGACGTCTGGTTGTACTGTATGGGTTCGGATTGGCCCTGCCCAGGCACAGGGTCAGGCTCGCCGCTAAGAAGCGACTGGGCAAAAAGCAGCCCGTCCAACTGTGGCAATACCTGTGCGGGCTCCACGCCAGATGTCGCGTGCATGGCTGGTTCACCTGCGATTATTCTGCGTGTGCCCTGTTCGTGTGCGTGTTTACCTCTGCCACAAAGATAGCGAAACGCGTCTCGCGTCCTAAGCCAGCGCAAGCCATGATGGGGTCCGGGTAACTTTTGCACCGCTCGGGAAGAAACCAGCGCACACAAGAAAAACATCAGAGCAACGGAGACAGACAACGCACCAGAGGTCCTGTGGCACCGGCAGAAAAGTTTTGAAGGGAGCAATGGCAGATAAGACTTCCGTTTCTGTATGTATTGCGTTTTTTCGAGACTCTGCAGATAGCGCCAGCAGTGTGCTTTCCCGTGCTGCCCCGGTGTTGCTGCTCACGGACAAGCCGAAACTAACGATCGCCTATCTTTGGCATTTTCTATAGGAGCAGGAAATATTGTAAGTGAAAGCAGTACAATTACCATGCAATCACCTCTCGACTCATGATGTCTAACTACTCGCTCCAGGCAGTCTTACCCTCAGGTTGTGGCCGCGCCACCCTCTAAGTTGACGGGATACCCTGGCTTCCTCACCGAAAACGAGAAATCTCAGCTAGAGCAGCTCCGGATTCTCCTAGAGGCAAGCGGGTATACGCAGCGTCTCGATGATTCGACACTTGTAAGTCTTTTGCCGGCGTCACTCTGTGCATCTCCGGAAGACACTAACGTGATGGCAACACATAGCTACGATTCCTGCGGGCCAGAAAGTTCGATTTAATGAAGGCCAAGGAGATGTATGATGGCTGTGAAAAGTGGAGAAAGGAATATGGTACCGATACCGTTTTAGAGGACTTTCACTACGACGAGAAACCTATTGTGGCGAAATTCTACCCTCAGTACTACCACAAGACTGACAAGGATGGCAGACCGGTATACATTGAAGAGCTCGGGAGCGTCAACATTACAAAGATGTACGAGATTACTACCCAGGAACGTATGTTGAGGAATTTGGTATGGGAGTATGAGTCGTTTGTGCGGTATAGGCTACCCGCGTGTTCTAGAAAGGCCAATGTTTTGATTGAAACTTCATGCACCATTTTGGACCTCAAGGGAATTTCGATTTCGGCTGCATCGCAGGTTTTATCTTACGTCAGAGAAGCGTCCTATATTGGACAGAATTACTACCCCGAGAGAATGGGTAAATTTTACCTGATCAATGCCCCCTTTGGATTTTCGACAGCGTTCAAAATCTTCAAGCCTTTCCTGGACCCCGTTACGGTCTCCAAGATCTTTATCCTGGGTTCCTCATACAAGTCAGAGCTTCTCAAGCAAATTCCTACTGAGAATCTGCCAACCAAATTTGGTGGTTCCTCCGAGGTCAGCGATGCTGAGGGCGGCCTGCTGCTTTCTGATGTCGGGCCGTGGAGGGAGTCGCAATTCATCGGCCCAGAGGGCGAGGCCCCACACGCTTTCAAGCTGTAGGGAAGTCTGTCGGATAATAAGTAGCAATTGTTGTTCTAAAGAGATGTTAAATTTTTCATTTGATAATCGACAGCTCGCTTTAGTAGGGGTCAGTCGTGCTGTGATGCAATGCGGCTCCTACTCATGTGACGGTGCGTGCGGAGATATTGAGCTTTAGCAGGAATCTCAAGTCGAACGCCTGAGATTTAACTCTACTCGAAATGTGCTTTGTTCGACGGGATCTGGGTGTACATTTTTCTGGGCACCTAGGTCTGTCTTGTCATCTGCTCTGACTGCCACAGAAGGCTGTAGTCACTTGACTCTATCGGAGGCAAGCCAAAATACCTTGAAAATTGCCAGAACTAGAACAAAAAAACTTGGTCAGTTTAATAAGTCCATTGAATTAAATATTTTTCTGATGGGCATTTTGGAAATTTCAGGTCTAATATGAGATTTTAATTCAACAAAGAATAAAAAGCTTGACGAGCTATCACTTGAAATTTGAATAATTTTGAAGGAACCAAAGAACTTAATAATTATATTATGTTCAACAAAATAAACTCGATGAGAAAGATGTCTCAGTTTAACATACAAAGTTAAAGAGATCTACGGGCCTGAGGGGCCCACTAAGTCAAAATGGATGTTTGGAGCTCGCTTAACAGCAGGCTCACCGGTCTGTACTGCCAGTTTTATTTACGCGCGTCAGCAAGTATTTTCAAACAACTAAAAAGATCTTTATTTAATGTCAACAGCCACTATATCATACACTTCTTAAAGTCTTTGAACTTTTTTATTACCAGTAACTTGCTTCAGTACAATTATTGTCACAACACGACATCCAAATTTGATGGAACACGACTATTTCCGTATTGAGAATAACCGTTTCACGTTCTCAAGCTCATGACGAGAGAAAGGAGAAAAAAGCACGAGCAAGTGTAGAGCAGTGCCGAGCAGAGTTTGGACAGGCAATATACAGGAAGGAGTATGACGGAAACGACCCCAGGTGCCGTGTCGCCCGAATCGATCAGGGCATCCATCGACAGGAATAGAGGCGTGTACAAGGACACGTTAGAATGGACTTATGCGTTGAACTCGGAATCGTGGTCCACTAGCACGCTTGAGATAACACCCAAAGGTGAGATGATAGCGGATGGTTCCCTGATAGTGACGCACCATTTGCAGGCATGCGCAGTACAGATGCTACCGGGAATGAACATGAGTGCGCCAATAATCCATCTCACCACATTTGACAGCGAGAAGAAGGTATACCTGCGCACGTCGCGCCACGCTGCGTTCACGGATCTACTGGCCGTGCTGATGGTGTGGCAGAACCTCAAGCCAGCGGGCCTGGCACGGAAGTGGCTGTCAGCCAAGTCGGTGGTGGAGGACGACAAGCTCGCGGGGAACGAGCTGCTCGTGTGCCGATTCAAGGTGTACGGTCCGGTACCCGCGAAAAATAAGCATCTGAAGCTGGCGAGTGGTCCGTACGTGCCGATGTACGCGCCCCAGGCGGGCAGTACAACTCACGAGAGCTGGTTCTACGCGATGGGACACCTCAAGTCGAACGGCGTGCTTGATCTGCTTTGCGAGAGCGATGGGTCACTGCTGTACTCGGTCAACATCGCGCAACTGTTTAGCTCCGAGGTCAGACAGGTGCACCAGTCGGTGTTCCAGTCGTCGAATGTGCTGTTAGTGGGTGTGATCAATGAGCTGCGGCAGCTGCACGCGCTGCGCACTGCGGAGGTGCCGCAGTCAGCCTCGAGCCAGCCATTCGTCGTGCCCCCAAACTCCAAGGAAACCAAATGGGGTGCGGTGAATCGCATACTACTCGAGTTTGCCCTGCATATCGATCTCGAAGACTGGTTCGTGACGCTGAGCTCCTTCACCAGACGTGAGTTCAGCGGGCTGTCATCGCAGTTGGCACACCAACGAATGCGGGTCTCGAAAAGAGTGCTCATTGATATCGTTGAGGCCAAATTTGACAATCCACTCATAGAATCGGCGCCGAAGTTGTATGCAGAGCTCATCATGTGGAACGCACCCTGGTGTCGGACGGCAATTGTGGAGAGCACAAGCAACCCATTTTGGAAGGAGGCGTTTTCAGTGGAGCTCTCAAGCTCCGCGCAGTATTTCCACATTCTGATAAAGCAATGTAAAGGGAAGGAGTATACAAAGGGTGACACGGTGCTGGGAACCGTTTATGTGACTCCCGACATGCTGACGGAAGAGAAATCTAGACAGATCAACCGACTCACGATTTACGACTCGTCGTCGCACTCACAGGAGATTGGAAAACTTTTCCTGACCCTTCACGAGGAGCAATACCACATTCTTTCTCCAAGATATTACAGGATATTCGAACGCATGATGGTGAGCGTACCGTACACGGAGCTCTTTGATTTCATCAACCCGCTGACAACCACCAACGAGAAGCTCGAGGAAATGTCCACCATGCTTCTCGATATATACCAGACACTGGACCGCGAGGGTGAGTTCTTCTCCGCTCTCATGACGTCCGAACTCGTCTCCATGGACTCAATAACGCGCAAGAATCGGATCCAGGGCAGCAAGGCGGCAGCCGCGAAGTCAACCAACGCCGTCAACACCTTGTTCCGCGGAAACTCAATTCTCTCCAAGTCACTAGAGAAATATGCACTGCGCGTCGGGCGGGAGTACCTGGAAAGGGCCATTGGCGACTTTGTGACTCTAGTGTCGAGTGAGCGTCTTGACTGCGAGATAGATCCGCGCAGCCTGGACATCGACTCTCCCGAAGAGAAAACTGCGATCGTTGCCCGCAACACAGCAAACCTGATACGGTACGCGGAGTACCTCTGGGACAAGATCTACACGACAAGCAACGACCTGCCAGCGCCAATCAAGGAGCAATGGCAGAAGTTACGGGTGAGCGTCGACATGGCGGTTGAACCGAATGACACCGCGACGCCGTTGAACGCCCTCGTGGCGTTTGTTTTTCTGCGCTTTCTGTGCCCCGCTGTGCTCAACCCAAAGCTGTTTTACCTTACACGCGATCACCAGACAGGCACGGTGCAGCGCACGCTGACGCTCGTCGCAAAGGTGCTTCTGACACTCGCGAATAGGGCTCGCTTTTTACCCCACAAGGAGCCGTACATGCGACCGCTGAATGGGTTTATCGAGGCACACGAGCACGAAGCTCTCGAGTACTTTGACCGCATCACGGGGCGGAAGATGGATTTCAACGAAAAGGTGCTTGAGCTCAGCGACACCGTTGACCGGCCGTCGCTCAGCATCCCAGCTGACATCCTCAACGAGCTGCCGACGAACCCGTACCTCATCGATAAATATCTGCGACTTGTTCAGCTTGTGAACCTGCTGAGCGAGCACCACACAGGAACACCTGGTGGTGCTCGCGTCAACCACCGCGCTACAGCAATTACTGGCGGCGACTCGTTCAAGATTGGCTCGCTTGAGTTTGAGAAGACGGAATTTCTGGGGTTTGAGGACACGGACTTTGGGTCTGAGGATTTCCTCAAGAGTTTGCTCAAGTCGTCGTCGTCGGAAGCGAACGGGGAGGAGGACACGGATACTCTCTCGAGCTTCATCCGCCAGAACATTACGCTGCGTGATTTGATGGAGCAAGCGGCGTCGATCGTGCGCAAGACAGCGAAGCTTGAGCACCAGCTCGAGCGCCCAGAGACCACATCCACGTTCACGCATGAAACGTGGTCCGCCTTTGGCGACGCGATTCTCGAGAAGGTCGTAACGGACACCGCTGGAACGGTGTTGTATTCGAGCGATAGGGAGATAACCAAGGGTTATCGAACCCTGGAGGATGGACTAAAGTTTGCAATGAGTGCGAACGGCAAGTTTAGCCCTGGAGGCCAGACGGTGAGACGATCAGCGAGCGTCTACAGTTTGATGTCAGTGAACGAAAAAAGGGGACCACTTTTGAAGAGGATTTTTGGCAGAAAGAGGTGACTTTGTAATTTTAGCGTTTGTAATAATATCTACATTGTTTTTTTTGTCTTTCAACTTCAGTAAAAGCTATCTCTTGCTTCAAAAAGTGCAAAAAAAAGTAAATTAGTGCTCCGAATATTTCTACAGTCTTCCACCAGGGGTTTCACTGACCAGCAGTCCTTCCCTGTCGTCACCCTCAACGTCCTCGATCTGCCTCAGCATGATCGCCGGGTGCTTGCCCATATCGCTGAGCTCCTTGAACACGACAACGGGCTTCTCGTCGTAGCCCAGAACGCGCTCCTCATCACCGTAGCAGATCACCAAAGCGTATTTCCTCCAGTCGTCGTTATTCAGTTTGTGCCTCCGCATAGCCGCCTGCAGGATCTTGTAGCAGGAGTCCTCGGTCTTGGCCCGGAGCTGTTTGAGCGGCTCTGACTGGCTTTGCAGCAACGGAGGCGGTGGACCCGCATGAAGCGACGATGACGAGTTTACCGAACTCAGCGGAGGCACCGTCAATGATTGCGTGGACAACGACGCGGTCCTATTCGGGATCGGCGACCTCACCGACACGGGAGCACTAGGATTTGTGGGCGAGTAAATGGGCACCGTTGGAGAGTTCTGCAAAGATTTCCTCCTTCCTGAGGAGTTATACGTGCTCTTGCGCGAGAGCTGTGGTTGCTGTATGTACTGGGAAATGGGCGCACCAGTTCCTGAATGTGGGTCCTGGGAAAAATACGTGGGGCTCGTTAGCTGTGGGGTTCTGCTGGGGACCGCATTGAATGATATTGTCTTTGTCGGGGAGTTGATTCCTGAGGTTGGCGATAGCGCAGAGACGGGCACAAAATTTGGGTTTTCCGGCGTTGGCAATGGCTTGGTGTCCTTGATCAGCTTTAAGACCGGAAGTAAATCCTCCCTCAGTTTGTTGAACTGGTCGGAAAGTTTCCTATAGGCCGGATCAGTGGCGCTCTGTACTGGAAGGTGAGCGCCAGAGTGTGGCATGGACTGAGCGAGCGTGTGAGCGATCTCATGCACCAATGTTGTCGAAATCATGAGCGATTGTAGCTCGACAATCGAGCTTGAATAGAGACCCGTGCCTGTCTCACTTTCTGTACCAGCACTCCCGCTTGAAATAGAGGTCTCCAAGAGCTTGTTTATTTTCTGTTTCAGTCTGATTCTATCGCGCAGCTTGGAAATACCCATCTCCAACAGTTCCTGGCTCCCGAGATACGGTAACACCATGCCCACAATGTTGTGCTCCGTGAATGCCGCAACCAGTTCTACCGTGTTGTCCAGCTCAAGTCCACCTACCCAATCCGCCACCTCCGCGTTCTTCCAAGCGAGTGGATCGGTTTTTGCACCTTTGGATCTTGGTCTGGAAGACCCGCCTGGGGTCGAGGCGCTGTAAGGGGACTGCCGAAGGTCATCCAGCTGGTCGCTGAGATCTCCCGAGGGGATGATGATCGAGGTGGGCCTGGCCGTCCCCGGGTGGCTCTTCTCATATCCCTGCATTCCAAAGTTTTTTTCTTCACCTGTATATACAACCGGAATACCACTCTCACTTTCAGTTTAGTTGGTTTCAGCTGAAATAAACCAACCGTCTTCATCCCCCGTTGTGGGATCTAGAAAATGCACGACCATAAACACTGCCACGTGACAAAACATTACCCTACCGCTATATTACCAGCCACACAAACAGCAGCACAGCCACAGATAACGAGACATCAGCCTTGATTGTTTCCTAAAGCGGCAGCTGGACGGCCAAGCTGCGTTTGGACGTCCGAAGCCGGAGCTAAAATCAATCTCTTCAACATCAGCGCCGTGATCGCTTGTAGACGCTAGGGCGTGTTGGCGTGTTCGAGCACTGATTATTTGAGCCGCTCAGTGCAATTTTGGCGAAAAGAGCAAATTTCGTACGCCCTCAGAGCTACAGTCCCGCGAAAACAATGCACGGAGAAGAGAAAGAGGCAACGGTAACAGGTGCTGGCGCCCGGGTGTCCAAAGCTTCAGTTGCACAGAGACCAAAGATCACGAAGAGTCGAACGGGATGCAACACGTGCAAGAAGCGTAAGCTCAAGTGCGATGAGCGGAAGCCTGCATGCATGATGTGTGAGAGACGAGGTGTCAACTGTGGTGGGTACTCTACGATTTTTCGGTGGAAGGATCCATTCTCGGGATCATTTGATGCAGCGGCGACCCCGAGCGCGACATCTGCCGATGGATATGCGGCAGGTGCTGTGCGGAGTACAGGTATGGGGAGGAGTACCAGTAACAACAGCAGCGGTGGCAAGACGAGAGATTATGACGTGCCGGCCCCCATGCAACCGATCATGGCACCCGTGTCAAAGACACCGCTGCAGGAGGCACTTGAGCGCGCGACGCTTTCGATCACGGGAAGGACATACCACGAGATCACCATAGAAAACCACCTCACGAAGGTGGGCAAGAATCCAAACCTTGCAGCTGCTCTGTCGAGCGTTATCAGAGAGTTCAACAAGCCGGTGGGTTCACCTGATGGATTCCCTATGGATCAGCACAACCTGTCAGTTCATATGGCCCCTGCTCCATCGTTGTCGTCGTTATCATCGACATCGTCTGCTTCGTCTTCCTCGACCCCATCGGCTGTGCCAGTCGTTGAGAATGCAGCGCCCGCGTTTCACTTATTCTCGTCGGCTGACAGTACCCCACAGCCTACAGGCAGCGACTGCAGCCCGTCTTCGCTTGGTGTGTTTCCAATCCAGGAGGGGGATGGCCCAGAATCGGGCACACAGGAGGAGCGATATGAGAAGGAGATCCCATCTGCCGTGCTGTCGCAGGAAGTCACGCGGCATGCGCTTTCGAAATATAGCTTCACGCGCGAGTTTGCCCTACCTATGCGCGATACAGCGCTGCTGCACCAATATGACTCGCGGCAGTTTGTCCTGAACTCGTTCGACCGATACACGAGCCGGGTGATGTGTGTGTACAGCGAGCCTCAGTTGAACCCGTGGATGACTCGCATCATACCGATAGTGTTTGACTTTCCGATCCTATTTGACCTCGTTGGGATGCTTACCTGTTTCCACGTGTGTCGCGGGGATGGCCAGATCAAAGAGATGGGCACAACATTCATGACTCGTGCGTTCAGACGACTTGCAAAGGGCTTGAAGGATGATTCGCTGCCGATGGATATATCGCTTGCGGCGTGCATATTGCTAGCGCTGGGAGAAATCTTTTCGAACGGTGTCACGGGAGAAGTGGCGCACCTCAAGAGCGCGGGCTACTTTGTAACGAGCAAATTGAACTCGCTGGGCCAGCCACGGGCCCCTCAACTACCCATCCAGGGGGCTGACGGCGGCAAGATGATCAAGCGTGCGTTTGCGGACCCAACCTATTTTGATTTTCTCTTCAGCGCATGGCAATACCTCAAAGTGATATCGAAACTGGCGATGTTGCCAGTCGCGCGCCAACTTCCATCATCGACCAATCCAGAGGTTGTTGACAAGGCTACCGAAATAACTGGATACCGAGACGAAGAGGGTGGTGAGAAGGGCAGCAGCAGAGGCAGCACCGATGCCAGCGCGCAGCCGATGCGCTCGGTATGGGCGTCGCACTCATACCGCACGGTAAACGACGGCGAGGAGGTTGACCACATGCTCGGAATATCGCAGGCGTTATTCCCACTGATAGAAAAGGCGATCGATCTAGTGTACACGGTGAGGGACCTTTCCGAGAACCCGCTGCGCGTGATCTCGGCCGCTGCCGCGATACGCGCTGAGATAGTACACTGGACACCGACACTGACACCAGCGCAGAACAGCGTGTCCCACGGCCACATGCTGCACATGGAGGAGTACACATCGACCGCAGAGGCGTTCCGGCACGCTGCGCTGTTGTACCTGCACCAAGCTGTCCCTGAGCTCCCGTCGCTGCGGTCGCACGAGCTCGCGCGCGCTATCCTCACATCCCTCGCTGCTGTCCCGCCGAGCTCGGCCACGAACATCACGCACCTGTTCCCGCTGTTCATGGCGTCGTGCGAGGCGTGCCCCGGGGACGAGCGGGACTGGATCACGGATCGGTGGGCTGGGCTGTACGATGCGATATGGGCCGAGAATATCGACAGGCTGCTCGATGTGATACGCGAGGTGTGGAGGCGCCGCGCTGTGCTTATGGCTGACAAGCTTGAGCGGGCGCGGATGTATGCGTATGCGAACGGCGGTGGGATCGGTGCGGATGTGTACGATGACGACGATGCTGGAGTTACTGGTATACGGTCATGGGCACACTGGAATGCTATTATCAGGGAGTGGAAGTGGGATATTTTCTTGGGTTGAGAGATAGAGTAGAGAGTAGGATGTATTAGAAAACGAATTACGAGAGAAGGAGATGCCTTAGTGGTGGATCCCGAGTGCGCGCCTTTGCTCGATGAGGCGCCAGTACATATCCTTTGTCTTCTTGCGCCAGTACAACCCTGTGAACTCCATCACGAAGAAGGTGCCGATGCAGAAGAAACAGATGAAGGCAGCAGCGATAAACGTGTTCTGCAGCCCCGTGTTATCAATCCACGGTGTGATGCCGTAGTCCATTGCGAAATTCATCGTGTTACGGATCACGACAACGGTAGCCATGGCTTCACAGGACACCTCGTGGTAGCAGTCAATGACGTAGGTCACACTCGCGACACAGCCCAGGATGCAGAGTCCCGCCATGAGCCCGAGCCCGATCACAATTGCAAACCAGTGGATACCATGCGCTGCGCCAACACCCCACAGGATGAGCGCACATGGTCCCAGTGTCATGTACATGATGAGCAGCCACAGCCTGTCCTCCGCGTGCGACACGCCGTTGCGGCGCTTTGCGAGCTTGATCTTGATCCAGTCGGAAGACCAGCCCGCGTACACGTACAGCACGAGGACAAACACAACGGGCGAGGCGTAGCACAGGCCAGCCATCGCGGCTGAGAAATTATAGGGCGCAGCGGTGAGCACGAGCCCCTCCGTGGCGTTCACGACGGAGTACCAGAATAGAGCGGAGCCGTAGAGAAACCCGGACCACAGCACAATAGGGAACCGCGCCATCTGGAAGGGCCCCTTGAGGTAGTGGTGGAGGAGGAACTGCTGCCTCATGCCGCGGGTCAGCGATAGGCGCTGCCGGAACGTCCTGACGGGCCCGTATACAGGTGGTGGGTTCCCCGCGTCATCGTCCATCAGGATTGCCTGGTTGCCGAGGTGTTGCTGGTCGGCACTCTTTACCGATACAACGGCGGCGCCGGTCTTGGACTTGGGGTTGGACTCCGGGTCGCTCGTTATGGCTGACAGCATGGCGCCGTCCGCGTCTCTCCTCACGTGGAGCACGCGCTCGTAGTTTGTCTCCTCCATGAACATGAACAGAAACACAAAGCTGACAACCGCGTAAATCACAGAGTAATAGATGACCCAGCGCCAGCCCACGCGCACATCCACCAAACCGGCAAGCATGGGAGCCATGTAGTTGGACCCAAACAGCGCCATGGCGTAGATGCCCATGTACGTTGCTCTCTCGTGCTCAAAGAACACATCCGAGATGGATATCTCGGGGAGCGCTTCGATAGGAGAGCAGAAAAAGCCAACGAGGATCTTGGACGCATACCACACGCCAGCGCTTGTAATGTACGGGTTCCACAGGCACAGCAACGACACAGAGAGGATTGACAAGAGGTACACCGGACGCTTACCGTATTGCAGCGCCAGAGGCTGGAACAGCAAGCACCCCAGACCAAGAAACAGAAACATGTACCCTGTCCCTGCGTTCAACTCCGCAAGGGAGATGGTCACTTTTGGATCACTGCTGATATCGCCAAAGATGGAGTAGACAACACAGAGCGGCACACCTGTGCCGAAAGTGTACACAACAAGACACGCCACGGACATCCACTTACGGCCTCTTGTCCAGTTAAGCGGATCATTGGGGTCTTCTGAAGGTGTGGGGATGAGCACAATCTCACGGTGCTTCCCATCATGAGCCGCAGATTCCTCGGACAGGTCGAGGTCAACGAGGTGGGTTGTCCCAGGAATAGCGTCGTAGTCGATATTTCCGCCCATTGTGATACTATTTGACAGATTTACAGATGAGTGGGAGAGCGGGTGGACAAGAGCGGGAACCCACTCATCTATATATCGTACAATGGCCACCACCACCGGCGCCCCGCCCCGGCTCTTATCGACACCTTTTCTTTTACCTCACCAGCGTCATTGATGTCTGGCGGAGAAGCACATCTGCTTAATTGTTCATCAAGGTCAGGTGGAGTGGGTAAAGTGGAGTAATATCCAAGAGTTCTCTGTGGAGCGGTAAGAGCCGACATTTGTTTCTGCTTTCGGCGATGGCACGGCGAGATCGTTTTGGCAGCAGAGAGAGACACCCGCGGGATGTTACTGTTTTCAGCGAGTACAACAAATGTGCGCACAACAATTGTCTAAATATATAATACATATGTATGTATATATGTGTATATCTCGAATAACAGAACTTAATGGTGGATGCCCAGGGCGCGTCTCTGTTCGATGAGCTGCCAGTACATGTCCTTGGTCTTCTTACGCCAGTAGAGGCCGGTGAACTCCATCACGAAGAAGGTACCGATGCAGAAGAAACAGATGAAGGCAGCAGCGATAAACGTGTTCTGGAGACCAGTGTTCTCGATCCACGGCGTGATGCCGTAATCCATGGCAAAGTTCATCGTGTTACGAATCACCACAACTGTAGCCATGGCCTCACAAGACACCTCGTGGTAGCAGTCAATGACGTACGTGACACTCGCGACACAGCCCAGGATGCAGAGACCAGCCATGAGCCCGAGACCGATGATGATGGCGAACCAGTTGATGCCATGCGCGGCACCGACACCCCACAGGATCAGCGCACAGGGCCCGAGGATCATGTACATGATGAGCAACCACAGACGGTCCTCCGCGTGCGACAGACCGTTACGACGCTTAGCGAACTTGATCTTGATCCAGTCGGAAGACCAGCCCGCATACACGTACAGGACGAGGGTGAAAACCACGGGAGAAGCGTAACAGAGACCAGCGATTGCTGGGGAGAAGTTGTATGGGGCAGAGTTGAGAACCAATGCTTCTGTGGCATTAAGGACCGAGTACCAGAAGAGGGCTGAGCCATATAGGAAGCCAGACCACAAAACAATGGGGAAGCGGGCCATTTGGAATGGACCTTTGAGGTAGTGCCAGAGGACAAACTTACTCTTGACACCGCTCGTGAGTGAAAGTTTTTGGACAAACGTCTTTGGAGGCCCGTACTCGAACGACTCGTCGTCTTCGTCCACCAGCATAGCCTGGTTGCCCAAGTGCTGCTCCTGGATGGTCTGGTGCGTCAGCACGGTAGAAACAACAGCCTGGTTCTTGGAGTCGTTCTTGCTCGTGATGGCAGACAGCACGTTACCCTCGGTATCTCTCCTGACACGGAGAATACGCTCGTAATTAGTCTCCTCCATGAAGAAGCACAAGAACAAAAAGCACACAGCGGTGAAGATGACGGCGTAGTACAACACCCAGCGCCATCCCACCCTGTCGTTAACCAAGCCGGCAAACATGGGCGCCATGTAGTTGGAGCCAAAGAGCGCCACGGCGTAAACACCCATGTATGTACCTCTCTCGTGCTCAAAGAAGATATCCGAGATGGAAATTTCGGGGAGCGCTTCGATTGGAGAGCAGAAGAAACCGGCCAGGATCTTGGACGCGTACCACGTGCCAGCCGTGGTGCACCATGGCTGCCACAGGTTGAGCAGACACACGCCGAGGGTCGACAAGAGATAGACAGGACGCTTTCCGTACTGGAGAGCCACGGGCTGGAAGAGCAAACAGCCCAGACCGAGAAACAGGAACGAATAGCCAGTTCCGGCATTCAGCTCCGACAGCGAAATACTAATTTTTGGGTCCTCGGTGATGTCTGTAAAGATGGAGTAGACAACACAACCGGGGACACCAGTTCCAAAGGTGTAAACCACCAGGCAGAACACCTGCATCCACTTGCGGCCCCTTGTCCAGTTAAGCGGGTCATTCGGGTCCTCCGAGGGAGTTGGAATCAGAACAATCTCGCGACGCTTCCCGTCGTGGGTCGTCTTCTCCGAGTTGTCGAGGTCCACCAGATGGGTGGTGCCAGGAATGGCATCGTAGTCCACTATTCCGCCCATTATCTATAACTTAGCAGAAGTTGACCGAGACAATAGCTACAGAGGGAGAGGGGGAGAGAGGAATCATACTGAAATGTCCAAGTCTATATATATAGAGGGGCACTTTGACAGGACGATAATATATCTCGCAGGACTTATCTCTCAGCTGTCTCCGATTGACGACGGCGATGGCCCAAAGGGGACGTGCCCATGGCTAAGGGCATCGACAGATATCGAGACACGAGCGACTGCGCAACGCTGGCGATAATCGCTGGCCCCGACACACACAGATCGACACAGATCGGGAGCGTCCGAGTGTCCGCGGGGCCGCCTTTTCTTCTTTCGTCTCTCGCTGCTGGCCCGTGCCCATTGTCTCTGCTCCGGCCGTTTGGGTGAAACGGTGCGAGCCGCGAGCCGATTCCCCTTTCGAGCTGCTCAGGCCGTTATCGCGATTGCGCTGCCGGTGGACTTTGGCCCTTTGGCATCTTGATTCTGTGGAGCGGATTTATGGGCAGAGGCTTAACGTTGCTGTCAGCCAGTGGTTGACGGCTGTCTGCCGCCATTGCCACCCTCACCTTCTCGTCCCTCCGCGGTCTGGTCGTCCACCCGCCCAGTCACCGCGAGTCACCGCGAACCATCCCGGCACCGGCAGATCTACTCTGATGTTACACATTCTGCCCCCCCGGCACCGGCCCCCAGCACACACCAGCACAATCACCGCCCCCAGATCGGTGCTCATCGCATCGGCCCTCTCTCGTTTCAGTAAAATCTGGCAAAAAACGCACGCTGTCTTGTAACTGCCCATTCTGGCATCTCTGCATTGTCTGCTTATCTTCACCACCACTACCAAATCCACCAATTCGCCATGCACCATCCACCACAGACGAAGGTGAAAAAGTGATGATTTGGCACAACCTGGTCTTTTTTTCCCTCATTTCGTCTTTCCCGCTCGCTCTCAGTGAAACAAACCAAAGAAAAAATAAAAAAAATGTTTGGACCATTTAACAACGATATAGAAGATCCAGCCAAGTTCGCCAAGTGGGAACCCAAGATCAAGGCGTACAGAGATGCGTTGGAAGCCGGGATCAAACCGGACCTCGCGCTGCCAAAGTCGGTTATCCCAGAGGACCTGGAGACACCGTTCAGTGCAGTAAAGCTGCTGCCCAAAGTGCTCACGCCAGCCGAGCTCGCGATTGTGGGGACCCCAGCGCACGAGCTCGTGGGGAAACTGGCGAGCGGTGAGCTCACTGCAGTCGAGACGCTCCTCGCGTTTGCGAAGGCAGGCACCGCAGCGCACCAGCTTACAAACTGCGCCATGGAGCTGTTTGTCGACGAGGCGCTCGAGCGCGCGCGCGAGCTCGACGCCCACCTCGCCGCGAATGGCACCCCCGTCGGCCCGCTCCATGGCCTCCCCGTGTCCCTCAAGGAGCACTACAACTTCCGCGGGCGCGTGACGCACGCCGGCTACGTCTCGAAGCTCGACGACGTGACGCCCGATTCCGCGCTCAACACCCAGCTGCTCGAGGAGGCCGGCGCGGTCTTCTACGTGCGCACCACCGAGCCCCAGAGCCTGATGCACCTCTGCAGCTTTAACAACATCACGGGCCGCTGCCGCAACCCGCACGTTGCCACGCTCACGACCGGAGGCTCCTCGAGCGGCGAGGGCGCCATCGTCGCCATGCACGGCTCGGCGTTTGGCATCGGCAGCGACATTGGCGGCTCGATCCGCGTCCCCGCGGCGTTCTGCGGCATCTGGGGGCTCAGGCCGTCCCAGAAGCGGCTGTCCTTGAAGTACACCTCTGCGTCCGCGTACGACACCGTCCAGGAGTCCGTGTACCCCGTGCTGGGGCCCATGGCGCGCTGCGCCGAGGACATCGACCTCTGCATGTCCGTGATCCTCGGGGGCGAGCCATGGAAGCGCGACGCGTGCGTTATTCCGCTCCCGTGGCGCCAAGTGCCCACGCCCACTGCGGCCGAGCTCACCGTGGCGGTGTGCTACGACGACGGGTTTGTGGCGCCGCATCCTCCGCTCGTGCGCGCTTTGAAAGTGGCGGCAGAGAAGATGCGCGCCGCTGGCGTGAAGGTCGTCGAGTGGGAGCCCATCCGCGTTGAGGATGTGACTCTCGCGGTCGCTAAGATGTACAACGCCGACGGGAACCACGCGCAGCGGTACACCCTCGGTGTCTCGGGCGAGCCCCTCGCGCCGCTGACGCGTATCGCGCTGTCTTTCGGCAACGGCGATGATGGGTGCACGGTGGTGGAAAATCAGCAGTGCAATCTCGTGAGGGAGTCGGCGCGCCAGGAGTACCTCGACGCGATGAATGAGCTCGGTGCCGATTTCATCTTGTCGCCCACGTACGTTGGTGTTGCGGCCAAGCCGGGCACGATCCACTACTGGGGCTACTCGTCGTTGTTCAACTGTCTCGACTACCCCAACGTTGTGTTCCCAACCGGACTCTACGCCGATGCGAAGCTCGACCCGGTGGATGAGAGCTACGTGCCACGTAATGAGATTGAGGAGTACGAGTACAAGCTCTACGATGACGCTGCTGAGTTTGAAGGCGCGCCGATCTCGCTGCAGCTCACAGGAAGAAGGTACTGCGATGAAGAGGTTGTCAAGGGAGCCCAAGTGCTCGCAAAGATCATCCAGGATTAGCAATATTCAGTTTTATATAGATATAGAGAATGCTCACATCAAAACAAAAAACAACAACATCAGTACAGTTTTGTAATCTTTCCAATGGCAATCGTCTGCCCCTGGTCTCTCAGCGTGAAACGGCCCAGTTGAGGGTAGTCCTCATACGTCTCAACACAAACAGGCTCAGTCGTCTCGAGCACAGCGATAATCTTCATGCCCTGCTTCGCAAACGCTGGCGGCTTTCTCGACTTTTTGTTTGTGCCCTTTTCGAGTTTGTGCAGCAGCTGCGCAAACGTAACCTCCTCAATCGCAGTGTGCACATGCATCACGCACGAGAACCCAGTGGACAAGATCGACTTGAGCTCGACAATGGCAATCTGCGCCTCGAACCGCGTCACGGTCTTGACGGGCAGCTTGGGCGAGCACAGCAAGAACCCATTCGAGATATCTTCCTCCTCGACACCTTTAATACGCAGCCTCACCTGCTCACCGCAGTACGCCACATCCGTCTCGGTCTCGGTCTCGTTGTAAATCGTCAGCACCTCAACAGACGTGCGGTTCGGCATCAGCAGAATCGACTGGTTCTTCTTGATGTACCCGGACTCGATCTTACCCTCAACCACCGTGCCGAGGTCCTTCATCTTGCCTGAGATCGGGAACATGAAGGGCCCGTTGATTTTGCGGTCCACCGTTTCGAGGTTGTCAAGGTACTCCAACAGAGACGGCCCAGTGTACCATGGACAGGCAGCTGCGGGCACACGGTCCTTGATTCCGGCACCGGTGAACCCTGACACAGGCATAAACACAACATCCGACTTGTTGTATCCGACACCCCGGAGGTACAGCGCAAGCTTGGTAGTACACTCGTCGTACCGTTCCTTGGACCACCCGACGGTAGTATCATCCATCTTGTTAATCACAACAATGAGCTTGTTCACACCTTGTGTCTTGGCCAAGATCGCATGCTCGCGCGATTGGCCACCCTTCTCAAACCCAGCCTCGTATTCACCCTTACGTGCGGAAATCACAAGAATTCCAACATCAGCCTGCGATGCGCCTCCAATCATCTCGGAAACGTACATCTTGTGCCCTGGCGCATCGAGGATGGTGTACCGCCGCTTGGCCGTCTCAAAGGCAGACTTGCCCACCTCGATTGTCTTACCGTCATTACGCTCCTCTTTGTTCGTATCCATGATCCACGAAAGATACCATCCTTGCCGTCCGGCATCTTTGGCCTCGCGCTCATATTTCTCAACTGTACGCTTGTCAACGGCTCCAGTGAGGAATAAAATGTTGCCGCCCATGGTGGACTTACCGGCATCCACGTGGCCCATAAAGATGATCGACAGATGGTCCTTGCCGCCGTACATGTCGTTGACAATAGACGCGTCAATCTCTTCTTCTTGCTCCTTGATCACGTCTGCCGATGCCGATGCTGCTTCCTTCATCTCAGCCGCTTTGACCTTGCTCTCTTTGGTCTCTTTGACCTCTTTTGGTGCCACTGGCACCGGCTTCACTTCCTTGGGCTCCTCTTTAACCACAACCTTTGGCTCCTCCTTCAGCTCAGGCGTGGACTCCTTCGCCTCCTCCTTCTTCTTTGGCGCAATCTTGATCCCGGAACTTCCACCCAGATCCAGCTTCAGAGTCTTCTTCACAGGCTTGTTCAAATTGCTCATCGATGCCTGTTTCTGCTTGTTGTACTCCTCCAACGTCATCTGCTGCGGCTGCTGTGGCTGTTCTGGCTCGTCATAGTACCCACCGTACCCGCCTCTGTTATTACCGTTGTAGTTGTTGTAGTTGTTGTTACGGCCACTGTAGTTGTTATCGTAGTTACTTCCGTACTGGTTGTACTGCTGCTGCTGCTGCTGCTGCTGGCCGTACTGCTGACCATATTGCTGCTGGCCATACCCCTGCTGCTGACCATACTGGCCAAACTGCTGCTGCTGCTGCTGCTGACCATATTGCCCATATCCCTGCTGACCTCCCTGCTGGCCATACGCGCCGTACTGGTTTGGATTGAAGCTCTGCGCGTTGACATTCGGAGCGAACGACTGCGAGCTAGCCGCGTTGTACTGCTGTCCGCCAATCGACGCCTTCGACAGATCGTCAGAGAGGTTGTTGGGCGTGTACTGGTTGTTGTTACCGCCGGACATATTTATCGATTTTTTTTTTCTGGTGGGGTATCCTGTGGCAGACTCTATGGCTTCGCACTAAGGCGACTTGTTCGAGTTTGAAGAGGTAAAAAATTTTGAGTCTCGATTGGGCGGAGCACGACGGTGGTGATCTGGGACGAATATTCGGACAATGAGACAGAAGGTGCAACAGTCCTGAGTGTGGGTGTCGCCCGCAGCAGCAACTGTCTGCAGTCTGTGTCAGAAAACAGCACCAGCGGTGAGTTATCGTTGACGACTTGTCTGGCTCTCCGTATTGCCCGCACCGCGTACAGGGGCCCATCCTTCACCGCACCACGCGTCTACCGACACCACCACGGCCCCAACAGCTACATATCAGCCCCAACGGACCCCAAATACCCTCAATTGGACATGTCAGCGTTCGCCACTCGCTCCACACTGCAATAGCAGCAAAAAACACTGCTCTCCGCCTGCGATTGGCACCAGCAAAAGCAAAAAATAATCAGGGGGCATACTGGGAATTGAACCCAGGGCCTCTCACACCCAAAGCGAGAATCATACCACTAGACCACACGCCCTCGATTGTTTCGTTTTGTTCGCTGGTCGCCCTGCCACTAGACCACACGGCGGCGATTATTTCGTTTTGTTCGCTGGCTGCCCTCGACTGTTTTGCTCTGCATGCACTTTTTGGGGTAGACCACTCATTTTTTCTCGCGTCTGATCGCGACTGGTCTTGACCGGTGGCGCCGAGCGCTTCAGCTGATGATGATTGTAGTTTGTCATTGAGCCTGTCTGGAGCTCACCAAGAGTTAACAGAAGCGTCGTACCACCTAAACGTGTCTGTGACCCGGCGATTAAGTAGACTCTGCACACGGAAGTGGCAAAAGGCGCACCGAAAAAGCAGAGCAATGCTTCGATATACGTGATGTCGTCTTCAAGTCGTGAGAACCTGCTGGGCCCTGTCCATTTGTTGTGTCCTGATGCTGAAGCTTATTCCGACTGCGCTGCTTACATACTTTCAGCCGTATGCGGCGAGCCTTGGGCGTTTGCCGGTGGTTGCCGGGGAACGCCATAGTTGTTCAAGAGCGGAAAGATTACTTCCAGATCTCGGTTTATCACTGGTTTTAACTGTTTTAATTGTTTGGTATTTTCTTAGTGGAAAGCTAGCACATTCTAAGAAGCTTTTCCGCCTCTAAAAGATTCCATAGCTGAAGTTCATTTTCTAGTGTGAGTATATAAACCGCGGCCTGTGTCACCACGGAAGGACAGACCCGTCGTACAATCTGAAAGTACTGGAGTCCTCAATAGTGAGCCCATCAAATAGCTCGACCAGAGCACCCGTGCCTTCCTCAACGGTGAGAGTCTTGAACGGAAAATTAGGGCCAAACATAGCGGCTGCCGTCTTGCCCATGTCACTGAGAACGAGGCCCGGGTGGAACGCAGCGACAGTGAGCCCATCCACACTCGACTCGCTCGCCATGGCACGCACGAGGTAGTTCAGGGCGGCTTTTGCGTGACCATAAGGAGAAGCCGGAAAAGGCACAAAGCCACCGATGGATGCGCCGAGCGACGAAATGACGAGGAACTGCTTGGTGGTGCTGCGGGCCACAAGGTCGTAGAACGCACGGAACACAAGCAGCGGGCCAATGGTGTCAACGAGGTAGTGTCGCTTGAACACCTCAATGGGGATGTCGCGGAGCGGTGCAAACGCCGCATCGTCAGCGATGCCCGCGTTCTGAATGAGCACGTCGATGTGGTTGACGTGCTGCAGTGTTTCGGCGACTGCGGCGGTGACTGATTCCTCGGAGGATATGTCCAGGGTGACGATGTGCACGCGTGGGTTCGACTTGGCAATGGCAGCCAGCTCGGTCGCGGCCGCTGGGTTGCGTGCCGTGGCGATGATGGTGGCATCGCTGCGTGCGCTGTACTGCTTGACGAGCCCGAGGCCAATGCCTCTGTTTGCGCCGGTGATCAAATAGTTTTTGGACATTGTTGCTGTTGCAATTCTAAATTTCCTAAATCAAAAGACAGATATGCTCTACTTATATTTACGGCTGACTTTTGCAGACTCCACGAAGAAACATTCCTAACGTGATGTAAAGTTTGTCATCGTTGGAGCTAAACTCACTCCGACTCCGCGTTTTACCAGCACCAGACGTGGTTGAAATCCACACAACAATAACTCGTTGTGGACTTCTGATGTTGTCATTTGTAAAGCGGACTCTCGGACACCGTCGCTGGCGATTGACGGAATAGATTATTAAAGACTTCGACTCAGCTGATTTTGCACAGAAAGAATGCTCAAAAGGATACCACAATGGCCTTTCGTCGTCTTTCATTTTGGCTACTATCTTATTAATATTCAGTTGTGCTATTTTTCATATATCCATATTTACCAGATATTGATGTGCAGTTCTTCATCAGAAAAATGGCCGGCACTTGGAACCACTTCAAGATGACATCTATCAGTTGGAAGAAAGCTCAGTCACCACTGCCTGTCAGCACAATCGAAAAAAAAGACGCCATTTACCATGGAATCACTGAGCCATCATAGGATCTGAACGTGCTGGAGTCCTTCGGGGTGAATTCATCAAACAACTTAACCATGTCGTTGACGCTCTGCTCAACGGAAATACCTTCAATTGGTGCACCTGGCCCGAACTTCCTCTGACCCAAAAGTCCCAGCTCAGTAAGAACAAGTCCAGGGTGCATTGCAGCAACGGTGAATCCGTCCTTTTCCGACTCATAAGCCATAGAGCGAACCAAAAAATTGAGCGCAGCCTTGGAGTGGCCGTACCCGGTCAGCGGGAACGGGAAGAACCCACCAACCGAAGCAACGATTGTTGAAACCACAAGAAACTGCTTGGCGGTGCCCCTAGCGATCAAGTCATAGAAGCCGCGGAATACCCGCAGAGGCCCAAGGGTGTTCACGTTGTAGTGGCGCTGGTACACGTCCAGTGGAGTTTCACGAATTGGAAGGAACGAGTCCTCCTCGGCGATTCCAGCGTTCTGGATCAGCACGTCAATGTGGTCAACGTACTGGAGCGCCTCGGTGACTGCGGCAGCGACCGACTCCTCGGAGGAGATGTCGAGGGTGATGATGTGCACGCGCGGGTTCGACTTGGCAATTGAGGCTAGCTCAGTCGCAGCAGCTAAGTTGCGCGCGGTTGCAATGACGGTAACGTCACTGCGAGAGCTGTACTTCTGGACAAGGCCAAGGCCAATGCCTTTGTTTGCGCCGGTGATGAGGTAGACTTTTGACATTGTTCTAGTTGGTGGTTGTTGCTGTTTCGGTGGTGGAATACAGAACCAGACAAACACAACAACAACCTGGAGAATCAACTCCCTTTTTATATTTCTACCATTTCCCAAATTCCTGACACTCACAGAGTCTTTGAAAGTTTTGAGAATTTGTCATTTATCATGTCCAAGTTCGTCTGGCGGAAATGATTACATTGTCCGTTGTTGCGCACAGCTGAGTTGGGTTCCGCATTAAATTCCCTTGATTAAAAATATTACTAAGTGAAAATCCCAAGGAGGGAGCAACTGGTGATATATTCAGCGGAGAGGTTTGAATAATTTCTAAAATGGGAGCCCGGACACACTCCGCGGATTGCTGATTAAGTGCAGAAGACCCGCGGAAATGGGTCTGGCTCGCTGCAGGGACTTTGCAGAGGGTCTTTGGCAGCCCTCGCTTACGGCACGGCGCCGGCGCACGGCTCTTCGATCACGGCTCGGTCGATACAAGGTAGCATTATCACCGGGCAGGGCTTACGAGTTTGCGAGTTGGAGCCGTATAATAATCAGTTTTGCCCCAATGCGGTGCTTTCTGCTTGAAGCGCTAGAGTTGACTTGGGCTATTGATGGCCCGATGACCCAGATTTAAGCTACTTGGCATTCTGACTATAGAAGTCCGTGCTTCTTGGCACTTTTTGACAGTCGATCCTGTTGCCGAGAGCACAGAGTGGGGTACGTTAGCCGCACCAGCTTCGATATCTCTAAATTAGTCGAATCAGGGGATTTCACATGGATGGTTATCTCATAATGAAATTTTTTTCAAGTGTTATGCCTGGACTACTTCGTGATATTATTGATTTGCCTTTCATTTATTTGTATTTATGAGCGAAAGATCCTCCGATCACCCGGGCAAAACACATCAAGCTGACGTCTATTCAAAAAAAGATTCAGTCACCGTTCCATATCAGCAAAATGAAAATGATTGAAAAAAAAACACCGAACACATTCACCACGCAGGAACAGAACCATCGTACGATCTGAACGTGTCGGTGTCTTCAAAGGTGAAGCCGTCAAACAGCTTAACCAGTGCTCCCGTGCTCTCCTCAACCGTGAGAGCATCAAGCGAGCTCTCTGGGCCAAATACCTCCACTCCTCTCTTTCCCATATCAGTCAGAACGAGCCCGGGGTGGACAGCAACAACAGTGAGGCCATCCTCGCGCGACTCAAACGCCATCGCGCGAACCAAGAAGTTGAGTGCAGCTTTGGAGTGGCCGTACCCGGACAGAGGGAACGGAAAGAACCCACCAATCGAGCCGCCGAGTGTGGATATGACCAAAAACTGCTTGGTGGTGCTCTTAGCGATTAGGTCATAGAACCCGCGGAACACAAGCAGCGGGCCGATGGTGTTCACGGTGTAGTGCCGCTGGTACACTTCGAGAGGAATGTCGCGGAGCGGTACAAACGCCGCGTTCTCAGCGATGCCTGCGTTCTGGATTAACACGTCAATATGATCAACGTGCTGGAGCGTCTCGGTGACTGCGGCAGCGACCGATTCCTCAGACGAGACCTCGAGGGTGATGACGTGCACGCGTGGGTTCGATTTTGCAATTGCGGCCAGCTCGGTAGCGGTGGCCGGGTTGCGTGCAGTGGCAATGACGGTAGCGTCGTTGCGTGCGCTATACTTCTTTACAAGGCCAAGGCCAATACCTCTGTTTGCGCCGGTGATGAGGTAGACTTTTGACATTGTTGAGTTGAGCTGGTGGTTGTTACTGTTTCGGTGGTTGAATAGTGAATGCGAGAAACATTACAACAACCAGGGAAATCAACCCAGCATTTATACTGTTGCCACTTCCAAACACCCGACACTAGTTACTTTCCTTAAAAGCTCTGAGAATTTGTCGTTTTGCGTGCCCAAGAGCGTCCAGGAGTGTCCGGAGACCAACCCCGACAACGCACGCGGCTGACATAGCCGTTGACGGGCCATTGATTGGAGAGCACCACATCGCAACCGCATGTTTAATGGAAATAACGGATTTTCGATGTGGCCTGGTTTGTAAAGTGCGACTCCGGACAGACTCCGCGGGCAGCTGCTGATTAAAGACGGAGAACCCGCTGAACTGGATCTGGCTGGTGGCACAGGGGTCTCTTGCAGTGTCGCTACTCCCCAGAGGCAGAGTTGGCGCTGCTCAGAGGTTGGCGAGCGACTCAACAAAACAAGAAGGCCCGGCCTCGACAATGATACGCTGGTCAAGCTCGAAGTAGCGAGAGGTGATAACGTATCACCGGGCTGAGCTTACAAGTTCGTAAGTCGGAGCCGTATAATAATCAGCCTTGCCCTGCTGCAGTGCTTTCTGCTCAGAGCACCAGAGGTGACCTCGTTGAATCGGTTGACTCGATACCCCAGATTCAACCTATTTGGCATCTTGACTATTATCCTGATAGAAGCTTGTGTTTCTTGGCATTTTTTGACATTTTTTGGAGGCAGACCCTGTTGCCGAGATCGCAGAGAGCTTCGATATCCCTAAATTGATTGGATCGGATCTCACGTGGATGGTTATCTTATAGAAGCTCTTTAAGACTACTTTGTGGAAGTATTGATTTACCTTACATTTATTTGTATTCACGAGCCAAGAATCCTACGATCACCCAAGCAAGACACATCAGGTTCACGTCTATTTAAAAAAAAGGTTCAGTCTCCGTCCCTATCAGCAAAATAAGCATGATTGACAAAAAACAAACACTGGACACATTTACCACGCAAGAACAGAACCATCATACGATCTGAATGTGTCGTTGTCTTCAAAGGTGAAGCCGTCAAACAACTTGATCAGTGCGCCCGTGCTCTCCTCAACCGTGATAGCATCAAGCGGGCTATCTGGGCCAAATAACTCCACTCCTCTTTTCCCCATATCAGTCAAAACGAGCCCGGGGTGAACGGCAACAACAGTGAGGCCATCCTCGCGCGACTCAGATGCCATCGCACGAACCAAGAAGTTGAGCGCAGCTTTGGAGTGCCCGTACCCGGACAGAGGGAACGGGAAGAACCCACCAATCGACCCGCCAACCGTCGATATGACCAGGAACTGTTTGGTGGTGCTCTTAGCGACTAGGTCGTAGAACCCACGGAACACAAGCAGCGGGCCGATGGTGTTCACGGAGTAGTGCTGCTGGTACACTTCGAGCGGGATCTTACGCAGCGGCTGAAACGAGGCCTCCTCGGCGATGCCTGCGTTCTGGATGAGTACATCGATGTGGTCGGTGTACTTCAGTGTCTCCTTGACGGCGGCGGAAACGGATTCCTCAGACGAGACCTCGAGGGTCACGATGTGCACGCGCGGGTTGGACGCTGCGATAGCGGCCAGCTCGGTAGCGGCGGCCGGGTTGCGCGCAGTGGCAATGATGGTCGCATCGCTGCGCTCGCTATACTTCTTGACGAGGCCAAGGCCAATGCCTCTGTTGGCTCCGGTGATAAGATAGACTTTTGACATTGTTGAGCTGGTGGTTGCTACTGTTCCGGTGGTTGAATAGTGAATGGGAGAAACACAACAACAACCGGGGGAACCAACCCAGTATTTATACTGTTGCTCCTCAAAGGCTTGACAATAATTTCTCTATTTGAAAGCTCTGAAAATAAGTCATTTTGCGTGTCCAAGATTGTCCGGAGGTGGTGATTACAAACCCCGAGAACGCGCGCGGCTGACAGGCCCTGCGTTGACGAGCTATTGATTGGAGAGCACCACACTGCAACCGCATATTTAATGGAAATAACGGATTTTCGCAGTGGTGTGCTTTGTAAACTGCGACTCCGGACACACTCCGCGGGCACCTGCTGAGTAAAGACGTAGCACCCGCTGAATTGGGTCTGGCTAGTAGCACTGGCAGTCTTCGCTTAAATGGCGCGCGCGCCACCTTTTCGCTATTTCCGAGATGCTGGGGCTGCTCCGAGTTTGGTGAGCGAGTCAACAGAACAAGAAGGCCCATTCGCATTGTCCCCGGCAGCCTCGAAAATTATCACATTGGTCAAACTCGACGATTTCATATGAATGGCTATGCACTAATAATACCCTTAGTCGGCGTACTCCTCGTGAACGTTCGCCAAGGACGGGCCTCGTGTAGTAGCAGCTGACCATTCTGAAGAGGTCTCTACTTGAGGCTCCCGGGATATTAAAGAGCGATCGCAAATCATCATATGTTTAGTTGCCATGGAGAGACTTTTGTGCGCTTCTTCGAAAGCGCGTTGAAAAGAGCATTCAAATTTCATTACTAAGTAAAAACTCCCAAGGAGGGAGCAAATGGTGATATGTTTAGTGGGGTAGTTAGTACAATTTGTAAAATGGGAGCCCGGAAACACTTTGCGGATATCTGTTGATTAAATGCAGAAGATCTGGCTTACTACAGGGACTTTGCAGAGGGTCTTTGGCAGCTCTTGCTAGTTTACAAGTTTGTAAGTCAGGGCCGTCTAATAATGCAGTGTTTTCTGCTCAAAGTGCTAGAGATGACCTCGTTGAATTGGTTGACTTGGGCTATATGATGGCCCGCTGCCCCAGATTTAACCTACTTGGAATCATGACTATTATCCTGATTGAAGCTCGTGTTTCTTGGTATTTTTTGGCACTCGATCCTGTTGCCGAGAGCACAGAGTGGGGCAGGCTAGCCGCATCAGCTTCGATATCTCTAAATTAGTCGAATCAGGGGATTTCACATGGATGGTTATCTCATAATGATATTTCTTAAGTGTTATGCCTGGACTACTTCGTGACATTATTGATTTGCCTTTCATTTATTTGTATTTATGAGCCAAGAATCTTCAGATCATCCGGGCAAAACACATCAAGAGGTTCAGTCACCGTTTCCTGTCAGAAAAACGAGCGTGATTTGAAAAAAAACACACTGGGAACATTTACCATGATCCAACAGAGCCGTCGTACGATCTGAACGTGTCGGTGTCTTCGAAGGTGAAGCCGTCAAACAACTTGACCAGTGCACCCGCGCTCTCCTCAACGGTGATCGCCTTAACCGGGCTATCTGGGCCAAGTAACTTGATTCCTGCCTTCCCCATATCAGTCGAAACAAGTCCAGGACTGATAGCAGCAACGGTGAGGCCATCTGCACGCGACTCAGCGGCCATGGCACGAACAAAATAGTTGACCGCAGCCTTGGAGTGGCCGTATGCCGAGATAGGGAGCGGGAAGAAACTGCCAATCGAACCGACGAGCGTCGAGATGACCAAAAACTGCTTGGTGGTGCTCTTAGCGACTAGGTCGTAGAACCCACGGAACACAAGCAGCGTGCCGATGGTGTTCACGTTGTAGTGCCGCTGGTACACGTCCAATGGCGTGTCACGGAGTGAAAGGAACGTGGCCTCCTCGGAGATGCCTGCGTTCTGGATCAGTACATCGATGTGGTCGGTGTACTGCAGCGTCTCCTTGACGGCGGCGGAAACGGATTCCTCAGACGAGACCTCGAGGGTCACGATGTGCACGCGCGGGTTGGACGCTGCGATAGCGGCCAGCTCGGTAGCAGCGGCCGGGTTGCGCGCAGTGGCAATGATGGTCGCATCGCTGCGCTCGCTGTACTGCTTGACGAGGCCGAGGCCAATGCCTCTGTTTGCGCCGGTGATGAGGTAGACTTTTGACATTGTTGAGTTGAGTTGGGGGTTGTTACTGTTTCGGTGGTTGAATAGTGAATGGGAGAAACATCACAACAACCAGGGAAGTCAACCCAGTATTTATACTGCTCCAAATTTCAACGGCTTGACACTAATAGCTTTCTTTGAAACCTCCGAGAATTTGTCATTTTCCGTGCCCAGAAGTGTCCGGAGGTGGTGATTACGAACCCCGAGAGCACGCGCGGCTGAGACACAACGGCCCTGCGTTGATGAGCTATTGAGTGGAGAGCACCACACTGCAACTGCATATTAAACGGAAATGACGGATTTTCACAGTGGCATGGTTTGTAAAGTGCGACTCCGGACACACTCCGCGGGCACCTGCTGATTAAAGACGGAGCACCAGCCGTATTGCATTTTTTTTTTTTTGGTTGAGCTGTTTTAATGAATCAGCGGGCTGTCAGCTGAATAAAGACGGAAGACCCGCTGAATTGGGTCTGTCTAGTAGCACAGGGGATCTCCGGCAACTCCCGAGATGGATGCTGGAGCTGTTCAGAGTTTGGCAAGCGAGTCAACAGAACAAGAGGGCCCAGCCTCGACAATTATTTCGTTGGTCAAACTCGACGATTTCATATGAATGGCTGTGCACCAGTAAGACCCTTGATCTGCGTACTCGGCGTGAACGTTCACCAAGGACGGGCCTCGTGTTCAACTAGGAATTAAGCAGTTGATCATTCTAAAGAGGTCTCTACCCGAGGGTCCCGGGATATTAAAGAGCAAACGCAGATCATAATATTTTGCTGTTCTATGCTTGGGTATCACGGAGCGAAAGCGCCTCTCGGAGCATTTCTTGCTTGACTTGCTCTGCGAGAATATTGATCCATCCTTCAATTGTCCATATTTACAACCAAAGAGCACATTGACATTAATGAATTAACCATCCGTACAATCTGCATAACTAAAGAAAAAAAAAGCCATCTACCATGCAGGAACAGAACCATCGTACGATCTGAACGTGTCGGTGTCCTCGAAGGTAAAGCCGTCAAACAGCTTAACCAGTGCGCCCGTGCTCTCCTCAACCGTGATAGCACCAAGCGAGCCCTCCGGTCCAAACTTTTCTGCTCCTACCTTTCCCATATCAGTCAAAACAAGCCCAGGGTTGATAGCAGCAACGGTGAGGCCATCTGCACGCGACTCAGAGGCCATCGCGCGAACCAAATAGTTGACCGCAGCCTTGGAGTGGCCGTATGCCGACAGAGGGAACGGGAAGAACCCACCAATTGAGACTCCGAGGGTAGAGACGACGAAAAACTGTTTTGCGGTGCTCCGAGCCACTAGATCGTAGAAGCCGCGGAACACACGCAGAGGCCCAAGGGTGTTAACGTTGTAGTGGCGCTCGTACACATCCAGTGGGGTTTCACGAATTGGATAGAACGCAACCTCATCCGCAATACCCGCGTTCTGGATTAACACGTCAATGTGGTCAGCATATTGCAGTGTCTCGGTGACGGCAGCGGCGACAGACTCCTCAGAGGTCACTTCGAGCGTCACAACGTGCACGCGTGGGTTCGCGGCTGCAATAGCCGCAAGCTCAGTTGCGGCCACTGGGTTGCGAGCTGTTGCAATGACGGTAGCATCGCTGCGTGCGCTGTATTCCTTCACCAGGCCAAGGCCAATGCCTCTGTTTGCGCCGGTGATCAGGAAGACTTTTGACATTGTGGAGGTTGCTTCCGTGGCTCAGTGCTGAGCACTAAGACACGAACCAGAAAACAGCAAAGCAGCCACCATTTATATCCTCGTCCCTGTCCGAAAGCTTAATTCGAAAAAAGGACCTTTGAGGATTTCTGTCATTTTCCCATGTCGTTTAGTGGTTGGCGTTTTACGCACTCCGCAATCGCGCGCGGCTGAACACCGAGCCCTGTCTCTGAGCCGCCCCTATTGACTGGGGAACACCACGCTGCAACCGCACAGGATGAGGAGATAGTCTGTTGGGATGATTGGCGGAATGGGAGTCGGGATGACTGCGGGTGCATTTGTCGATTGACGTTGTGCTTGGCTTGAGGGTGCGATGCGGCCTCGTTGTACTTTTGGATTTCCCCCCCGCCTCAACAACCTCAGCGGTACAGCTCAAGACAGGCGATCACGATTGTGCTATATCTTTGGTTACTCTCTGGATTACAGCCTGTGTTGCTGTGCGTTTGCCAAGAGACTTGGCGCGTAGACGAGATGGCCGAACGGGTCGCCCCGGGTCGCGTCGGGTCGCGGCGGGTCGGCCACCTTCACCCTGTCGTGGGCTATTGCTCTGGAGTGATAGAATCAGCGGATTTTATCTGGAAAATTGCTCTTTTGGAATAATATCTGGGAATACTCTCGAAGTGACTTCAGCCTAGCAGCTTTGAAAGTTGCCGGCTCTAAAGGAGTGGTGCATTCTGCTGATACTGCTTGGGATAGCCTGTCTCTTGCCCATGGTTCGCGTGCAGAAACTTATAAGGATGAGTGGTCGATCACTCGCCGTTCTGTCTCTGCTGGCAAAGTGCGGGCTCTAAAAAAACACCAAGCTGACATCATTTATTTGTCTGATCTACTAAAACGAAATCAAAAACAAGCTCATATGCCGCAACGCATGAAGCAGACAAAAAATCAGAGGCAAATTACCAAGGAGCAACAGACCCATCGTACGACGTGAACGTGTCGGTATTTTCAATGGTGAGTCCGTCGAACAAACCAATCAACTTGCTCACGCTCTCCTCAACAGGGATAGCTTTAACGGGAGCAGTATCTCCAAACTTCTCAACTGCGAGTATTCCCATATCACTACCGACGAGCCCGGGATGGAAAGCGGCAACAGTGACTCCGTCGGCACGCGACTCACTAGCCATGGCACGCACAAGGTAGTCGAGCGCGGCCTTTGAGTGACCATACGGCGACAGAGGAAAGGGATAGTACCCCGAAATGGAACCACCGAGGGAGGACAGAACAAGGAACTGCTTGGTGGTGCTGCGTGCGATAAGATCGTAAAAGGCGCGGAACACAAGCACAGGGCCAAGCGCGTTGACGCGGTAGTGTTTCTCGTATGCGTCGGGCGACGCATCGCGGACCGTGGTGTACGCTGACTCCTCGAAAATACCCGCATTCTGGACGAACACATCGATGTGGTCGACGAGAACTTTGGTTGTGGCTGCTGCTGCAGTCACAGAGGCCTCCGAGGAGACGTCGAGGGCCACGATGTGGACGTGTGGGTTTGCCGCGGCGATGGCAGCCAGCTCAGTGGCAGCGGCTGGGTTGCGGGCCGTAGCAATGACGGTGACGTCGCTGCGTGCACTGTACTGCTTGACAAATCCAAGACCGATTCCGCGGTTGGCGCCGCTGATAAAGTAAACTTTGGACATTGTTGTTGCTGGGGTGTTGCTGGGAGGTGGTGTGAGAAGTGACCAAAAAAGGAGGGCAAGACTGCCCCCTTTATACTAGCCACCAACCCTTCTGCAAGGGTCCAGTCGCTACTAGCCTGAAATTGGCAATTTGTCATTTTCGAGGTTTTCAAGTTTCGAGCGCTGCGCTTACGAGCTTCAAGTCCGTGGCCTCGTGCGGCTCACCGGGGTGGTCCTTTTCGACGGTTTTCTCACGAGAAAGACAAAATACAGCTTATTTGAGAAAGAAAAAGAAGGATTAAATGTACATCAAGGGGCTGCTAAGTGACATCAAAAGATTGGCCAAATTTCGTAGCTTCAACCCCCCTGTATGTTCTGTGAAATGGTATCGAGTGAGTCGTGTAACTGTTCCGATGCTCAGAATGCGGGCGCGGCGATTACCGACTCAAGTCCGGCGCCTCGTGCGGCGGCTCACTATGACTCGGCTTATCCGTGAAACCCTTACGATTTGAGAATGTGCTACACTCCGGGTACCGGTACATGCTGAGAAATGAAGATCTAAAAGCAAACGTTTTTAATGCCGCAGGGGGGCCTTTCAAGATGTTCTATCAGAAGACGATTCCCTGCTCGTACATTGCGTCAACCACCTTTTTGTACCCGCTGATATTCGCACCCTTGATGAGCGACGGCTTAGCACCCGTTCCCTCGTCTGCGTACTCCAGCGCAGTCGCAACACACGTGTCAAAGCAGTCTGCCATGATCTTTCTGAGTTTCGCATCAACCTCCTCGGCGGACCAGCTCGCCCGCGCTGCGTTCTGCGCCATCTCCAGCCCCGACACAGCCACCCCACCGCTGTTGGAGGCTTTACCCGGTGCAAACCACACGGAATCGGTGACAACAGCAGCACGCTGCTGCTCGAGAACGCCGATCGCCTCGAGCGTGCAGCTCATGTTGGACCCTTCGACAACGTACCGGCACCCCTGATCAACGAGGAACCGCGCGTCATCACCGGTGAGCTCGTTCTGCGTGGCACACGGCAGCGCCACGTCGATCCGCGGCACGCCCGTGTTCTGCCACGGCGTGAGACCAGCAACGTACCGCACGTCCCTCTGCCCCACCACGATCTCCTCAAGCGTCAGCTGCTGCTCTTTCCCCACTGCGATCGCGTCGATGTCCGCCAGCGACAGCCCACCAGGCGCAACGATGCAGCCGCGTGAGTCCGACATCGAGACAACGCATGCGCCGCGCTGGATCGCCTTGCGCGCCGCGTACTGCGCAACGTTCCCTGCCCCAGACACAAGAACGGTCTTCCCCGCGATTCCGCTGCCCTCTGCGAACTGCACCATCGACTCGAGGAAGTAAACGAGCCCGAACCCAGTCGACTCGGTGCGCATGTGCGACCCGCCCCACAACAGCCTCTTCCCCGTGATCGCCCCCGCGTCCCACGAGCCACTCACCCGACGGTACGCGCCAAACATGTACCCGAGCTGCGTCGACCCGACGCCAATATCCCCCGCGGGGACGTCCCTCGCTGGTCCGATATGCGCCGCTAGCTGTTCCATGAATGCGGTGCAGAACCGGCGCACCTCGGCGCGCGAGCGGTGCTTTGGGTCAAAGTCCGCCCCACCCTTTGCGCCCCCGAGCGACAGCCCAGTCAGCGCGTTCTTGAACGTCTGCTCCAGCCCGAGGAACTTCATGATTGAGAGGTTGACGGAGGGGTGGAACCGCAGGCCGCCCTTGTACGGGCCCAGCGCCGAGTTGAACTGGACGCGGTAGCCCGTGTTGGCGTGCTGCGTGCCGGCGTCGTCCTCCCACAGGACGCGAAACTGTAGAATTTTCTCGGGGAGAATGACCGCCGGGAGGGCGCGGTGCAGGTGCGGGTGTCTCGTGAAAAGTGTTGATGCGGAGAGCGACGAGTGCAGTTCGGCGTACGCCTGGGCGAACTCGGGCTCGGCTGAAGTTGACAACAGCCTGCGGCCACCAATAATAATCCTCGACATCATCTTTTGATGAAGAAGAACTTAAAAGAGAGACAAGTCATCTTGTGCTTCGATCTTGGTGAAAATATAGTCAAAATTGTCGACGTCTTCGATGACTCTTCTCCATTGTCGCTTATAGCCAATCGGCCCGGCTACGCCCAGGCTACGTACCGCCGTGTGGATAGTGATCGATGCAATTTTAACAAAACAGCTACTTATGCTCTCAGACGCGGGCCTCCCACACGTCCTCGCTGCTCCCCTTGCGCTTGTCACTCGCCAATCTATCCCTGAAAAACACCTGCACGTTGTGCTCCTTCTCGGTCTGGATCTTGAGCTGGTTCTTCAGACAGAACCGAAACTTCTCGTTCTGCCGGTCGCACATCGTGAACTGGCCGTACCTGTAGAAGTATCGTATTTGCCCTCCCAGCGAGAAACACTCCATCATCTCGTCCATGCAAGTGGCGCAGGACATCTCTTTCTGTGAAGGTGGTGGGTTAGTCCGTTAGTAAGGTTTGTCAGTTGTGCGTCGGTGACTAAGGCGGACGACGTACTGGGAACTGGGCCAAGGGCATGGACTCAACGCCCGCCGCGCGTGACTCCCGCTGCGCCTGTGTCTCGCTCACGGCCTCTGGCATTTTTCCGTTGTCTTTGTTGGGCGGCTGTAGAGGATATCGCTATCGCACATCCGCCGCGTCCGGTTGTGATCCCGCGTCGAGAAACGGCGCAGATTTGCCCTCCGTCATCGTCGTGGCGCACTCAGCCACCGCATGTGTCAGCAACTGAGATCAAGATCATGTGGAGAGAGACGGAAAAGAGACAGCAAGACAGAGGAGGCGGAGGTTTTTTTTCAGGTCAATTATTTGCTCGTCGGTGCTTGTGTGAACGTGTACATATATATGGCCGTTCCATGCTCACTCGCGTAATAACCAGACCTCTCCTGCTAGCACGAACCATCCATTACACAGCCATGGCTTCCAAGTTCCCCGTATCCAAGACAGACTCCGAGTGGCAGGCCGTGCTCTCGCCCGCGCAGTTCAGAGTGCTCAGGGGGAAGGACACAGAGAGACCGGGCACAGGCGAATTCGACAGGTTTAACAAGCAGGGCACGTACACCTGCGCTGGGTGCGACCAGCCGCTGTACACCTCGTCCACCAAGTTTGACGCACACTGCGGATGGCCCGCTTTCTACGAGGCTATACCGGGCAGTATCGTCACCGAGACGGATACGTCGTTTGGCGTAGAGCGCACCGAGATGATGTGCTCCAACTGCGGTGGCCACCTGGGGCATATCTTTAAGGGTGAGGGCTACGATACTCCGACCGATGCGCGCCACTGCGTCAACAGCATCAGTCTCAAGTTTACAGGAGGGAAATAGTTTGAATAAGTTTTAAGTAATTGTGTTATTAGAAATGTTGTGCAGCTGAACTGGCTAGAGCTTCGAGTCACTGGGACTTGTGTGTTAGTAGATTGTCGACGAGAAAGTCAAAAGAAGCATACTCACGGCTGCTGGAAATCCGCAGGAATCACCTCGACAGCATAGCCATCCGGGTCTCTCAGGAGAGCAACACCGGGCAGGGCAGGGTCCGAGTCGTACTTGACAGCCCAGTCCACTTTGATCCCCGATTCCTCAATCTCCTTGCACAGCTTAGCCGGGTCCTTGCACGAGACGCCGTACTTGACAAACCCCTTTGTCTTGTCATCACCCACGAAATACCCCTCAAACCCGCTATCCTCCTTCTCGGTCCCCCAGTTGTGCGTCAGCTCGACCACGTTCTCACGCAGAGCCTGCGGTGTAGGAGCCTCAAGGTTCTCAGCGTACCCCGGCGCATGCTCGTACCCGAGAAAGTACAACGTGAACTTCGCATCGGGGAATTCGCGCGTCGAAAACAGCTTCATCCCGAGGACGCCCTTGTAAAACTCGAGCGACTTTGCCGGGTCGCGCACACGCACCATCCCGTGGTTCAACCGATACGTCGCCGGGTCAGACAGCCCCTCGCGCCACTCCACCTTGTTCTCAATCAGCTCGATCCAGTACCCGTCCGGGTCGAGCGCGAAGGCAATGTTCTTCTGACGCCCGTCCGTGAGCCGCTTCTGGAACGCAACGCCGCGCGCCTCGAGCGCAGAACACGCCGCGCCAATGTTATCGACGCTGACGCAGATGTGCCCAAACCCGCGGTGCGGGTCGCTGTTGCCGTTCACGATGGAGACGCCCGGGACCGTCTGCGTGAGCTCAAGGCAGCCCTCACGCGCGGCCCAGTACTGGCCTGCATTGCGCGATTCGGGGTGGTCGAGCGCGAGGATCGCGGTGGGGCCGTGTGCGTGCAGCTGCGAGAGACCAAAGTTGTCCTCGTAGAACTTGACGGACTTTGCGAGGTCGGACACGTTCAGCGTTATGCGGTTTGTCTGGAATGACGAGTCAATTGTGGGCATTGTGGTTGTTATTGGTGTGTGTGCAGAAAGGAGCAGGAGAAAGCGGGTGAAAAGAAAGTGAGGAGAAGATTTGATCCTTTAGCCGTTTCTTGCTCTCGGCGATCGGTGATGGGGCTTTTTACCCCAGCCGCGCCAACCTGCCCCATTCGTGGATCTTTTTTGTCACCCTTCTAAAGAATAATTATACTTATAATTTGCTTTGAAATATAAATCGTACAATTTGGAACAAACACCAAAAAAAAAAAAATGCAAGTCATCTCCAGATGACGGGCTGATCGGCTTCGTTGGTGTCGCCGAATGGGTCTGGGTCGTCCGCTGCAACAGGAGCAGTCCTCGCCGGGGTCTTACGTCCAGCGAGATTCCGCGGCTTTGCAGGGATAGGAGGCGGGGCGCGGTGGTTGCGCAGATCAAGCGACTGGTGCGACTCCACGAGGTCAACCTGCGCCATGCTCTCCGCGATCGACTCCTCCTCCGTCTCAGAATAGTAGCTCGACGACGATTCGTCGTCCTCCACCTGGGGCTGGTCCACCGGATGGCTGTACTCCTCGTACCGCGACAGTGCAGCCACGAGCTCGTCGTTGGCATGCAGCAACGTGCCAAGGTACTCCTCGCGCTCGACTAGCTGGAGGTACCGCAGCACACGACGTCTGATCTGACGGCACTTGTCGAATTGCTCGCCGGCGCGCAGACTATGAATCGACAGCTCGCCATGCGAGCGGTCCAGCGATGTCAGGGTGTTGTTCAGCGCAATTGCATCGCCCGTGCTCTCGGCGATCAGAGCAAGAATCTTTGGACGCTCCTTCGTGTAGTCAATGCGCGGGATCTTGAACTTCTTGTCGAGCTCCTTGTTTGATTTGGGGGTCGGAGTGGTTTTCCCCCCCGCGCGTGATGGCGTCCGTCTGTGGCCTCGCAGTGCCCTTCCAATACTGCTGCTGCCGCCCCCCTCCTCATCCTCCTCGTCCTCGTCCTCGTCCCCGGCCCCCGTTCCCGTTCCCGACGGAACTTGGGGCGCGGGCGTCTCGTAAACCTCGTCAAACGGCGTCGAGTCATCTGCCTCATCCGCCATAAAATCAGGCACGCTCTTCTTGCGCTTACGCACGAGTGCCCCCACGCGGGCGGTGCGGAACACCTCGACCAACCCCTGACGACCCTTGACGCCCTCGTACTCCTGCTTCCACCCGATAACCATCTGGATCGACCGCTTCTTGATGCGCGGGTTCACCCCGCGGTCTGCGATGTTGGACCTCATCCGTTCGAGCAGCTTGTCGTCGTTGTACAGCGGCACGAGTGCGCTCCCGCCGTTCGCAACGAGGAGCTCAAGCACGTTGAGCGCGTTCCACTGCTCCTCGAGAGAGCCGTACTTGAGCTTCTTGCGCACTGCGCGCGCGGCCTCGAGTGCGCCCGAGCCCTTTTGCAGCCGGATCGTCTCGATTATTTCTGGCAGCTGCATCTCGATCGTGCCGTCTCCCGATGTGCCATCCGAGTTGGTGATCACGCTGTCGATCAGCGCGGTCACCGCAGTGTACGGATGCTCGTCGAATATGCCCATGCTGAAGCGGCAGTCGATGACTTTAATTGAACTAGGGGCTATGACGCGCGAGAGAAAGTACGTACGGCTCAAGGGTGTCCCCAGTTGTTCTGCCCCCATGTCAACTTCACCACCCGCACCTCCTGGGCTACGCCACAGCACCCCGATACCCAGCCACAAGAGCAAGTGGCTAATGGGGTGCTACTACAGATTGACAGAAGGCTTATAAATGCTGTCAATATCAACGGGGGAATATACATTGTCGCAGTGGAGTATATATCAATTGCAGTGTATTCTTTATAGACTAATAACAATCTTCACTTGGAACCCGCAAAAAAAGGGGCAGGGGGGCGCAAACGCCACCCAGACAAACCCCGACATACGTAGCAATCTATTTCAAACCAAGCGCAAAACAGCCCAGCCAAAAGTGTTCATCATTACAACTTGGCAGCAGCGAGACGCTTGGACAGCTCGCCCTTACTCTTGAGAGCCTGGAGGTCAGAGTTGCCACCAATGTGCTTGCCACCGATAAAGATGTTAGGCACGGTTCTCTGGCCAGTAATCTCGAGGAGCGCGGCCTGCAGCTCGTCGCCTTCGCCGAGAGTGTCGAGCTCAACGACATACGCGTCAGCATTCTCTTCACTGAGAGTCTTCTTGCTGGCGGAACAGTACGGGCAGTACGTCTTGGAGGCGACAAAGACCGGATGGTCCTTGATCAGACCCTCAACTTTGGAAACGGTGGACTTGGAAACCATGATGGGTGCGGACGAGGCAAAGAGGCGGCGGAAGATGAGAGACAACGTGGAGGGGAAAAAGAAGTAGAGCAAAAGAGAGATCACAAGTACAGCCAGAACGACACCGGACATGTGTATTATACTTGCCAACCCTGATGAATCAAAAGACGCCACACCGGAGTCTGGACGGTAGGCTAAACCGGCGATTACTCAGACCGGGCGTGCGCAGACCAAAAAGAGGGTAGTGCTTGGACCATAAATCTTAGTTACCCGGACCATACCCCAATCGGGAAGTTGGCTCCTTTCGGCTTCTTTGCCCAATGCGGCAGACCGCGCCGCACACGGCTGCCCTGCCCAGCTGCGTGTGGCCGGTACCGGCGCTGCTCGTCGTTCGGTTCCCGCGTGCGCTCTTTATCTGTTTGCTCGTTGTGGAGAGTGAGTGTTTGCAAGTGCGTGAAAGTGTGACAGAGCGTGATGCGCTCGTTTGCGCTCTTTTTCTTTGTTGCTTGACCTTTCCGACGTGACGCGAACAATAACTATATATCTCAACCCCCGATCCCCGATTTTTTCCCCTTTCTTGGCGCTTCAACGTTTTTTTTTTTTGTTGCACACGGGATTAAATGCCCATACGTCATGTCGTCATCACTCAAGTCCCCAGAGGGCCACGACCAGGTCGTGGGAGTCCACTTTGCAAAGGATACCATCGAGAAGGAGAAACGTGACGAGTTCGCACCCGGGACCGACGACACGCTCAACATCACCATCGTTGATAACCCAACGGATACCCAGTCGGAAACGGGCAACCTCGAGGACCTCATTGGCGACTCGCACCTGTCGCGCGGGTCCACCAAAGATGTGGTGATCACGCTCATGGCTCTCTCGCTGGCGATGTTCCTCTCGTTCGTCGACCAGACGGCCCTGACAATCGCCCTGCCGTATATCGCGGAGTCGCTGAACGCAGAGCAAACCATCTCGTGGGCCGGCACGGCGATGATGATCTCGACAACGGTGCTCCAGGTGGTTGTGGGCCGCATGTCGGATATCCTGGGCCGTAAGAACATGCTCATGGCGTCTCTTTTGATCCTGTGCTTTTCGGAGCTCGTGCTGGGCTTCTCGCGCAACGGTGTCATGTTCTACGTGTTCCGCGCCTTCTGCGGTGTTGGCTCCGGCGGCATCACCAACCTCACGCTGGTGATCCTGTCCGACGTGGTCACCCTCAAGGAGCGCGGCAAATTCCAGGGGATAATCGGTGCACATATAGCGATCGGCACCTCGGTTGGGCCCTTCATCGCTGCTGGGTTCGTGAAAACCACGACATGGCGCAACCTCTACCACATGCTGTGTCCGCTCGTGTTTGCAACCACCGCGGTGATATACAAGTTCGTGCCGCACACCTCTGCGCCGCTGTCGCGCATGGAAAAGGTCAAGATGATCGACTACTGGGGCCTGCTCACGTCGTCCGCGGGCATCGTGCTGCTACTGATCCCGCTCAACTCGGGCGGGCTCACGTACGCGTGGAACAGCGCGCTCGTGATCGCGATGCTCGTCGTGGGCACACTGTGCATCATTGCGTTCCTGGTGATCGAGGCCAAAGTGGCAGAGCTGCCGCTGGTACCGCTGCGCCTGTTCAAGCGGTTCTCGCTCTCGGTGATCCTCGTCCAGACGTTCCTCTTTGGAATGGTGTACTTTTCAATCCAGTATTTTCTTCCGTACTACTACGAGATCGTCATGGGGAGAGACATCGTGCACTCTGCAATGCTGCTGCTGCCGATGGTTCTCCCGCAGTCGGTCTCCAGTATCTCCTCGGGAGTGTACATATCCTCGACCGACAGCTACAACCCGGTGATCAGGCTCGGCTTCTTTTTGTGGACGCTCGGGCTCGGGCTCATGTTCTTGTGGAAGCAGGGCACCCCGGTGCACACGATTGTGCTGCCGCTGTTGCTCATTGGGATCGGCACAGGGTGCACGTTCCAGCCAACGATGGTGGCCGCACAGGCCCACTCGCGGCTGTCGGAACGTGCCGTCGTGATATCAACGCGCAACGTGCTCCGGTCGTTCGGCGGCGCGCTGGGACTGGCGCTGAGCTCGCTCGTGTTCCAGAACACGCTCACGGCCCGGCTTTCCGCAGTGGACTTACCGCAGGACATCAAGGCCTACGTCAAAGCGAACGCATACTCCAAGGTGGACCTGGAGCAGTTCACCCCGGCGCAGGCGTCGATCATCAAGAATGTCTACGTCGGCGCCCTGCACAACATCTTTACCTTCTGGACCCCGGTGATCGGCGTCTGTCTGCTGATGTCTCTGCTGATCAAGGACAAGGGACTGCGGTCGCTCGACGAGGGACGCAAATTGCTTGTTGACAACTCGAAACAGCCTCAAACCAACGGCGACGGCGATGGCGATGACGACGACAAGTCGGGAAAGGTTTAATTAACAACAACAAAAACACAAAGCATTCATCCTATAATCTTTTTTAGTTCTTCTAATTCTATGCATCTTTGGTAAACGCATACCTCGTGAACGATCCGTACCTCTCCCCACGCCGCAGCATCACACCGCCACGCCACTCGTCAACGTTTACGCTATTGGTGCGCCTTCCCGTCTCGCAGCAGAACCCGCACCGGTCGCCGTACGCAACCCCGTCGCCCGTGAACACCTGGAACGCCGGCTCGGTCGTTGTGACGTCCATGTGCACGCCTGTGTCCGGGTGCCGCGCGCTCAAGATGTGCCGCGGCGCGTTGTCCGTCGTGTCGATCTTGAACCTGGATGGGTCTTCCTCAACGGCGAAACAGTAGTCGAGCTTGGGGAACGCCGCGGGTGACCCCCCGTCGGCCGCCGCCGTGAACACCGTCCATTTGTCTCCACCAATCAGGCTCACGTCCTTGTTGTGCACCAGCGCCCCCGTCGGCAGCTTGTTCTCCGTCACCTCGAGGTGCTGGTTCGTGCACAGCTGCAGCTCCGTGCCGGTGTTTTGCTTCCCGAGCCCGAGGTTGAAGTACGAGTGGTTCGTCATCGCGATCGGGGTCTCTCCCGTGGTGTCGTCAGCAATCACACCCGAGTACTCCACGCGCAGCGCTCCGCCGTTGTCAAGCGACTCCAGAGTGTACAACACCTTTACCTTGACGCTACCGGGGAACCCGTTGTGGCCCGCCTCGTCAACGAGCGCGAACTCCGCCGTCAGGTCGCCGCCATCGGCCTGTTCCTCCTTCACGATCGGCCCCAGGAAAATCATCTTGTTGAACATCCCCGGCCCACTGTGCAGAGTGTTGTGCACCGGCACGCGTGTCTCGTTCCTTGGCAGGGTGTACACCTGCCCATTGGCTGCAAATGTCCCCTTTCCAATCCGGTTAGCCACCCTGCCCACGGTCGCACCGATGTAGTTTCCCTCAGCAACGTACGCCGCCTCGTTGTCGTGCCCACACACCAGCGAGACACCGTCCAGCATGATATTGACAATCGTCGCGCCAAAGTTGCTCAGCTTCACCTCGAAGCGCCCGTTCTTGGACGTGAGCGTATGCAGGCGGCTACCAAACCCGTCGCCGCCGCCGCTAAACTTCTCCCACCGGTACCGTGGCACTCTGAACCCACCAGGGTTCGCCTTCGTCCACCGCCATAGATCGCGACACGCGTCTTCCACGCTGAACTTTGCGCTCCATCCGAGTTCACTCCGCGCACGCGTCACGTCCGCCGTCAGATTCAGCACATCCCCCGCGCGGCGGCCCACCACTTCGTAAGGCAGCTCGCGGCCCACCACGCTGCTGAACGCACGGTACACCTCGAGCACAGACGACCCGAAGCCGGTGCCGAGGTTCCACTCGCGGCAGATCGCGCCAGCGCCGCCGGCTTTGAGCAGGTGCGCCAGCGCGGCCGTGTGGCCCTGTGCAAGGTCGACAACGTGCACGTAGTCACGCACGGGCGTCCCGTCGCGCGAGTCGTAGTCGTCGCCGAACACGCTCAGCTTGTCGCGGCGGCCCGTGGCGACTTGCGCGAGGTACGGGAGCAGGTTGTTGGGGATCCCGAGCGGGTCCTCGCCGATCGTGCCCGATGGGTGTGCGCCGATCGGGTTGAAGTACCTCAGTATAGCGGCGCGCCATGGGTGTTCCGGCTCGCTGGCGCACACGTCCCGCACCAGGTTCTCAATTGTGAGTTTCGTGTTGCCGTATGGGTTCGTCGGGCCCGTGGGGCACGTTTCTGGGATGGGGATCATGTTGGGGAACCGCGTTGCGTCGCCGTACACCGTTGCGGACGACGAGAGGATCAGCGTGCGGCACCAGTGCGCCTGCATCGCCTTCAGGAGCGCGATGGTCCCGCCAACGTTGTTCTGGTAGTAGCTCAGTGGGATCTGGGTGCTCTCGCCAACGGCCTTGAGTGCCGCAAAGTGCACCACCGCTGCGATCGGGTACGCCGCGAACACCGCGTCGAGCGCCGAGGAGTCGGTCAGATCGGCCTGGAAAAAGGGTACCGCGTGTCCCGTGAGCGCCTCGACGCGCGCTATCGCGTCGTACGAGGAGTTGACGAGATTGTCAACGACAACGACCGCGTGGCCCGCCTCGACGAGCTCCACAACGGTGTGCGAGCCTATATAACCCGCGCCGCCTGTGACAAGAATATACGACATATTTCTGTTTGGCTGACAAGACTCTGGAGGAAATATTTCATGAAGAAAAGAGGACGCCGAGACTCTGTTTATATATTGGCCCAATTGCTGTGTCTCCTCCTCCTCCCCCACACCCCCACGGCGATGTTCCGCGGACATTCGCCCGAGATGCGACCGAGCGAAAAGTGTGCCCCTGGCAGCACCACCACAACCACAACCCACACACCACCACGATCAAACAAACATGTCAGTTCCAGCATATCAAGACCTCTCGTACCATCCTGCCCCAGAGTCGCAGCAAGAGAGGTATGCGGCGCTTTCGCATACGTTTTCAACCGCATATGGCGCTGCCCCCGCGTTCGTCGCGAGATCACCAGGTCGTGTCAACCTGATCGGCGAGCACATTGACTACTGCGACTTCCCCGTCCTGCCGATGGCGATTGACGTGGACGTGCTGATTGCGGGCAAGGCGAATGGTTCAAGGGTTGTGCGGCTTGCGAACACAGACGAAAAATTTGCACCCCGCGAGGTTGCTGTGCCTGATTCGCTCGACGAGGAGATCGTGATTGATGCGAGCCTTTCGGACTGGAGCAACTACTTCAGGTCGGCCTTGGAGGAGGCACGGAAGTTTCTCTTGGCGCGGGGCCAGCCCGCGCCGCCGCTCGTGGGGATGGATGTTGTCGTTGATGCGACTGTGCCCACGGGAAGCGGCCTGAGTTCATCGGCCGCGTTCATCTGCAGCGCGGCGGTCGCTGTTCTGCGTGCGAACAGCGTGGATGACGTGTCAAAGGAGGAGCTCACGCGCATGACGATCACGGCAGAGCATGCGGTCGGGGTCAACTCGGGCGGAATGGACCAGTGCGCCTCAGTATGGGGAGAGAAACAGCACGCGCTGTACGTGCAGTTCAAGCCGCAGCTAACGGCAACGCCCGTGCCCTTTCCTCACCTAGAAGTAGCGCCCGTGTTCTTAGTGGCGAACACGCTCGTCACGTCGAACAAGCTCGAGACCGGGCCCGTGCACTACAACCTGCGAGTTGTTGAGGTTTCTGTTGCGGCTAGCGTTCTTGCGAAGAAGCTCGGGCTCAAGATCCGCAGCGATGGGAATCTGGGCACGGGGACGCTGAGGGGTGTGGTGGATGCGCATGTCGGTGACGGTGGGGAGGAATGGCTCGGTGAGGAGGGCCTTCACAGGGCAAAGGCCGCGCTGACGGAGCTCTTGGATGCTACCGAAAGACTGCTCCCGCAAACAGAGGGATACACCACAGAAGAGGCTGCTGCAGAACTAGGAACCACACTTGAAGGTTTCGAGTCAGTCTACCTTACAAAATTCCCGGTGCGCTACGAAAAGCTCCAGCTGTACCGCAGAGCAAAACACGTCTTATCCGAGGCTCTTCGTGTCCTCGAGGCAACGACAATCCTCACGTCGTCTCCCAACTTCCAAGGAAACTTCTTCAACCACTTTGGCACCCTCATGAACCAGTCGCAGGAATCGTGTCGCGACGACTGCGATTCGTCGTGCGAAGAGATCGATACGCTGTGCAACGTAGCGCGCGCGTTCGGCGCGTTTGGCTCCCGCGTCACGGGCGCAGGATGGGGAGGCTCTACCGTGCACCTCGTGAGCGCTGACAAGGTGGAGATGGTGAGGCGCGCGCTGATCGACCACTACTACTCGGTGCGGTTCCCCGATTTACCTGCTGACGAGCTCTCCAACGCGATCGTGGTGTCCGAGCCCGCGGTAGGAAGCAGTCTGTATCTCGGACCCGCATTTTGAATGAGAAAAATGATAAAATAAGCAAAAAAAATACATAGTTTGAAACGTCCCCACTTGCTGTTGTAACTACTGCCAACAGATTATCGGTGTAGTGTGTCTACCGCTGTTTCAGCATACCTCGGGGCATTACGCCCCGCATCAAGCAGTGAAAAGTGGACAATCTGTCATTTACTTCTCTTTCCAGTCCGCACAGATCAAGCATGTCCGCCCAATTTGACTTCTCGGACCATTCGCACAGGCGACACAACCCGCTGAGCGACGTGTGGGTCCTCGTGTCCCCGCACCGCGCCAAGAGACCGTGGCTGGGCCAGCAGGAGAAACAGTCCGAGGTGACCCCGCCAGCGTATGATCCGAAGTGTTACCTGTGCCCAGGAAACACGCGGGCAACGGGCCCGAAGAACCCGGAGTACACCAAGACGTTTGTGTTCCCCAACGACTACTCGGCGGTCAAGCTGGATCAACCGGACTACCACTCGGGGGACGGTGGGGAGGACAACGTCAAGGCGCGGCTGTTCCGCACTGAGGGCGTCAAGGGCCAGTGTTTCGTCATATGCTTTGCGCCCGAGCACAATCTCACGCTGCCCACGATGACTCCGGCACAGCTGGCGGGCGTTGTGGATGCGTGGCAGCAGCTGTACGTTGACCTGCAGAAGAAGGCACTCGCGGGCGAGCCGTTCCGGTACGTGCAGATCTTCGAGAACAAGGGCACAGCGATGGGGTGCTCGAACCTACACCCCCACGGACAGGCCTGGTGTCTTGACACGGTGCCGCACGAGGTTGCCCGTGAGGCGGACAACATGGCGCGGTACCGCGTGGAGCATGGCGCTGGCTCGCATCTTCTGGGTGACTACGTGCGGCTTGAGCTTGCCGAGCGGGAGAGGATCGTTGTGGAAAATGAGTCATTTGTCGTGGTTGTGCCATACTGGGCCGTGTGGCCCTTTGAGACGCTCGTGCTGCCGAAAGAGCACGTTACTTCATTGGCGCGGTTCACAGAGCAGCAGAAACGCGATCTGGCGGATATCGTGGGTCAGCTCACGGTAAGGTACGACAACCTGTTTGAGACATCTTTCCCGTATTCTATGGGTATCCACCAGGCGCCGCTGGTATGTGACGAGGAGACTGAGCAGACCAGCTACTTCCATATGCACTTTTACCCACCTCTGCTCAGAAGTGCCACGGTGCGCAAGTTCTTGGTGGGCTTTGAAATGCTCGGAGAACCGCAGCGCGACCTGACGGCGGAGCAGGCTGCTGAAAGATTGAGGCTCTTGAGTGGGGTCCATTATACAAAGATAAAGAACTAGATAGAATCAAATAAGTATATATAAAAATACTTACAGAGAAACACTGGTAAATACACGACTTTCCACTTCACTTGATTTGAGCGCCAGACACAAGACGATGGATTCGCAGGATTCAAAGAGTGACAAACGGGCAATATCAAGCACTATCAGCATGCCAATGCCACGAGGAAGCATAAGCGGCGCGCCGCCACTGACTTTGGCTACCTTGCTGCGGATATGTCTGTCTAAAAAAACGCCCGTGTTCACGTTCCGGTCGCTGTTCAAACAGTACTTCCACAAGCTTCCCTCCACATCGGAGCTCTCGACGCACGAGCTCTATGCGGATTGCCACCGGTCCGCTCTGCATCTACAATACGTGCTGGATCTAGCAACCCACGCCTCGGACCCCGCGTCGCCCGTTGCGCCGCCCCATGTGTTTGCGGCTGTCCTCCCTTCGCTACCCGTGGCGGATCAACGCGCGGTGCTCGCTGTGTTTTCACAATCGGCCGAGTTCCAGCGCTCGGTGTCTCAGGCCACGGTGCACGGTGTGATGCGCTACGTGAGGTACATTACCGGGGACGTGCGGTGCTATGGCGATGCTGGCCTGTGTGCTGCTCTCGTTGAGCTCGTGCATCTCGTGCTTCTGCGGGGCGGAGGCGGCTCCTCGACGGGGGCTCTGCCGCTCGAGACGAAGGAGCTCGAGGACGCGGCAGGGGCACTTGTGAGGGTGCTACGGCGGCGGAGCTCACAGTCACAGGCACAGTCACAGCTTGCTGGGATTGGGGTGTACCTAGGTGAAGTTGTGGCGAGCGCTGCGCGTTCGAGGTTGCTTGAGGGAAGCAACGGCGGTGCTGCTGCTGTGCCGCTCGGCGATGAGGGTAACAGTGCTGCGACGGCCCTTGCGAGCAGCCGCCTCAATGCCAAGATCCTGAGGTTGAAGAAGGTGGTGTGGCTGACGCACCATGTTGCGGTGTGCTACACGCCGCTAGCGACGCCCGAACAGCAGACGCAATTTGTGCTAGGGTTCAAACAGCTGTTGAACCTTGCGGCTGCGCCGACTGCGACCACGAACACAGCGATAGCGCACGAGCTCGTGGTGTCGCTGTTGGAGTGCTATGCTCTAGATGGGGAAGGCCAGTCTGTTCTCGCGCATTTTATGGGGTTTAAAGTTCCATCCATTCTGCGACTGCTCAACATCAACCAGGAGACGATGGCAGACGTGGTGGCAAATGCGCTCGAGTCACTGGATGCGCGCACACTCGGGGCGGTGCAGCAGCACGGAAAGAAGGGAGATCTACGGCTGCGGCTTGTGGAGTCGCTTGTTGCGCTGGGGCTCATCAAACCGGCGCGCGTGCGTGGGATATTGAAGCAGGAGGGGGATGCGGAGGAGGTGGAGAAGGCTGTGATGCAGCAGACACTGCGCCCCGAGGATATTGAGCTTGCGTTCCAGTCGACGCTGGTTGACACGAACCCTGAGTTTGTCTCCATGGATGAATCAGAGGTGCTCGAGTTGGTGGAGCGCGTTGATAGCGCCGGAGTCGCGGTCAAGCTGAAGTTCTGTGAGCTGGTTACCCGTGCCGCCCAAGGATTCACCGCTGCGAATGATAGCCCCCGGTTGCACCGGCTGTTGCTGGCACTGACTCTTCGGCCCGCGGTGTTCGAGTTCGTTGTGCTCGAGGCGTCGCCGTATAGTTTCGTGCGGCCGCTAATCGAGTTTCTGGATGCGAGTAACGCGACCACCACGTCTTCGGCCGCATCCGGCAACACCACCACAAACAATGACCCATTCTCGATGAACGAAGACGACGGCGATGTAAACGTGCAGGACTCGTATGTCGACTTCAGTGCGATTCTACTCGTTGTGATGCTGGTGTGCGAGCAGTACTCGCTGGATGTTGCCAAATTGGCCCCCGTTGGCACGTCATCATCCTTTGCGATCCGTTTCATCTCACGGTCGACAGAGTTCCCCGATGACTTGACGGGCCAATCTCTCCAGGACCCTGGGTCCAAGTTGAACCAGCTCGTGAACGATTGGATCAACTCGCTGTTTGACGCTCCTATGTCCGGCAACAACACGGGTGGCATCTCAGACGAGCTCATCAAGAGCTCGTCGATTGCCGAGTGTTTCTGTGTGATCCCCGTCGTTTTTCATGAGGCCGTTGCGGCACATGCGCTGGGTTACGTTGACCTCGACATGGTGCTCAACGGACTCGAATATTTCTTACAGCCTTTTCTGATCGCTACTTTAGTTGGGATTTTCCGTGTTGTTGAGCGGTGGCTGTGGATGCCGCACGATTCGTCGACCGAAGAGATTGACGTTGTGTTGCAGCTCGTGTATGTGCTCGTGTGTCCAGCCGAGGGAATGGTGACAGGAGAGTCGGTATACCTGCATCGCCTAGTTGTGGACGTGGCGAAGCGGCGACTGCGCGCTGCTCTCGTGCCGTACCAAGACCGTAACGAGGCACTTCGGCGGCAATTCATCGAAGCCGAGCGGCCGCGTACCGGTGGTAGTGATGGTGCCGATGCAACAGCCACTACGCAAATAACTGGCGGGGTCTGGTGGGATGTACAGGTGCGTGGGCTCGTGGGGTGGGCACAGGGAGAAGCAGCAACAGCAGCAGCAGCAGAAACTGACGGCGCGTGGAGATGGAATCTGAGACAGGCATACGCTGCGCTAACCGAGCTGGGTGTAGAGTACTGCGTCGAGCGCGTGGTTGGTGGATGCGCCAACACCGCCACCACCATAACACCGGCCAACTCCGCCCTGCAGCTCGAGGCGGCCGCGATGTTGCTGTCTGGATACGGGATGTGGTGTGGAGGCGACAAGAATGCATGGCGTGAGCAGGTTGCGACCGGAGATCCAGCGCCATTCACGCGGCCCAGTCGGGAGGTTGTGGTCTTGGGCGAAGAGGCTTCAGCTGCCACCAACACAAGACACAGCGGCAGCGGCGAAAAGCCGGGAACGGCGAAGGCTTTTGATTCTGACTTCTTCGGGATGCTCAACCAGGAGCAGTTTGAGGACGAGAAGGAGGAGATGCCACCCCCGCCGGTGCGCCCTAAGAACCCCCATGCCCATGTCGACCGGGTGCTGCGAGAACTTGTGCTGCTGGGCAGCGAGGGAGAGCCCATTGCAGAGCAACTGCTGCTCAAAATTCGGGCGAGCGTAGGTAGTTTCTAATAAGTCTTCTAACAGCCGGCGGATAAATGCGCTCGGAGTTTGCCAAATGTCCGGGGTCCGGAGTGCGGGAAATAAAAACGGCGAAAAGTTGATCCGCGCGATGATGTGCCGTGGGGCTTTCCCGAGACACGGAATTGCCCAGTGGAGGGAGACCAGCTTGCACCGGCCGCCGCTGGACCTCTCGGGTGCCCATTTTGCACACTCTCTGCACTCTGGTTCGGAGGCCGCCTCTCTGGGTCTCCACGTCGACGTGGCTTACCTTTGTCGCGGCGCCATTGGCTGTTCCCATCCGGTGGGCTCTCTCTCTCCGCACACCTTGCTGACGCTGCTTCAACACCCTCTTCTTTCCCTTAACCCCCAACTCCTCCAGATCTGAAGTGTTTCGGCGCTTAGGACCGTGGTCTATTTATTCTATTTATTATTTATTGTTTCCCTATTTATTCGTTGACTGAGCTTTAATGCCCCAGAGATGTCGGCTGCTACGAAAAGACGACTGGTGCCGCTGCTGCCGTCGACCTGCAAACGGCCGTCGCTAGAACACTCTTCGCTGTCGACGTCGGCGACGCCGGCTCCTCGTGGCTCAGAAAGGGGGTCTGCCACCTCGATAAGTGGCTCGGCCAAGCCACGGCACCTCAAGTCGTGTTCACGCTGCCGGAAACACAAGACCAAATGCAACTACATCGAGACGCAGCCGCATTCGTGCGACTCGTGTGCAAAGCGCGGGCTCGAGTGCCAGCTCGAGGTTGTGATACCGGTGAAAAGGTCAAACATCATTAAGAATCTGCATGACAGCATTGACGAGCTCAAGGACGTGGTGGCGGACCTGATCCAGCGGGATCGCATGCTGAAGGAGCTGTGCGCTCAGCGCGGGGTTGACGTGGATGGACTAGTTGACATTGCGAGTCTGCAGTGCTCGCACGGGGTGCTGACGCCGGATTCGATGACACCGCCGGCTGAGGAGGAGTACTACGAGGAGGACGATGAGGAGGAGCAAAAACAGGTGCAGCAGCGTACGCCGGAAAGCGTCTCTGCCGCCGTAGTGAAGCTGGAGGAGGAGGAGCACGAGCTAGTGATGGAAGAACATACCTCCTTTGAACTCGCGGAAGAGTCGCTGTCGCTGTCGCTGGTCGAGGTGATGGAGGTGCTGAACACTTTCAACACGAGGTATCTCCCGTTTGTCCCAATCTTGAATCCAGTCACATCGCCGACGGCTTTGCTGGCTAAATCCGAGCTTCTCTTTTGGACTGTGCTGGCCGTGTCGTCTCCCGAGACCCTTGCACCAAGGCTCGCTCCGCATATCTCGAAACGGCTGATTGCAGCTACATGGAATGCAACTCCAAAATCAATCGCTATTATCCAGGCCATTTTGTTATTGTCGGCGTTCCCGCTTCCTTCGGAGCAGCACCACCACGCTGTGTTCCGCTGGCTCGCGCTAGCAAAAGACATGTGTCTCCAGATGGGAATAAACCGTGGTGCACAGTTTGTCAACGAGTTTTCGCGGCGCAAAGACATCTCCACAATCACAGCGCCCTCCTCATCGACAGCAGCAGCTGAAACGCTAGCAATGCCCGAAGACGAGCTCCGCGACCGTGCCTGGTGCATGGTGTACGTGCTCGGCAACCAGTGGGGCCGTGCCCTCGGCCTGCCATGGGATCAAAAACTTGACTGGTTGCTCGACTCGAAACGCGGCACATTCTGCTTCTTTGCAGCACTCGTTGAGATTACACACCTGCACGCAACTATCACAGAACAGCTTGGGAAATCGTTCCGCAGCCTCTCGGGGCTCATCACGGATCCGCTGCTGCTATCGACAAGCATATCCACGTGGGAGTACCGCATATCACAGCTCCGCAACGACACAGAGCGCCGCTGTGCCGCTTCTTCGCGCGAGCGCGCCTGGCTCCGCGTGCTCGTTGACCAATGCCAGCTCACTTTGTGCCTGTACGGGCTCGTTGGAGGGGACACAGTGGCGAATGCAAACGCACGCGCTGCACACGCTGCCGAAACCACAGCCATATGCCTGCGCGTGAAGGAGGTTGTGCTCGGCTGCGGAACGCCGCTGGGCGAGCTCGCGGTGGCTTACAGACACGCAGCGGAGCTTGCCCTCGTTGTGCTGTTCCGCGTGTATTATTCGCCATGGGGTTCCACTACACCTGCGACTGCTGTGATTGAGCTGTTTGAGTTCTTTAAGGAGTCGGAAAGAATACATCCACATCCGGACGTGTGCTCTACGGTGCAACTGCTCGAGGAGGCAGACGCGGCCGTTGTCACTTCACCACGGTTGTTCTACGAGGGTGCGTTTGGGCGTACCAAGGCGCGGCTGTGTATGGGTGTGCTGTATGAGCTCGAGTGGATTGTGAGGCAGGCCTCTGAGGAGGAGAAGAAGGAGGATCAGCTTGTTCCTGATGTGAATACCGTGCGGCAAACGCTCTTGCAAGAGTATGCCATGGGATACGACGACAACAAGGAAATTGTTGATCGGTTCGTTTCGCCGCGCGGATTATTAGGGCAGCAAGACGGTTCCCTCGTTTCTAGCGAACACGAACTCGAGGCGACTATTGACAATCTCGTTAAGACGATTGATGACCGCAGCAGCGAGGCTGAGAGTATCGATGCGCTCAACCATTTGCTCAAGGGGATTGACTGGATCGCATGAGAGAGACTGGGCGACGACGTATTTATTTAAAAAACCTTATCTATTTTTACCACCATTATTATTATCGTTGTTACTATTACTACATGATTGAACAGTCGCCAACGCCAAACCCGTACATGATCTTATCGACGCTACCCTTGATCACGACCCAGTCCTGTCGACGAGAAACAAACTCGTAAACTTCCTCTGGCGAGAACACCCCGTTGTCCTTGCCAACCTTGACAACGAGTTTGCCCAGATCTTTGGCAGCATTTTTGTTGGAGCCATCCACGAGGAACAGCTGTCCGATCTGCTTCAGCGCGACGAAATAGCCTAGCGTGCCCTTGAGTTTCCACTTTAGACAAAAGTCGTAAAAGTAATTCAGATCCGATATCAGCAGCAGCGCGCCCTGGGTGCTCACAACGACGCGGCGCAGAACTTTGCACACGATTCCAACGAACCGCTCACCAACCTCTGCGCGGAACACTTCAACGATAGCCTTGTCGACGCTAACACCACCGCCAGCCTCGAGCATCGCGAGATGCTGTCCCAGCACGTCGCAGCACCGCGACGCATACGCAGACGCGCGCCCGACATCCACGTCCCCGACCTGTCCCGATCCGCCACCGATGACGGCGTACCGCGATACATCGAGCTCGTCATCCACGACGCGCTGCAGCTCGGCAACGACGGCGTTGACACACACGCCGAGCCCCTCCGCGACACACGCGTCGACCGCGGCCTCGAGCCGCACGAGCGACTTCTCAGCACGCGTCGCGGAGAGGAAGTCGCCCGTGGCGCCGCCGCGCGGTTTCTTCGCGTCTGCCGCTGCGGCAGCGGCGGCCAGCGTGCGCCGCGATGTGATCTCGGTGTGGTGAAACTCCCGCAGCAGGCTCGTGATCACGTCGGCCGAGTTGACAAGGCGCGAGAAGTGGCGCAGCGGTTCGTTGTCGTGTGTTGCGGTTGACGCACTCAGCGCCATGCGATCATTGGCGGTCTGGAACCCGGGGCGGATGTGCTGGTCGAGCAGGATCGTTACTGCCGAGCAGAAGAGCGCCTCGCATGTCGATGCGATCTGCAGAGTCGTGCTGCGCGATGTTGACGTGAGGGACGCGAGTAGGGAAAGGGTGTTGTGCACGTGGTGCAGTACAACCACCGTCAGGTCGACGGACACGAGTCCGTCGATTGCAGACACGTTATGCGACATGATCTGTAGCTGTGCGGCAAGCCGCGTTAGTTTCTTCTCATGCTGATGCTGTTCTGACGCGTTCGCTGCGGCCGCCGCCGCACTGACCTCAGACTGCTGTTTCGGCTTGAAGATCGACGCGAATCCAGCGAGAAGGTCTTTGCTCCCCGCCAAGATGTCAAACTGTTTCTTTTTGGTGAGCGTGTCAGGGTCAACTTTCTGTAAGATTGAAAGCTCGCGCGCTTTCTCCTCCTGCTGGCGCTGGGCGTCCCATGCGTGGATCAGCAACACCAACGACGCATGACACTGTCGAGGTAGTTGCTCGACAAACTCCAGCAGATAAGGTTCGTAATAGAAATCAACAAGCTCGGTCGTCACGCGCACATAGTCCATTTGCGTCGTTGTCGATGCGGTAGGTGTTGAAATCGGGATCGTTGTGGTGGGATACCGTAGTCCGCCGAGTGTCAACACGAGCTTGTGGTGGATGTACGGAACAACCTGAAAAAATAGCGACGATTCGTTCATGATGTTGAGTTTGATAGTCCCGTCGTCGTCGTCGTCGTCGTCGTCGACGTTGTCATTCTTTTTGTCACCCTTCTTTTCTTCTTGCTTGGGTGCTTCTTCCTCCTGCTCTTCACCTTCTTCAGCCCACTCATTGACTTCATCCGTCTCAGCTATCTCGTTGCTTGTCTCGTTGCTTTGCTCCTGGGTTGATTCAACTATCTTTTCTTCTTCCTCCACCAATACCTCACCATCGTCAATCTCCCTTGCACGTGAAATGAGCTCCTCGACAAACCCCCCAATCAGGTAACTGCTCAGAAACGTTTCGACCACCTTTAGCAGTATAGGTACCTCGCTGATCTCATCACCCGACTCCACCTGTTTCGTGTGAAAAATCTGTGCAATCTCATCAAATTCACCGTTCAGCACACTCGCAACCTCTTCGAACAGGGTACTCACTGCGTCAAAATCAAACCTGTAACCCTTGACGACCCCACGCTGTCTCTTTTTCGTACTTCCGTCCCTTTGTCGCACTATAATCCGCGACACCAGCCCACCAGACGACAAAAACGCATAGTGCTCAACGTACCGGTTGAGAAAGTACTGCAACACAACCTCCAGTACATCCACATCCACATCTCCCGCAACCACATCGTAGCTAGTGCCGTTGATATTGTCGCCACCGCCATCATGCACAGCTGCCAGGTTGTTGAGCGCAGACATCAGCTCGTGACACTGCGCGTACCGCTTCGCCTCCAACGCCACATCCACCTCGCGCAGCACCGAATGAGCAAACGCATCGAGGATCGACGCAAGTCGAATCGTCATGCTTCCAAACGCCTCGCCCGTGTGTCTGAAAAGCCGCACGAACCGACGCAGGTTGGCGAACAGCATCGACTGAGTCTGTGGGGTGTTGTACACGGCTAGAACAGTTAGGTTCTGGAAATTGGCGTAGTTCTTCACGAGCAAGTCTCGCAGAATCGGAGCCAGCAGAGCATGTATCCGGGCGACTGCGTCTCTCGCGACGTTTGGATCGTCCACAACGGTGTCGAGACAGTTGAGCGGCGTGCGATCCGTCTCGAGTAACAATTCACCGTGACTGCTGCTGCTTCTCCGCGTTTTCGACTTGGGTCTATCGGACCACACGCCCAGGACCCGAAGGAATCGCACCCATAACGCACTATCGTTGTTGATCGTGTTGTAGCACGTTTTGTTCACGAGGCTTAGATTGACGAGGTCCGACACGCCCAGTGTGAAGCGGGCGATCGTTGACGCCACAGCCGGAGGCACGTCCATCCTGCCGACAAATGCTAATGGCAATGAGCGATCGTGAGGTATAAAAGAGCGGTGTGCGTAGATGGAAGAAAGCGTGTTGTGGGTTTGGGCCGTTGATGCCAACGCGCGACCGTTTTGGGCGCCCCCAGATCGAGATGAGGCAGCAGAACATGAAGAGATATCAACGCGCCCCAGCACCAGAGTGAAAAAAACAACCATAACATAAACCGCAAAGAACTGTCGCTTGCAGACTGAGCAACTGAACTCCGCTCAGTTTCAGCACCAGAGGGGGCAAAAAAAATTGGGCGGGAAAATGAAGACGAAACGGACATACAGTCGCAATGGGTGCGTCGAGTGTAAACGGAGTAAGGTGAAGTGCGACGAGAAGACGCCGAAATGCGGAAGGTGCTACCATCTGAGCCGCGAGTGCACATACTTCAGAATGTACAGGTTTGTCAACTCCGGGGAGCGGCCGAAGAACGAGCACCAACGGTCGAAACAGGAGCTTGTGGCAATGCCATCGCTAGCCGTGCGGCCAACCCCAGAGGTTGAGTTCGACAGACACCTGGCTGAAGAGCTGATTGGCGATCTCGAGGGAATGATTTTGCCCGAGCTCTCTGGGATCGGGTCGTCTAACGGGGGTGATGAGGAAGATTGGCTGAGCGACGTGCTGCAACTGGCGCGACAACAGAACCAGGAGGAGTCGTACGCGTCGGAGAACGAACAGCAACGACAACGCGAGATCTTGCAGGCGGTGGATCCGCGGCAGTACGATATACAGCATCAGCTGAGTCGATGTCTCTCTCCGCAGGCGCTTGATGAGCTCGTTGACATGTTTCAGATGCCGCGCGGGTCCCAACACGCGCTATACCTGCGCAACTTCTTCACGTCGGTGCACCTCATCATCTACCCGTTTGTCGAATCGACGCAGCAGTCGCTGTTTGTACAGACCCTGCTGGCCCGAGCGCGTACGTCGCCGTACCTCATGTGTGTGGTGCTTGCGTTGAGCGCACAGTACTGCGCAGCGAGGGAGAAGACACAGGCCGTTCCCGACTTGAAAGCAGTGGCGGAGCACACCGAGTTCAAGATGCACTATCTGTCGTCATGTCTCAAGATGTTGCATAGAATTCTACAACAGGAGGATGTAGCCGCGATTGCCGGTGTATCCCTTACTATCCTGATGCTGGCCACTCACTACACGTCAACATCCGAGTCCGACTGGCGGATCCACATGCGCGGTGCCAAAGATATATTGCTGCAGAGCACAAAGGGAAAACCAATCTCAGATGAGAGAGCGCTATGTCTTATGATCCTCTCAGCGCTCGAGATCTTTTCCGGACTTGGCTCGCCGATCGGCGGTTCGATACAGTCGCGCGCAGAGCTCGACTCGCTATTGTTGATCTCACGCAACAATGAAAACGTGCGTGAGCGGTTCCGCAACGTTGGAATCCTCGTGGATGGCCATTTCCAGCGCGCGGATGGCGTGGTTGAACACTGTGCGGGTGAGTTCAACACATACCTCGCGATGAGCCCGTCTCTGCTTGACGCGGTGTCTGTGCTGCTCGTGCACCACGACAGTATCAGACATAATGGACCTGTGCAAATGGACGCAGACAGCCTAGCGGAGCTGCTTGGAATGATTGCCATTGCTAAGAGGTTCTTCATCGCTACCCGAACGGCGCCGTTCGTCATCCCCGAGTCATCTCCGTGCCATCCACGCTACATTGGCTCCGACAAGGTGAAGCTGCAGCTCGCTGCGTATTACAAGGGAGGTGACAGCACCTGGTACTCGTTCTATGATTTCCTCCAGCAATCCCACATCTCCGTGGTATATCTTCGGGTCCTCACGGCTAGAGAAATGTTTGGGCTCGACTACACCAGCGAGCTGGTTCAGGGAATAGTTGACGACCTTATCCACCAGTATGCATTTTGTGTGGCACTCAAGTATGATACGCTCAGCGATGCAGATATCGACGAGCTCGAGCGACACTACGGAGCGGATATCATGTTGGAGGATGACCCTGCAGGATCTGGAGACGACACCGCCGCTGCTACCGCCGCTGTGGCACGAGCACTCGCAGAGCCCGCACTCGACTACGGCCGCTTTGTCGAATTCACACTAGATCACCGGCTGTGCATGTTCCAGTGGGTCACGCTCACCCTAGGACTTTGCGCGACGCGCCCCCACCATAAAGTGATTGTGGAGTGTCTCCTCACGGAGCTGCTCAAGATGGGCGTCAGTAGTTCGGGACGGTCTCTGCGCAAAGTTCAGCGCGTGTGGGCCGAGCGACGGATCAGAGTCCGTCTGCCGTCTGGCGAGCTCACCGCGAGGCGAACTCCTGCTCAAAATCTATTCTGGGACGACGACGCGTACTCTTTCCCCTTTGCATAATAATATAGATATATATATATATTTGACAGAGGATGAGCATATGTACCAGGGGTCCCTCTCAGCTATCGGGCGACTCCACACTGAGCAAAGTCCGAGAGCAACGTCAAAAATCCGGGCGATTGCGCAAGACGCAGGAACCGCAATGTGCCAATTTCACCTCGCTTAGCGCGCGGCTTCGAGGCGACAAAAACGTGGAGTATTTTGACAGGAGAAGAAAAAAGTTTACTTCTGCCCAGCTAATTTATTTTTTCTTGTCAAAAACAGACAAGAAACAAGAAATGAATTTTTTACGGGGTGCCAAGGACATCTTCGTGCCCGTGGCACCTGAAGGGCCACCGCCGGATCAGGTCGATGAAGCCGAAAAGAACACAACGTCGAACCTCGACACGGTGTCGCTATCGACGGATGATAAGGGAGACGTGGGAGAGCAGCGTGGATACACACACCGCAAGCTGAAAAACAGACATGTCCAGCTTATTGGGATCGGGGGCACAATTGGCACGTCACTGTTCGTGTCGATAGGAGCCGCGCTCCAGAAGGGTGGCCCGCTTTCACTCTTTCTTGGCTTTTCGCTATGGTCGTGCGTTGTGATTATGATTACTGCGTCGATGGCAGAGATGGTGTGCTATCTGCCGATATCCTCCCCGTTCATTCGGCTCGCGGGCAGGTGTGTTGACGATGCGTTCGAAACCACCGTGGGGTGGAACTATTGGATCTTGGAGAGCGCGCTCATCCCACTCGAGCTCACTCTTGTGAACACGGTGCTGCACTTTTGGCGCGACGACTTCTCTCCAGCGATCCCGCTAGCGGTCCAGGTTGTGCTGTATTTCTTTATCAATGTGTTTGCAGTCAACCTTTACGGAGAGGTTGAGTTCTGGATGGCGCTGGGCAAGCTGTTGCTCGCTGTGGGGCTGTTATTTTTCACATTCATCACGATGGTTGGTGGGAACCCACACCACGACGCGTACGGGTTCAGATACTGGCGCGACCCGGGCTCGATGGCCGAGTACATTGCAACGGGCGCGCTCGGCCGTTTCGAAGGGTTCCTCGCGTGTCTCATCTCGGCGTGCTTCAACATTGCTGGTCCGGAGTACGTGTCAATGGTTGCAGGCGAGACGATCAACCCGCGGAAAAACCTGCCCACAGCGTACAAGCAGGTGGCATACCGGCTGACGATTTTCTTTGTCGGTGGTGCTCTGTCAGTGGGCATCGTGTGTGCGTACAACGACAAGACGCTCGTGAACGCAATCAGTTCGGGGAAACCGGGCGCTGGAGCGTCGCCTTATGTCGTCGCGATGACGAACCTCGACATCAAGATCCTCCCGCACATTGTCAACGTGCTGCTGCTAACCTCTGCGTTCTCTGCTGGGAACTCGTACACGTACTGCTCGTCGCGAGCACTGTACGGAATGGCTCTCGACGGGAAGGCACCCCGGTGGTTCTCATACTGCAACAAGGCAGGCGTGCCGATCTACGCCATGCTCGCTGCGAACTGCTGGGCCATGCTTGCGTTCTTGCAGCTGGGACAAACGGCGTCGACCGTGCTCAACTGGATCATCAACCTCGTGACCGCGTCCCAGCTGATCAACTTTGTCCTCTCGTGCGTTACGTACCTGCATTTCTACCGTGCGGTAGTAGCACAGGGCATCGATCGAAGGTCGCTTCCTTTCCGTGGATGGTGTCAGCCGTATATTGCGTGGATTGCCTTTGTGCTCACGTTCACTATGACGGGTGTGCAGGGCTACGCCGTGTTTCTTCCGGGAGCATGGGACGTTGACACGTTCTTGTTCAACTATCTCGTTGTGTTTATCGACATTGCGATTTTCATCTTTTGGAAGGTGTACAAGCGCACAAAATATATCAGGCCAGCTGATGCGGATATCACATCGGGGCTCGCGGAGATTGAGGAGTACGAGTACCTCTACCATGAGCAGCTGCAGCGTAACGAGAAACCGGAGAGGTGGTACGATCGTATCGGGGTGTGGTTGTTTGGAAGGTCGTGAATTAAAAATTATGTCTTTGTTGTTACATGTTATCATTAGCAGTCCCTCGACTGCAAGTCTTTCGAGTCAATACGTCAGTAGATCCTCCTCGTCATCGTCGCCGTCGTTGTCATCATCGTCACCATCGTCCTTTGCATCCATTTTAGCCCACCTCCGGCGTATCTTCTCCAAAACTCTCGTGGCACTGCCTGCGCCTAGCCCAGACAACAACTCAAAGAACTGCTCAACGCGCAAACGGTGCGCCTGATCCACTGCATGCATCCCAGCAACGAACATGGGCCACTGCACGAGCATAGAACAGTACACGGTCGAGGGATGTACAGAATCGAGGAAATGCATGAGCGCAAGTAGTTTACCAACCACCTCCTGCACCATGGGGGCGCGGCGTGGAACGCGCAACAGCACAGTCAGCACGGTTAATAGCGACGCGGCACAGTAACTCTGCTGCGATATGTCATACCATGAAAAATGCTTTGTGGATCCGTCTGCTTGTACAGCAGTGCCGATCGCATCGGGCGAGAGACCCTTGGGTGGTTGTTGGCGTCGTGAGTCAGGGTCCGTGGGCACGAGTCCAGTGCGAGATACAATTTCAAACTGAGACTCACGCTCAAAGGCGGAAAACAGCTCGAGAACTTCGTAAAATGAGACTGCGGTGGTACTTGTCTCGCTAGCAGCGCCACCACTCCTTCGCACCCTCTGCACCAATTTGATTAATTTCTGCAGTGCCACGGCACACTCGGTCGTGTATCCATACAGCAAGTTGAACCCATCAGGCCGTAGTAAACACAACGACTCAAGTGACGTCCGAGCACCGGGCATGTCCGACAGAATCACAGCATCAATTTCCTCCTCGGTCTGCAGAGTCCCACCGAGCGGCGCACCGAGTCCAGCGAGCACCTCGATCGAGATGTACCACGCGCGGCAAAACGCAATAACGAGCTCGTCGCGGTGCCGTGATGTGGTCGGGGTAGTGGCATAGGCACTGAGAAGACCCTTTGCACCACGCAGGTGGGGCCGCCACGTTTGAGATTTAGACGTGGCGTTGTATGAAGTGAGCAGCAGCACGGTGAGAAGTAATGGTTCAACGGACTCAGCCATCCTACGCTCATCGGAAAGCGAGCGAGATAATGACTCCAGGCAAGATGAGAGGTATGCGCAGTATGCCTGCTCGTCGGCGCGTGCGTCTGTCTTGCGATGCGCTGCAAGGGCTCCGCATGCCAGAACTGCTGATAGCAGATATGAGTTTGTGCGTGCATATGATAGCAAAATGTCACGCACAGGGTTGAGCGTGGGTGTTGGCTGGAAAGGTAAAATCACAACCGCAAAGTCAGTGTAGAAGAACTCGAGGTACCGTTGATGGTCTCCCTTGAGTTGGTACTGCTCGAGTGGAATATGCCTGATGATTCCACTTCTCGGTAGACTCAGGTGACTTTGCGGTGCATGCTGCAGTTGCTGGTGGTGATGGAGATACGGATCAAACAGAGCCGGTGAGACTTGGAGTTCTTCTCCTTCGAGAGGCGATGCAGCTGCGTTTGTACCCACCGCCGCCTGGTGGTTACGCACTTCGACAAGCCGGATGTTGACAATCTCATTCAGACTGTGCGCAAGTCCATTCGCCCTCGATGACTGTTCCTCATCGTCGTCAGCCGCTGCTTCAGACAAGCTCGCAGTTGTACCTTTGCTGCTGTGAATGATGCTATCTATCGATAACGGCGAGTTTTGCATCGAGAATGGCAGCAGTGCTGGCGGTGGCGGCCGCGCAGGATCGGTGGTAATGGGAGTAGATAGCAGTGCAGTTGCAGGGGGTATACCAGGACCTATCGCTGGTGCAGTCCCAACTGGCGGTAGCCCCATCTTGGTTACGCCTGGGGACGCCTGTCCTGGTGCGGCTCCAGGGTACTCGAGCGGGTCAAAGGGCACACCCAGGGGTAAAGCGTCCAGCTCATAAGTGGCAATCATCTCGTCCTTCCTGCGTTTGTACTTTGGCGGCTCGTACTCGCATTCCTTCTCCAGACGTCGACAGTGCCAACATACCGGTTTGGTCTCGTCACACTGCAGTACAACACGGTTAGTTTTCATTCACCCGCAAATGGCGATGGTTGACTCACTTTTATCTTTCTCCTTTTACATTCTTTGCATCCGTGTTTACTGTATTTACGCTTGGCCACGCCATCCTGCGGCCTCTGGGTCGTCATGGCGTCTCGTGTGCGCAGGTGACCCGGTGAACCGCGGGATAGACGCCAGAACTGAGCATTTGTGTACCTTAAAAAGGCGCTTATCTGGCTGGGCCGCACACGACGAGAAAACAAAAATCATAAAACATCTTAATAATATACACTTCTCGCCAGATCACTTACAATTCGACTCAAACCTCGAAATCGTCATCTTCATCGTCGTCGTATCCCTCGGCTTCGCTCATGCCTGACTCCTCATCGTCACTGCGACGCTGTGCATGGCCTTTGTCGTGACTGTACTCTTCGTCAGACTCGCGATCGCTGAAATCGCCGTGGTCAAAATGGTCCGAGTGATCGCTTACTTGCTCATCTTCACTTTCATCATCATCCTCGCTGAGGTCTCCCATTTTTTCCTGGATCACAGTCTCGCAGTCCCCGTCGTATACGCGACACCACTTGACATCCTCACCGCACCGCAGACAGTTCCAGAACCTGTGTTCGTCGTCGTCGCCCGCATCTTCACCCGCAAGCACACGTGCTTGTTCAATCTTCGACAGCAGACACACGTAGCAGTAGATGTGTCCGCAGCTCGCCTCGTACGGGTTCGTCACCATCTTGTCGTCCAGCGACACGTCCGCGGACGCCGAAGAGCCTGCCGACCCCCCACCAGGAGCAACCGCGGCAGCCTGTGCGCTCTCATAGCACACTGCACACACGCGCTCAGGCAGGAACCGGTATAGTTTCTCGTCCTGTGCCTCTGGCGCCGCTCCAGATGGATTAGTCACGAGCCGCAGCAACCGCGATGAGAATTTCGGCATTGACAACACCGGAACTATGAACACAATAAACTCGGTCAGGGTGTTCCACACAAGCTGTCTGTTCTGAAACTCGTACGAAATGGTTTCCGGGTTCGATGCGAAGGATACCTGGGTCGACACGAGCGGCCGAAACCGGATCCCAAGCGCACGAGTCAGTATTGAAGGGTACGTTCCCGACACGAGGAAAGCTGTAAAGTTTGCAAGAGACAGCAACGTGTGCAGCTTGGACACCACGGCGAGCTGGGTCTTGAGGAACCGCAGAGTGCGCAGTCTCACGCGACTCGATGCCGTCGAGTCGTTGCGCTCAATCTCCTCATCGAGCTCATCATCGTCCAGCGAGTACAGGAAGGACTCTAGCTTCTTGGCGAGATGCGTCGTGACAATAGATGCCAGGAGCAACAGCTTTTTGCGGTGCGATAGCTCGTTTCGCTTTTTCGATTGTGCGTGGGCGCCGCCCTTTGCGCCGTTCCCATCAGTCATTACGAGGTTCTGCAACGTCAGCCCATAAGTCGAGTTCTTATTCCACACGGTAACCTTGAATATCAACAGCTGTAAGAACAGCTTGATCTCGTCGGCGTAGTTTGATCCTAACCGCGACCACGGTTGCGGGAGGCGGTCATGCGTCAGTGCTGAGGACAGCTGTTTATGCAACAGATCGAACAGTTCATTGTCCAAAAGCCGCGAGTCGAGCTGGAGCACTCTATTTGGAGGATTCACCAAGGGAAATCGCTGTTTCATTGCGGTGTTGTGGATCGATTTGTTCTTCCGTTGAGTGGATGCGGTTGCAAAAAGTGGAGAAGAGGTGAAGCGATCTCTGGCGATGGCTCTAAGCGACAGCCGGGCGAGCCTCTCGCAGAACACGGCGAGTCTGAACAGCGATGCTTATTCAGTCGATGACGGTTCTACTGTTTGATATCTGGTGCAATGGAGTTTCTTCTGAATATAATATATACTCGGTGGTGTAGTGCTATATCTCTCTCACGGCGAATGTTCGGCACGATACCGGTGCCATCTCTTGGCGAGAAGCTCGTTCAGCGAGTGTCCCGGTTCTCTCTCAGCGCGGGCCTCATGCGCATAAAACGCAGCAATACCGACGGCGACGCCAAACAGCGGGTCCAGCGACCTGTACGTTCACGATTAGTTAGTTGGATTCGCCTGGACTCGGTAGGGTGTGGCTAGAGACATACCTCGATATCAGATAGGGATACGACATGGCAGCTGCAGCTTCTCAGAGGAAACAGAGATAACACTGCAGAGCATACAGTCTGATAGGATTCATGTACATATATAATCACCAGATATTCGAGCGTTGTCCTGGTTGTGTCGACGGGCCCGGCCCACTCGCGGGACTGCCTCCGTTACCCGCACGTGACCACGGCATGCCTCAACGACGCGTCGTTCAGCCAGTCTCTTTCCACGCTGTTGGTCCCTGGTATTCGCCAACAATCTGTTCAAGCGCGCTGATTTCAAGACATGGTGGAGACAAGAATAATACTAGGAGGGTCTGCAGAATACGCGTGCAATGTGCTGCCGTGCCGTGTGAAGTACACGGGCCACACCAACACGGTATCGCAGTACTGGACCCCACAGGAAAAGCCAACAGAGCCAGCAACACAGGTTGCACACTTCCGCGGGCGGAGACTCGAAGGAGCATTGAGTGCAGCGCTATCGGAGTGGCAATACACAGGGTTCGTCGTACAGCGCGACGCAGAGAACGTGCGGCAGGGAACGATCGACGATAGCGTGGGGGTGCGGTACAACGAAGTTGCGAGGTTTGGAGAGCTGATCAACTGGGGCCATGAGAAGAAGCCAGAGGCCGGCGATACTGTTGAGAAGCTTGCCGAGTGGGTGCAACTAGCGGACGCGATCAACGGTTGAGAAAGCCTTCCCCCAAGGAGAAGTAGAGGTCACGTGATGAGTCATACCCCCCCCCGTTTGTATAGCCGATAGAATCTAGACAAGATAACAAAAGACCAGCATCAGTAACTGGAAACCTCCACCAATAGACCCACAATGGAGGAGCCGCCGAAGAAACGACACAAGGCGGGTGAGCGTCGGAAATACCCGCACTTCTTCACTGGGTTGCCGCTCGATATAGTGGACACGCTCTTGTCCCAGCGCCACATCTCGAAGCGCGACCTCGTCAATCTATCCGCCCTATCACACGAGAACAGGGCCCGTTTCCACTCTCTCATCTACGATTCGGTGCGCGTGACTTGGTCCGGGTTCGGCAATTTTTCTGAAAGCTTCAAATCGAAACACCTAGTGCGCGCTATCCGCGTGTTTGCCGACCTCGACAACGCCAAGGAGAGCTCGTATGGCGAATGGAATATCTCACTCAAGGAGCTGCTCGACGGCTGTCCGAACGTGCATGAGTTTGCAATCGAGGTATTGAACTCGTCTAGATGTCTGAAGTACCAGGATAAGGTGGACGTGGCTGCTTCGAAACGTATCTCCAAGCTCAAGCTGGTGAGTCACAGTGACTCCGTTGACAGCGAGTCGATGTTTGATCTTACACAGCTGCAGTTTTTCCACGAAGTGAAGGACCTGACACTTAACGGGTTTTTTGTGAATAAGGACCAATACTTTTTCCCGAAAATCTCACCGGATCTGTCCGATCTGGACCTGCGCAGCAGAGACGGAAAGCTGACCGAGCTCGATAAGCTCACATTGATCAACTGCAAGTGGGAGTACCCCTTCAGCTTGTGCGACATCTTTTCGCCCGTGTATCCTTCGCCATACTCTGAGTTCACCCCACCACAGCACGCGTCACCGTCCTCAATATCGCTCTACTTCAGCAACGATCACTCGTCGTTCGTGCTCAGCGAAAGGTTCAAGTCGCTGATCGACAACAAAACAGATCCCCGGTTTGTGTTTCAGCGCCATTTCTACTCTCGTCTGCAACACCTAGACATCGTTGTGCTCAATGAGAACTACTACAGCGACAGATGCAAGCTGTATTACCCGTACCTCAACTGGCTCGATCTAAAACACGTCTTTCGGCCCGTTAACACCCCACAGCAGTCGCCGAAATGTGCAGACTGTGATTCTGAAGCAGAATGGGCATCGATTCTCACTAACCTGCATACCCTTCGACTGGTTGGATGGCGTCTGAACAATGTCTCGGAGCTGGATAAAGTGTTTCTGATGCCTTCGGAGTGCACCCTCAAGTTCAACATGCGCCGCATAGAGCTGATGCTCGTGCGCCATAATGCCAGCAGCGGTGACGAATACACACCCGAGGAGACCGTCCTCCTGGCAAGAGTCCAGAAACGGATGCACGACATCTTCAACACGAACCGGTCGCGGTGCCTGAGCGAGCCCTGTGTCGTCAAGGTGGGATATGTGGACGAATGTCTACGCGACACGCGGTTTGCAGAAACCATACGCAAACGATAGTTTAACCTTAATTAATGTAACGATTTTGACGATTTCATCTTCCGATCTGTGTATATCCTTCTTCGTGCGGCTCATAACCGGCACCGGACCTTATCAGCCCAAAGCCAACGGGCGAAAGCCAGCTAGTCACTCGCCGACGCACACACAGACACACACACACACACACATAAACACCGCCACTGGTGCCAATGATCGAAGTATACATCGGCATAGACATCGGCACGGCCTCGGTGCGGGCGTGCGTTGTCGACGCGAACGACTCGCTGCTGGCTGTCGCTGAAGCGCCCATTGCGCGAAAGGAGGTACATACGGGGTACATCACACAGGACGCAGACGAGATCTGGCGAGCGGTGCGATCCACCGTGGAACGCAGCGTTGTTGCAGTGCGAGCAAATGCTGGTGTGGCCGACGAAATTATCGTCGTGGGAGTTGCGAGCGCCGCGACGTGCTCGCTCGTCGTGATGCGGCGCACTGGAGATGGGGAACGACTCAGGGCATGTTCTGTGGATCGTGACGCGATGGATCCAAGCGCGAGCGTCGTGTTGTGGATGGACCATCGGTGCGAGGAGGAGAACGACTGGGTCAACAGGCAACTTGCGGACGACCCGCTGCTGCGATACCTCGGCGGTGGGTTCATGGCGGAGATGGCGATCCCAAAAGTGAAAAATCTCGTTGAGCACCTCGAGCGGCTTGACGAGGTTGTGTTCTTCGATCTGCACGACTACATCACGTACATGCTGGTGACAAACAACAGCGGGGAGCTGAAGAGGGAGCTGGAAGTGGAGTTCCCAGCGGTTCGTGAAGGTGTGCCGGCCCTCGGCGTGGACGGCTCGCTCAAAGGCTTCTCTCGCTCTTTCTTCACGCGGCTCGGCATGCCGCAGATTGCGGACGAGGGCTTCAAGCCCATTGGTCGCCTGGGTGGGTCCAGCGGCAGCGGTCTCGTTTTTGGCGGTGAAGCTGTGCGTGTGCCGTATGCAGGCGAGCACGTTGGGTTCATGGACGTGGACCTGGCACAGGAGCTCTTTGGACAAGCACCAGGGACACGCGTGCGGGTCGGCTCAGGCGTTATTGACTGCTACGCCGGGTGGATCGCAGCGGCGGGTGCGGTCCCACGGATGCTGTGCATGGTTGCCGGCACGTCAACGTGTTTGATGCTTGCGCAGCCCTCGCCCACTTCTCCGCGTGACATCCCCGGGATCTGGGGTCCCTTTGAGCAGCTTGTCAACGGCTGCGGCGTCTACCAGGGTGGACAGAGCGCTACTGGATTGCTACTGGAGCATGTGATACGAATGCATCCTGCTGGGCGAGAGCTCGGGGCGGGCGATAATGTGTTCGAGATGCTGGAGGAGGAGCTCCACCCGCTGGGCGACGGCGTCCATCTACAGTGCAAGGACATGTTCCTGTACGGCGACATCATGGGAAACCGTACGCCATTCAACGACTCACGCATGACCATGGCATTCATCGGGGAGACTCCCGACGTGTCGTTGCGGAACCTGGCGCTGCGATACGTGTGCGTGCTCGAGTTTCTGGCGTTCCAGACACGCCAGTGCGTCGAGTCGATGCGCAGGGGTGGACTGGCCATTGACACAATCAGTATTGCCGGATCGCAGGCTAAAAACGGGCGCCTCGTCCAGATGCTTGCTGACGTGACGGGCCTGCCTGTGGTTGTGGCGGCGCACCCGACACATTCCGTCGTGATGGGGGCTGCCAAGATGGCGCGTGGCCCGGTGTCATTGTTGCCGGATAACAACAACAACAACAACAAGGACAATACGAACTACGCGGCAAAAGTCACACCGGACAGGACTATCAGAACGTTCTGGGATGCAAAGTATAGAATTATCGTAGACATGGCTGAGAAACAGCGCGAGTATAGAAGTATCATGTCGGCTTTTGCCTAAAGCTAACTAGACCTGTGTAATGTTGACCATGCCAATTTCTGATTTCTGTCTTTCATTCCGCTTGACGCGGAAGTAGTGGTCAGTAAACTGTGCTGCGTTCATGTACCGCAAAAACTTTTCATCGTGCGTGATCACGATCAGCTGGAAGTTCTTCTGTGCGCGACGAATCTCGATGATCTGGCTCAGCGCCCTCGCGAGACTCTCAATGTTCTCGTCGTCGAGGTTGGTCGTGGGCTCGTCCAGTGCAATCATGCCGCAGTTGACTCCAAAGCACTCGGCAAGAGCAAGCCGGATAATGATGCTCACGAGCACACGCTGACCTGCAGAGCACCGTCCGCGCATGTCGAGCTCCACGTCCTGCTTCACCATCACCACGCGGTAGTTATATGAGCGGTTACTTCCCTTATTCTGCGTGTTCACATCGCTGCGGATCATCACGGAGTCAACGTCGGTGCCACTGTACGTTTTCTTCCACAGCTCATCGATGATCCTGTTGATCTCCTGCATCTTGATCCCGTGGTACTTCATCACTGCGTTGTCAAGAGCCTTGGAGTACACCGCGAGATCGTTCGACAGGAACATCTTGGTCTGCAGTCGGGCGTACTCCTCACGATACCGCTCATCCACACCGCTGTAGTCGCGCCGCAGCTCGCTCTCAATATGCTGGGCCTGCTTGTCCAGCTGCGTCACCTCGCCGATCTTGCCTGAATGCAGAGACTTGAGCTCTGTGAACTTGGAGCGGATCCGCTCGCTCTGTTGCTGGTACTGGTCACGCCTGCTCTCTGCGTTCTGCAATCCAAGCTCACCAATTTCGCTACGCGCCTGTGCTAACTCCGATCCCAACTGTCGCAGGTCCAGGTTGTACCGGATATTACGCTCCTGTACATCTGCCTCGTTCAGGTCCTTCTCAATTTGTGCGATTTCCACACCCAAAGCCTCGACCCCTTCCTCGCGCTCCATGATCTCGAGCTCAAGGGACTCAATGTCGCGGCGGGACTGCTCCAGACGGGACTCGTCCTTCGCTAGGTAGGCGTCAATGTCCGCGTTCAGCGAGTGCAGTCGCTCGTGTGCATCGCTCTTGGCACCGAGGTAATCATGCAGCTCGCCCAACTCCCGATCACGACGCTGCTTAAACTCTGCGTACCCTTGCTCAACTCCCCTCAGTCTTTCCTGCAGCCCGCTCAACACATCCGTGCTCTTCCCGAGCGATTCCTTGAACTTTTCGATCTGTTGCAAGTTATCAGAAATCGTCCGCTGAAAGTTGATCCTGTCCATGGACGACTTTTCGAGGTTACTGATGAGGAGTTTCTTGTCTTTAATCGCGTTTTCAGCCCTCACGAGCTCACGCGCCTTCATCTCCTTGGTATCCGCCAGGGACCCAATATCGGCCCTCAGAGCCTTGAGCTCGATCGTCTTCGCACTCAGCACAGACTGCAACTCCGCGATCGACCTCGTCGTACCACCAAAATCCGCCAGCTCGGCCTCGAGCGGCGCAAGCTGCTCGTCCATTTGCACAATCTCCTCTGCGAGCCGGCGCACCTCGTCAACGGCGCCCCGCAGTTCTTCGACCCGCGCCAGCTCTGCACTGCACTCGGTCAAATCAACCAGAGCCGCGGCTGTCCGTCCCTCAATTTCGTCACACGTTTTCTCACAGTCAGCGAGTGCGCTCACCAGTCCATCTACCTCGCCCGCCTCGAGCGCGCGGACCCGCAGCACGTCGCCCTGGATCGACTTGATGTACGTCAGGTCGTCTTTGATGCGGCGCAGCTCGCGTGCGAAATCGCGCGCCGACATGCGTTCATTGGTACGCTCCAGCGTTTCCAAAAACTTTGCAAGCTCGGAGCCGTGGAATGGGCGCCGGCACAGCGCACATGTGTCGTCGCTCTTCGCAATGGCGAGTGCACGCTCGTTGAAGTCTTTCGTCACCTTGTGCAATTTCGAGTTCTGCAACTCGGTCTCGTAGTCATCCTCGTACGATTTCACGAGCTCTTCATACTCGTCAAGGCGCGTGCTCTCGGGCAGAGTTTCCTCAACAATCTCCCTCAGCCGCGCAAGCTCACTCTGCGCCAGTGTCAATCTTTTCTGTGCCTGTTTTCGCTCGCTTTGTTGCTGGCCCTGATCCAGCTTCAGTGCGTCGTGCGTACGCTGGCGCTCGTCGCGCGTTTTCAAGAACCGGCCGCGTGCTTCTCGCCATGCGTCACCACAGGTAGCTGCATCCATTGGCAGCCCCACAGCACTTTCAAACGCAGCACCGTTGCTCGTGAGTAGCACTTTCACGGTTGTTTCATGTCGGGCCTTGTTCTTCTGCATCAGGCTAAGGCGCGCAACAACATCGCCCTGCCTGCTGCTTACGGCGATATGCCTGTTCAGCTCGTCGAGCTCGTTCTCTAAAAGCGACACCTGTGCATTTTTATCGCGGATCTGCTGCACAATGGCATCCACCTCACCTGCACTTTTTAAAGCCGCAAGCTTTGGTACAGCCTCCTGCAGCAGGTTTTTCTCCACCTCGAGCTTGGTCTCGTTCGAGCTCAGGTTCTTCACGCTCATCTCGAGCTGCTGGTTCTTGCGTCCTAAATTCGTCACATCCTGTTCCAAGTACGCTGCGTGCTGCTTCTCCTTTGTAATTTCGTCTCGCGCAGCGGTAATCTGCTGCTGCATCTCAGTGTCTCGCGTGTCCATTTCCTTCGTCTTTGCCTGAACGGTACGCTCCAGACTATCCACCTCGCGCTTCAGCTCTGCTTCGATGTCCGCAGCAGACTTGGAGGGATGACCCACCATGAGCTCGTTCCGGGCTAGAATATTTTGCTCGTACTTATCTCTGAGGGCCTTCAGCTGCCCCTCGACCCCCATGTTTTCATTATGGCGTCGCCTCGCATCCGCCAACTCTTGGTTCGCGGCCTTCACATCTGCTCGCTTGGAATCAACAAGCACACGTTTACCACGCAATATCTCGCTGAAATTCGTCACCTGCGTGTGCAGCTGCTCATCCGGATCCCCCAGAATCTTTGTGTTTGCCTCAAGGCGTTCAATTTGCTGCTGCAGGTTCACTTCCTGGTGCCGCAGCGAGTCAATCCGCGTGAGTACCTTTTCGTAGTCCTGGTTTGACCGGAACAGTCTGTCTGACTCGGCGGTGAGCTTAGTGAGCTCGGCCGCGAGTCCGTCAATCTCGTCGTTGTAGGCGTGCACTGTCTCCATCAGCTTGTCCATCTCGCCGCGCTTGGTGCTTGCTCGCCTCCTGTCGTTGCGCAGATGCTCGACGTTGTTGTTCAGCAGCTTGATGTCCACCGCCATGTCCTTGTTGATCACTTTGATGTTGTCGAGAACCTTGATGAATTTGACCGAGTCGAAAATCTCGTCGAACCGCTTCTTGAGGTTCGCAGGCTCAGACACAGGCCACAGACTGTCATCTTGGTGACAGAAGATCACATAGTTCAGGATAGCTTTGCTCACGCCGAGATAATTGGGGATCAGCTGTTCAACCTCGGCGGCCCTCTGGCTGATCGTGGTTCGCTCTCCCTTGTTGATAACGGCGAGCTGGTTCTCGAGCGTCTTGAAAGTGGATGTGTTGTTCGCTTTCAGCACAACCTGCAGGCTCTTGGTCAGAATCATGCTCTTCCCGTTGCAGTTCTGGAACGCAAGCTTGATCTGCGCCTTCACCTCACGGTCACCAGTGATCTTTGGGTCATGCACAAACGCACCGCCCTTGGAGTTCGGCGGCAGGTCACCCGTGGTGGCATACCGCAGCGACTCAATGATCGTAGTCTTGCCGGATCCATTTGTGCCCACGATCAGCGTCAGCGGCTTGTTGAACTGGATCGTCTCCGAGTGGTGGGGGTCGAACGAGCGGATGCCCTGAATCGACAGCTTGTAGATGCTGGACCTGTGGGTTATTAGAAAATCGTGATATCAAACAAAAAGAAAGTACCGGGCAAACTTACATCTTCTTCGAGCTGCGCGGTTTCCGTGTCTTGTCACTTCGATCTGTTCTACTTGTTCTGATGCCGCTGAAAGTTGAAGCACGCGGTTTGGCGCGTGCCGTTTGTGCGGGTGTTTTGTGTGGGGATGGGAGTTCTAGCGTCCCAGTAGTATGGGGCTACATTGACAACTGTAAGACGCTACGAAAACCTGTACAGAGCAAACTTTTCGGTTTCAATTGCCATCACCTGGTATATTTCTAGCCTTTCCAAGTAACAGAGAATCATTTAGAGTAGGGTGAACAGGTGTTTTGCTGATCAACGCGTGTGTGTACAAGCGATCCGCTGACATAATCCCTAGTGGGCCATTTTTTTCTGCGGCGCATCGACGAAACTATGGCTCAAACCAAGATAGTGAGCGGTGAGTCAACGGGCAAGACCAGCACGTCTGTGGCAGAATAATACACGATTCCTGCTGATATATGTCCCGGAGAGTATTCCGTTTGGCATCACAACTACAACTTCGAACAATGTCGACACAGCAACCAGCGTGGATTGAGCCCACCACGATAGACAGCGCGAGCCAGCCTGTGCTCAAGCTGTACAACTCGTTGACGCGCACAAAAGTGCCGTTTGTTCCCCGTAGTGCGGAGGCCGTGACGTGGTACTCGTGTGGGCCTACCGTGTACGACTCGAGCCACATGGGCCACGCGAGGAACTACGTGACGATCGACATCAACCGGCGTATCCTGCAGGATTACTTCGGGTACAACATCACCTTTGTGCAGAACGTGACGGATATCGACGACAAGATTATCATCAAGGCGAGACAGGAGTATCTATTCAAGGAGTTTGCTGCTGGGTTCAGCGGCGATGCGAATGCGCAGGTGCCGGAGGAACTCCGGAGCAAAGCGAAGACAGCGTGGAATGCATACGTTGCCAGGTACATTCCACAAGGCGCCAGCAACTTCAAGGAGTGGGTAGCACACGCGGACGTGGCTGCCGAGGCAGTCGCGAGCCCCAAGTTGCCGATGTACGTTAAAGCAGCGACGGTGGCCGAGGCGGCGATTTCCGGCTCGTCAGGCACCACAACCACAACCACACAGTTTCTCGCGGACACCAAGGAGGTTCTCGTGCCGCTATTGGACGCCGAGCTTGGGTCAACAGTAACAGACCCAGAAGTGTTCAAAGCGACGCCGAGCTATTGGGAGCAGCAGTACGACAACGACATGGCGCGTCTCAACATTCTGCCCTCGACAATAACGACGCGTGTGTCCGAGTACGTTCCTGAGATTGTTGCGTATGTCGAGCGGATCATTGCGTCTGGGTTTGCGTACGTCACCTCCGACGGCTCGGTGTACTTCAACACGGCGAAATTCGACAAGGACCCCTCGCACGACTATGCCAAGCTGCAGCCATGGAACAAGGGCGACATGGGGTTGATTGCCGATGGCGAGGGATCGCTGAAGTCCAACCAAGGAAAGCTGAACGCTGCGGATTTTGCCCTGTGGAAGACGTCCAAGCCCGGTGAGCCATCGTGGGAGTCGCCATGGGGTAAAGGGCGCCCCGGGTGGCACATTGAGTGCTCGGTGATGGCGTCCGACTTTGTCGGTGACCAGATGGATATCCACTCGGGTGGAATCGACCTTGCGTTCCCTCACCACGACAACGAGCTCGCACAGAGCGAGGCACACTACGGATGTGCGCAGTGGGTGAATTATTTCCTGCACACGGGCCACCTGCACATTGAGGGTCAAAAGATGAGCAAATCGCTCAAGAATTTCATAACGATCGAGGAGGCGCTGCGCACAAACACAGCACGGCAGCTACGGCTCTGCTTTGCGCTCGTGCAGTGGAACGCACAACTCGACTTCAAGGAGTCGCTGCTCACGGAAGCACGCGCCGTGGAGTCGACATTTGGCAAGTTCTTCAGCAACGTGCGCGCACTGACGAACGACTACACTCACGAACTACAGCGCGGACGCATCGTTTCGAAGAAGCTCGGGCCATTGGAGAACGCGCTCCTGCGCGATCGCGCCACCGCACAGCGTACCGTGCACGCTGCGTTTGCGGACAACCTCGCTACACCACAGGCGCTGCGCGCCCTGACTGATCTCGTCCAGGCTGCAAACGCCTACATTGCCCAGGTCGGTGCAGACATACGCGTCGGCCCGCTCATCCAGTCCGCAAACTACATCACGCGTATCCTCGGTGTGCTTGGTTTCCCCACGCGCAGCGATAACCTGGGTTGGGTCGATGTCAGCGATGAGGGTGGTGCCGGTGCGTCGTCGGTTGAGGAGATTGCCATGCCGTACGTCAAGGCGTTGGCGTCGTTCCGGGATGCAGTTCGCTCCGCGGCGATTGAGAAGGCAGACTACAGTGTGTTCCTCGAGGCGACGGACCGTGTGCGCAGTGACGACTTGCTGAAGCTCGGTGTTTCGCTGGACGACCGCGCGGGACAGGCGTCGCTGGTCAAGTTCTTGAGTTCAGCCGAGCAGGCCGAGCTTGTGAGGCAGCAGGAGGAGAAGGAGCGTGCGGCGCAGGAAAAACTTGCCAAGCGGTTAGCAGCCGTGAAGCTGCGCGAGGAGCGCGAGAAGGAGAGACGCGAGCGTGCTTCTGTGTTACCCTCGGAGATGTTCCGCACGGGCGAGTACAGCGAGTGGGACGACGCGGGGATCCCTGTGAAGAACGCAGACGGGTCCGAGGTGACGAAGAGCGCGCGCAAGAAGCTTACCAAGGCCTACGAAGCACAGCAAAAATTGCACAATGAGTTCTTTTAGGGTAAATAAGTAATCAAGAATCAAAAATAAGCTTCTTGGTCCGAGTTATTTAGATCTCTCCATGACAGGTGCTCATAACCACACGTCGCTCAGTGACCTGAAGTCGCAGTTTATAAGCATCATGATAAGCAGAGCGGGCTGTGTTTTGCTTTTTAGCCCCTCGGCATACTCTCAGCACTTGCAAGTTCAGGAGACACATTTGGATATACAAGATGGTGAGCGAGGACACGGACTCAGTCACGTCCTCACTCTCGGACTCATTTGGAGGCGAGCAGTCCCAGGTAGAGGTGCGACCATACACAGCCGCATCGTACCGTCGTGGCTCAGCCGCGCCTTCGCGCGCGGGGACAACAACGACACTTGAGTCGGTTGACTCTGGGATCTCGCTCGGTGAGAGCACAGGCACAGACGGAGCTGTTCCTGGGTCGCCTGGTGGGAGACGTAACGGTCCGCCGCCGCCTGTACGGCGTCGTACGAGGACGAACAGTATCGCGAGTTGGTTCAAGCGGGATGTCGAGGCAGGAGGAGACGAGGCGGGGAGCACCAGCGGCGGCAACGGTGGTGGGAGGAGGTTGTCGCAGCAGTATTCGCAGATTGACGGGGATGCTCTCGCTGCGGATTCGCTGGTTGGCGGAGCGGAGATTTCGAAATCGCTATCGCGAAGGGCCGAGCAGGATGACGAGGCGGATAACCTGAGTGCTATCGACAGTGATGAGGAAGGGGAAATAGAAGAGGATGAGGAGGAGGAGGAGGAGGAGGAGGAGGAAGAAGAGGACGCAGTGAGCGATAAACAGACGATCCAAAAAACGAGCTCACGCCTGTCGAACCTTAAAAAGACGACAAGCCGCGCGCTCGAGAAGGTTGGATTTTTCAGTCCCGAATTTGAGAGACCCAAGCTGGCGCTGTCGTTTTTGAACGTGTATCTGATTATAGCGGTGGGCATCCTGGCGATCTTCTCTGTGTACTGGGGGTCAATGTACAGGAGGGAGTATCGGTACCCTAATCTCAAGATTCTTGTGGTTCTCGATGAGACTGGATCCAACGACTACATTTCACAATCGATGCGACAGACGAGTGTAGTGCCTCTGGTTGCTGCTCGTGCCGGGTGGGTAGTGCAAACTGGTCACACGCGTGAGGAGGTGCAGCGGATGGTGCATCATCAGAAGTACTGGGGTGCTCTGTTTGTGAGGGCAAACGCTACGGAAGAGTACTTTGATGCGATCCGCACCGCAAACGCATCGTTCTCGCCTGTCGGGCTTGTTGAAGCCATCTACGAGACTGGCAGGGACTATCTATCCGTGGGGTCATATATCGTTGGTGGGATGACCGCGTTTGAGAAAGCGTTCACTGCCAATTTGAGCGCGTCGCTGTATACGCCAATGTTGGCGCAACTGAGCGAGACAGAAGCAGTTAATGCGCTGCAGAAGACGACACTGTTAACGACGACACCACAGTTCATGTACACAGACATGAGGCCCGTCACCTCGCCGATCGTGCTGGGCCCGCAACAGCTTGGGCTGGTGTACCTCCACATTCTCTCGTTTTTCCAGTTTAACTTTTTTATCCAGGTCCACGCCAAAGTTGCAGCACAGCTACGCAGTACCTCCTTCATCATCTACAGGTTATTAGCATCGCAGGTGTCGTATCTCGTGCTGTCACTGGCCTACACGGTGGTGCAAGCCTGTTTCCAGATCGATCTCAACCGCTCGTTCTCTCATGGGTTTGCCGTGTTCTGGATGTTCAGCTACCTGTTGATGGCGGCAGTGGGCGGTGCCAATGAGAACATGGCGATGATTTGCTTTGCCACAAAGCCTCCATTTCTCGGGTTCTGGATGCTGTTCTGGGTCGTGTGGAACATTGCGCCCACGTTTGCGCCACTTGCACTCAGCCCCAAGTTCTACCGGTACGGCTACGCGTTTCCCATCCACAACGCCTACGAGCTGATCAAAGTTGTCCTGTTTGACACGTACCGCGGCCAGGTGGGACGCAACATCGGCGTGCTCGTGGCGTGGATCGTGCTGATGAATTGCTGCATGCCGTTCACGCTCAAGTTCTTTGCGCGCCGGTTTGCCGCTGCCCAGGCTGCGGCGAAGCAGCAGAAGAAGACCGAGAAGAAGAGACGGCACCTGCTGAGACGGCGCGGTGTGTCACGCACCGGCAGCGCTTAACACACTCCCCCTCCCTTCCTTATACCACGCAGTCCCCGAACCAGTGACAGATGGACCCCCTATATAACCGGTGTACTACTAATAATAATAATAATATAATACAAACTCCGAATCTCGGCGACAGCCCAGCAAACACCCCCCGACAGCGCACCCGGAAACACCCGGCCGCCAAAACTCCGCGACCCGGAATCGCCCGGCCCCTTCAGACCCGCGCTCTTTTTTTTTTCCCTGCTCCGAGCGCCGTGTCCCTGTCGCCTCGGGCGCGAGGATCAATCGTCGTACGACTGCGACAACGCGCCACGCACCGCGCAGCAGCACAACTCACAACTCCGACCACGCACGTATTTCCCGCTTGTTAATTCCCAATCTGCATCCCCGAATCGCCATTCCATGTCACACCACCCCACCCCACCGTCCAACGGCCATCGCCAATCACCGCAACGACATTCCAACTCTCGAGCCGCCACCCGCGCTAGCAGGACGGCACCGGTGACCAGCACCCCTCTGACTGGGACTGACCCCAGACTCCGGCCGGCCGCCTAGCGCAGACCCCGCCGCAACCCGGACAGTCGGACTTTAAGGCAGAAGAGCCCACCGGGGTCAGTCGACTCTTTTCCCTTTTTCTACACCCTTGAAGGAAGGCAAGAGCAGAAAAGTGACTCAAAGAGAGAGAGAGAGAGAGATACGACAAGATAAAAACATCTGAAGAATGGACATCGACACCCCGCTGCAACACCCACCAGTCTACGCCATGTCGCTCAGGTCAACCGCACCCACGTCCGGACCCGGACCCGCACCGCACCACAACCACCACCACCACAATAACAACGAAGCCCCTTCATCGCTCACACCGGGACTGGACATGCTGATAAACACAGCGACAGCACGGTGGTTCAACGACTTCTCGATCCCGCCGCTGGAGCCCCTACCTCGTGGTTCCCCACCCGCGACCACCACGTCCATAACCGCACTCCCGCGTGTAAAGCTTCCGTCACTGGAGAACCTCCCGACACACGGACTCAAGTCGATAACGTGCTCGTTTTTCCCAGATGACAAGCAGTCGATATTCGGTGGCGCAGACTATACCTATAAGCTTGCGCAGCCCGAGCGGCCCCAACAGCAACAGCCACCACAGCGGCCAGTGCAGTCCGTTCACCCGATACCTACGCCTTCGGCAACACCGACGGCCACGTCGCCCCAGGGAACGCCCTCGACGAGTCCCGCGCCTGCGGCGACAGTGAAGCGGCATGTCTCGAGCAAAGCGGAGCACGGGAGTAGTAAGCCGCAGAAGCGGAGCCGGAGGCAGAGGTCGGGCCCGTCGTGTGACTCGTGTCGCGCGCGCAAGGTGAAGTGCGATGCTGAGATCACGCTGATCGACGCAGCAGCAGCTGCTGCTGCAGCTGCCGCGGCGGCGGCTTCGACAGCACCAACGCCCACATCGTCGTATCAGATCGTGCCTGCGTCCGACAGCGGGAAGTTCCTACGGTTCAAACCGTGCTCCGCGTGCCGTGGGCGCAAGATCACATGTTGTTTCTCCAAGGGCTTCACGCGGAACGACATTATCAAATTCAACCGCGTGCAGAAGATGAAGCGATCCTTAGGTGTTGAGTCGGAGGGGAACGAAGAGGATGAGGACGACGACGAGGATATGGAGGATGAGGACGAGGATGACATGGGGTACTCTTCGTCGTCGTCTTCGCTGCGCAGCGATCACGGCATAGCTATAAAACCAGCACTGGTTGCTGCCGCTGCTGCTGCTGCTCCTTCTGTTCCGTCCCCCCGGTCAAAACCACCGAGTTCGAGGAAATCTTCGTGTGGAACGTGTCGCGTGAAAAAGATGAAGTGCATCAGGGACGATGATTTCAAGGACCGGTGTGTCTACTGTGTGAAAAAGGGTACAGAATGTGTTTTCAGCGCTAAATAGGAAGGGAAGGAGTTGCTATACTTGATATTTATTATTTCCCTGTCGCTGTAGTTGTCTCCACACGTCATGTGGGAACTCCCACACCGCACTGCCGACAAGGCACGCAGCAGTCACACCGAGCAGTCCCACACCGTACACCAACCCAGCATACCGGAAATACTCGATCCCGTACTCGCGCCACACCTGTGTCTGGCTCACGCTCATCGTACCCAGCGGGAAAGTCATAGCCCACCACGCCTTGCTGAACCGATGCGGCGCACCGCGCGCCACGCTCAGCACCGCAACGAAACTAAGACAGTACCCCATAGCCACGAGCACGAGCGCCGCCGCAAGCCCCGCTATCCGCACCCCGGCCACGAGCGCCGGCACCGAATCCACGCCGACCCCGTCGCCGACGACGCCATCCAGCAGGTCCGTCTCCGCAAGGAGCCGCGCCACGTTCGACGCCTGCAGCACGGCGCCGTACGCCGCCTGGCCCATCACGCCCACGGGGATGAAGCACGAGAACAGCGCCGCGCGCGGGGGCAGCCCCACCGCGAGGAGCTTCCAGATGTACACCGCGAGGATGGGGAACGCGAACGCGAGCGCGTTCCCCCAGAGCATGAAGCACACCACTGCGGATGTGGGCTGGAGGTGCGCGGGCAGCGCGGGGAGGAGGAGTGCGCCCGTGGACGCGGCCACCGTCAGCGGCACAACGGGGAGGAGGAGCGTCGCGTTGAGAGCGGCGTGCGGGAGCGGCTGTGGGGCTGAGAAGAGCACGTAGGGGAGCACCCATGCGCTTGCGAGTGTGAGTGCAACGTCGAGCCACCATAGGGTATAGGGCACAAGGGGCGATGCGCCAGGGCACGCAAAGTGGATCATGTTGACCACGGATGCGAGGCCCATCGGGTAGCACCCGAGGAATACCGACAGCGACGGGTCAGTTATGATTGAAAGGGTGGGGAAGTAGACGATGTACTTGAGCACGAAAAGCGTTGTTGTGAAGCATAGGAGGACGGTGGTGAGTGCGAATAGTACGATGCCAAGCACGTGCAGCACAGTCGAGTCAAAGGGGAAGTTGTACAGTACGCTCGAGGAGATCCCTGTGCCCATCACGCTCACGAACCAGATCGGATGGAACGGCTGGACAATCTTGTCGCGTAGTATCTCTCGCCGCGTTGGTGGAGTTTTTGGACGCTGCTGCAGCAGTGGCTCGTCAAGCGTGGAATCATGCTGAGCAGCAGCTGCCGTTGTGTATATCGACGTCTGATATATGCTATTCGTACTATTCATGATTCGCCGTTCATACGAAACTACAAAAAGAAGGCAGAAAAAAAAAGGATCATGACCTTAAAATACGTTATCTATCTATTTCAATCCCCGAGCGGGCGTGCGCCGCACAATGCCCTCACGCGAAAAGCAGCATCGACACCAAAAACCACCACCACGTCGTTGCACGGCTGGCCGAGTCGATAATCATACCCCCAGACGACGACGAGCTCGACGAGGCAGTCGACGCCGCAGCCACTGTGTTCAGCGTGTAGTCCTCCGTCCCACCCGAGGCAGCAGAGATCCAGTCGTCGAGATCGCTCGAGGCGATTGTGTCGTCGAACGTTGTGCTGTTTGACAGAAACACGGCAATGCTGCCATCACTGGCAAATACCACGCCGCCACTCATGACGCTGTCGGGCGTGCGCTCGAGGTAACCATGCACGGGCAGCCCTGTGCCGATGTCGCCTGTCCCCTGATAGTCATGGATGGTTGAGTAAAACCGGTTCGACTCGGTTGTGTTCATCACCTCGAAAATGTCAAATTCGCCGCATCCTGTGGCCCAGCATGAGCAGTTCTCGTTTGTAGGGTACTGCGCCGTGCGTGGGATGTGCGCGTTGAGCAGCCAAATCGCGGGCATGTTGTACGCCGTTGCATCGGCCTCGGACACTTTGTCTTCCTGTGGTGCCGCAAACGAAAAGAGGAACATTTTGGTGGTTCCGTAGAACCCGTGGTACGCCGGTATGCCGTCTCTGTATACACCGCAGTCCTTGGTGTAGCCCGAGTCACCGCACGACACATTCGAGAAAATGATAAGCTCTTCATCAGAGTATATCTCGGTGTTGTTCGCGAGGACGTGCGACTCGTCGGAGCTGGAAAGCCCATCTGTGCCCACGTAGCCCAGCGCGTTGCCCATGCACGTGAGGTTCGCGCCAACGTTCCCCAGGAAAGTGACGTTGTCAGCGGTCTGATCCGACGAATCGTAGTACGCGCGACGCGTCCACTCGGCGCTGCTGCCGCTGTCATAGTTGTAACTATCAGCAGTGTAATATGCAAAGTTGTACAGCGTGACGGGGCCGCGCAGGTGCACGCTCATCTCTCCGTCGAGGGGCGCATTTGTGCCCGAGAACGAAACTGTGTCGGAATTCAGCTCACACGTGCACGAGTCGTTGCTCGATGTGTCCATTGACTCGACGTTCTTGTACGTTCCGGCGAAGCCAACGTTCGAGAACTCGAGCACGCCGTACTCGGATGACCACGTGTTGGCTGACGCGGAGGAGGACGCTGTGCTGGTGCCGCCGGAGGAACCTCCACCCGGGCCAACGGCCACGTTCTCGTTGGAGTTGGAGCCGGAGTTGGAGCCCGAATCCTCGGCGAACACCTTTGGACACAACCACGAACAAGCGAGTATCAGCCCTATCGTCGTTCTCATATTTTAGTTTATTTTATTCTTCTTCTTTCTGAAGTTACCAAAAGCTTCCTGATATTAATTCTTTCAGGAGCGCGGACTTTCACCTCCTTTTAAAGGGCTGGCAAAAACTTCTCAGTCGCCGAAATGCCGAGGCGAACAAGGCTTAGTGTGGACCCCGACATCAAGGCACCTGCGTCACCACCACAAGCCGCGCCTCCTCATCTTGATCACCCAGCCCACTACACACTGAAACTCACAGACAACTTCAAAAGAAAAAAACGCACTCAAAGTATATGTATCGTATTTATAAATGTAATCTCCCATCAAAAAACAAAATGCTCGTGCGCGGCTCAAACGCCCCATGCATCCCCGGGCGTTATACGAAACTTAAAACGCAACGAGCATCGCTGCCCAAAACCACCCCATGAGCTTCCATGTCCCCGCGCCAAACGCGCTCACCGCGGCTCCGTCGCCCTTTGACGACGACGACGATGCCTGCGTCACGGTGGCCGCGGTGAAGTCGAGCTCTTTACCGGCACCCGAGATCCAATCGTCCAGATCGCTCGAGTCAACCGAGCTATCGATGCTCGTGTCGTTGGACAAAAACACCGTGATGGCGCCGTCGCTCCCGAACACCACGCCACCCTTCATCGTGCTCTCGGTGTCGCGCTCAAGGAACCCGTCCGCCGGGATACCCGTTCCGATATCCCCCGTGCCCTGGTAGTCGTGGATCGTCGAGTAAAACCGGTTCGACTCGGTCGTGTTCATCACCTCGAAAATGTCAAACTCGCCACACCCCGTGGCCCAGCACGAGCAGTTCTCGTTCTTGGGGTACTGCGCCGTGCGTGGGATGTGGGCGTTCAGGAGCCAAATCGCGGGCATGTCGTAGGCCGTCACGTCGTCACGCGACACCGACGAGTCCTCACTGGGAGCAGTGAATGAAAAGAGAAACATCTTAGTCGTCCCGGCGAACCCGTGGAACGCAGGGATGCCATCTCTGTATACGCCGCAGTCCTTGCTCTTGCCTGACGAGTCGCACGTCAAGTTGGAGAAGATGATGAACTCGTCGTCGGAGTGGATTGTCGTGTCGTCAGCGAGCACCTTGGACGAGCTCGAGTTTGACGTGCCGTCGGTGTCGACATAGCTCAACGCCTTGCCGAGACAGGTGATGTTGGTGCCAACGTTGCCCAAAAACGTCACGTTCTCGCTCGCCTGCGACGACGAGTCGTAGTACGCAAGGCGATCCCACGTTGCCGAGCTGCTCCCGTCAGACTGGTAGCTGTCCGTGGTGTAGTACCCGAAAGTCTTCAAGCTGAGCGGGCCCCTGAAATGCACAGAGAGCTCGCTGTTGAGCGGCGCGTTCGTCCCTGAGAACGAAGTCGTGTCGCTGTCGAGCTCACACGTGCAGTCGTCGTCGCTCGACGAGTCGATCTTGGAAACGTACTGGAAATGGCCGTCGAATCCAACGTTGTCAAACTGGATCACACCGTACTCGGATGACCACGTACTCTCTGACCCAGCCGCAGTGCCCGTCGCGGTGCCCTCGTTACCCGCGCCTCCTGGACCTGCATTGGCGCGTTTGTAGTAGTCTGCCGCCGACACAATTGGCAGCATCAGCGCGGCGCGCAGCAATAGTGTGGATTTCATGTCTTTTTTTTATCTCGGCGTAGTAGTGATGATGTGCTGCTGTTTCAAAGCGAAAGCCTGTGCCAAGGCTTAGTGGGTTCCTGCAAGATTTCACGAGGCTGGATAAATGCAACAACGAACGATTGCAAATACAGTTCAAAGGCCTCGAGGTAGAAGTGACAACGGGTTCACTTTTGAATTGAATACAAGCTCAAAGATACACACACACACGATTCCCAGTTATAAATGGAAAAGGGACGAGCCATCAATGCCCGTTCCGGGAGAGCCAGGACATCTCAAACTGCGCCTGGAACATGTGACGTAACCGTTTTCCGGGCGTGCGCCAACCGGATCAGCCACGTGATGAGGATACAGACGGCGGGATCCATATGCTGGCTATATATAAATAAAGCTTTTGAGGCAAGCTGTGCTTTTGCGCTTTTGCGCAGTGAGACAAAGCCAGACATGGCGATTTGCTGTGCTGCGCTGACCGGACAAGGGGTCTGAAGCGAACGATCGGAGAACACGAACACGAACCTACAACTCTAACCCTCTATCCACCAAGTATCAAAAGATGCAGATGCAATGGGAGGTCTCTCCCCTACGCTTAATAACCAGCAAGTATTAAAAGATAGAGGTGAGGGGTATAAAGTAAACGATTGGAAAAAAGGAGAGGAAAGAAAAAACACACGTAAACAAAAAAGACAAGTGAAATAAAAAAAAGGCGGGGGTGCAAGGACAAAGCTTTACTCCATCATGTCCTCCAATGGGGCCTCGTCGGCGTAATCCAACTCCTCATCCAAGTCAACACCATCCTGGTACTGCTGGTACTCGCTAACGAGATCGCTCATGTTCGACTCAGCCTCGGTGAACTCCATCTCATCCATACCCTCGGAGGTGTACCAGTGCAAGAAAGCCTTTCTTCTAAACATAGCGCTGAACTGGTCACCGACTCTTCTGAAAAGTTCCTGGATCGAGGTAGAGTTACCAATGAATGTGGCAGACATGTCAAGATCCTTTGGAGGAACAGAGCACACGGCAGACTGGACATTGTTTGGAATCCATTCGACAAAGTAGTCCGAGTTTCTCGTCTGAACCTTGTGCATCTCGTCCTCAACCTCCTTGACGGAAACTTTACCCCTGAAAAATGCAGCAACGGTCAGGTAACGGCCATTTCTTGGGTCGGATGCAGCCATCATGTTTTTAGCGTCAAACATTTGCTGCGTCAGCTCAGGCACCGTGAGAGATCTAAAAGACTGCGACCCCATAGATGTGAGCGGAGCATACCCCACCATGAAAAAGTGCAATCTTGGGAATGGCACGAGGTTCACAGCGAGCTTTCTCAGGTCAGAGTTGAGCTGACCAGGGAAACGCAGCGAGGTGGTGACACCAGACATGACTGAGGAAACGAGGTGGTTCAAGTCGGTATAGTCAGGTTGTGGTAACTTGAGAGTTCTCACGCAAATATCGTACAGTGCCTCGTTGTCAATACAGAAAGTCTCATCCGAGTTCTCCACGAGCTGGTGTATGGAAAGAGTTGCGTTGTATGGCTCAACAACGGTGTCGGAAACCTTTGGCGATGGGACAACCGAAAAGGTAGCCATCATTCTGTCGGGGAATTCTTCCCTAATTTTGGAAATGAGAAGAGTTCCCATACCGGAACCAGTACCACCACCAAGCGAATGAGTGATCTGGAACCCCTGCAGAGAGTCACATCCCTCAGCCTCTCTGCGAACAACATCGAGCACGGAGTCAACGAGCTCAGCACCCTCGGTGTAGTGACCTTTAGCCCACACATTACCAGCGGACGACTGTCCATAGATGAAGTTGTCAGGTCTGAACAGGTTGCCGTGGCTCGATGACCGGACGGCATCGATCGTGCCTGGCTCCAAGTCAACAAGAACAGCACGTGGAACGTATTTCCCACTGTTGGCCTCGTTGAAGTAAACATTCAGCCTCGATTTTTGAATATCGTCGACACCGTGGTAGTTACCCTCGGCGTCCAGACCATGCTCACCGCAAATCGTTTCCCAAAACGCAGCGCCCTAAATAGTAGAGATGTTAGTATTTAAACCTCCCCGAAACATCGACGCGTCGTTTTGTGTCTCCACAACCTCGAACCGATGGCTTGCTTGTCTATTCACTCGCGCGAGACAAAAAAATAAAATAACTCACGATCTGGTTACCGCACTGGCCGGTAGACAGGTGGATCTGAAAAAGAATGTGTTAGTATGATTCTCCTTTTCCAAGACACAACAAAAACAAACGACACGCGCGCAGATTGCAACACGCGCAGACGGTGTGTTCCCGATGTGAATATTTTGAAAAAACGTGCCAGGACTAGCCGAACACGTCAACGCCTAAAACAACGTACAATTTCTCTCATTGTTTGGTTTTCGTCGTGGTGGGGAACGGGGGAAGAAAGAAACAGACGCCGAAGATGAAGATGGGAAATGAGTGTTGATGGACAGGTTTAAGAGGGCGCCAATTTTTGGTGTAAACAAAACATTTCGCGCTGCCTTTTTGAGACGGCCGATTTGTTTACGTTTCGCGGTAGGCGGGTAACCTGTTTGTTGTTTTGGGTTGAGCACTACGGAATACTCCATATATCACGTGACACGCTCTGGGCTTGAAGGTATACAAGACTCAAAAGGAGACAAACGATATATATGGCCCATGGCAGACCACGAGAAATTGTCTCTGGCGACATAAAAATGCTAATGGTCTCAAAGCACCATGGGCTGCTTTTGCAGGAAACGCATGGAGGCTCCCGCTCACAATAATTCCTGCTCAAAATACTAGAACCGACCACCGGTGGATCCGCCCGCTTCCTTAGTCCCTTCGCGCTCAGAATAACAGACATAGCATTTCCAATATATGTATAAGCAATCCCCACACGTGTATAAGCAGCCACCTGGGGCTTCCATCACCCTCACGGCACGTACACTTTACTGAACCCATCAACTTTCCGCCTGCAGCAAACGCACTCGTTGAAGCCGCGCATGATGAGCGAAACACGACACGTCTCGCATATCGCAAGACACCGACACGGCCACAGCACGATCTGCCGCGAGTTCGTGTGGCAGATAACGCACAGCCCGAGCCCCGTGTCTTCGTCCTCGTCCTCGTCGTGCGCGCCACGAGCATGGCGGCGCTCGTGTATGAAGTCTCCAAGCTTCCAGTTCGACGCGGCGTACTGCGCGTCGAACCGCGCGCGGGTCAGCGGGATGGACCCGCGGCGCGGGGATAGGTGAGCGCTCACGATCCGCGACGTGCGCACCTCGTCGCCCGTGTGCGGCGTCAGTAGCGTCGCTAGCTCGTCCGGCGTGAGCAGCTCGCCCAGGGACTCGGCCCTGGGTGTCTGTGCGTGCGCACTCGCACCACCGGTATCCCGCAGTCTCAACCGTGCCGCGCTCGATGCATTCGCTGGCACAGCATCGCTGTCGTACCCGCTCTCATACTCCAATTCGAGCTCAGACTCAGACCCAGACTCAGACTGCTCCGACGCAACACCCGGGTCATACGTCGCCGAGTGGTCCCAGTCCCGCAGGCGTCCATGCAGCAACAACCCAGCATAACTTTCCGTGCTGATGCCGCGCTCATCCACGTCGTCAATGTCAACGTATGCGTCCTCGGACAGCGCGAGGTGTGTCTCGGGGACGCTCCATGGATGTGCGTTGGTCGACGTATCCCCACGGAATGACGCAGCCGCCGCAGCGGCCGCGGTGTGCTCTGGTGCGTTCAGAAACGACGGCCTCCGCCGCAGCGCCAGCGACACGAGCAGATCCAGCACACGGTACACCATCCCGCGCGTCTCCGCCACGCGACGCTTGAGCAGCCACGACTGGCCCCTGCGTGTTCTCTCGCCCTGCTGCAGCGCGAGCATCTCCGGGTGCATCGGCACCTCATTGGCATAGTGCATCAGCGCAGCACTGCGCGCTGGTGCTGGTGCTGGTGCTGTGCTGTCGAGCCACGTCGTCTCCGGGAGCCGCACACCGGACAACTCCTTAATGTAGCTTGCCTTGCCCGCTGCCGTGATCACGAACCCGCAGAGGTTGATCAGCGCAGAGTAGAAGTCGTCGCTCAGACTCACGTTGATCGAGTTCATGTTTTCCGTCAGGGTCGAGAACGTGAGGTCGTCGAATGACCCTTTGAACACCGCGGCAAGCACGAATATGCACACGCACAGCACGATGATGAAGAGCGTGATGAGTTGCGGCAGGTACCCCATCACCACCGTGAACGGAATACGGAAGAGCTTCCCATTCACAATCACAGAAAGATAAAAGCCGAGCGCGAACAAGCCAATAACGCACGACGGCACAAGACGCACGCGCTCTAGCCCGAACAGACCAAGCACATGGATCGACGTCTGGTTAGCCAGTGCGACGAGCGCAATCACGAGTAGTTCGACCGACGGGCGCTGCGCGGACTGCACCTCCTGGAACGCGAGCGAGTACTCGAACAACGTGAGGCCGTTTTCAACAGTGGGGTCGCGTCCGCTCGCGACTGCTATGAATGTCTCGAGCACCTGGCTGAGGCACAGCGCGAGGTAAAACGGTTTCAAAATAGTAGGTGTCGGCGCGTACGCCTTTATCTTGTCGTACAGCATGTACTCGTAGTACAGCGGGCTGTACGCCATCCCTAGGAATCGGCGTGCGTGGAAGGTCTCTGGGTCAAAGTCAAAGTACGACGGGATGCACCGGCGGAGCCAGTCTGAGTGCGTGTAGCATTTGAGCGATACAACCACGCCGTACGCGCCCTGGAACAGCAGGTACAGCGCAATGCACCGCAGGAGCACTTTGCTCAACGTGGGCAGTTTCTTGTGCTGTCGCGATGACGCAAACACGATTATCCTGTTCAAGAAAATGGCCGTTGACATGCATATGGCTGCGAATGGAGAAACGCAGTAGGCAATCATCGATTTGCTCCGGCGACCGGGTACATCTGCCTGTTTGGCCTGCTCGACAACCGCGTCCGTGAATGACTCGAACAACCTTTTCAAGAGCCAAGTAGACGGGGTTTGTGTGCCGCCGCTGAGCGCCGTTGAATCTATCGGATCAATGACCGATGGCATCTTGTCATGTGTCTGAGCTCGGCGTTGTGCGTCTCTTAGTCGTTGCAATGCTCAACGCTCGAAATTTGGCTGGCTACCCACTGTGCTTCACAGTACACTGTTCCCGCTCTTATATATGTATGGAGGGGCAAGACTAATGTCTCTTGTCCGAGGGTTGTGTTTCCCAGGGGGCTTCGATGGAGCTGACACCGATGATGTATCGATCTCGTCACAGACCGCATCGTGTGCCGTCCCCGTCCCAGTGGCACCGCTCCCTGTTTTACAAACATGTGAATTCTTCGTTGTTTTGCCATATCGTTAAAATATATAAGTACAGAAATAAAGATTCGTTAATCACATTTCGTTTCAGTTTTGTTAAGCGGATAATACTTCTTGGGTTTTCAATTCATCTGGTCATTTCATTTCATTTTTGCTGAGCAGTATCATTGCTAAGCGATTAGCACATGTAGTTTTGTTCGTCAAGAGTGACGCATGCAACAACATCTCCAAGAAATGCAAGTTCACTTGTTCAGCGAGTAATACTTGTATATCCCCCTCTCACTAAACTCAACGGGAAACACCCGCTCATGAGCCTCCGGGCTGAACGGCCCAACAGAGCACGATATCTTCCTCGAGACATACTTCAAGAACAAAGGCACCGCAATCTTGCGCTTCACCTTTTTCCCTGTTTCCAGATCGTAAAACACGAGGTTGTTATTGTACTCCACCGGCTCGCCGCGCAGCTCACGCTCAGCCTCAGTTGGAGAAAGCCGGAACAGCCATCCGCGTCTGCCCTGTGCGTTGTGGTACGATTTCCAGATTTCGCCATGGACAGTAACGAGGCGGCGCACGGAGTACTCGATGTCCTCGATGATGCGGTCGCCCACCTCGATCGCCACGAGCGAGGGGCACGCGTCGAGGATGTGCGCGCTGTCGATGGTCCAGCGGTTCACGTGTTTGTTCCCTGTGAGGTCTATGAACTTGAGATGCGATGCAGAGAGATATGCAGAAACCTCTTCGATTGTGAGCTGCGAGTGTGCGAGGATCAGGCTCTTGAGGTGGGGGAACTTGTGGTTGATCATGTCGAGGTGTTCCTTGGTGACTGGCGTGCCAGCAAGGTTGAGGTATGCAAGGTTCGGAGCGTTCAGGTTCTTCAACAGAAACAAGAGCTGTTGGTCGCTGAGTGGTGACGAGTTGTCAATGTGCAGGTTGAGCCACTGGAGAGAGCCGTTGTTGACCGAGTCGTGGTAGATGAGAAACTCAATCAGTTCTCTGGTTGCGATTTTGGAGCAGCGAGCCAGTGACAGGTGCGTCAGCCTGGCTGTTTTGGGTAAGAAGTTTGTCAGTAATTTACAGTTCACCTGTGTATGTGTCAAGTCAAGACGGGCCAGGTTTGTGAGTTTGGGCAAGATCTCGACAAAGCATTCAACAGGCAGGTCTGTGCAGTCGTGAAAGGATAACTTTGTCAAATTGGGAATCTCGTCTCTTCTGATTTTCAGGTTGCGGAACGCGTGCGACAGCTTTGGCCCACTGGCACCACACAGATCAATAGCTTTCAGATACAGCAGGTTGTTGAACAGGGTGTCGAGGATACGGTAGTCGATATCGCCCTCAATACTTTCTGAAGCGAGAAACTCAACCAAGTTGGGAGTCAGCTGGAGACAGTTGAGTATGGTATTGCACGTCACCATCTGGATCTGCTCGTTCATCTTGCCCGTTCTGCCCAGCCCGATCGAGGTGAACTCCATGAAATCAAGGAACTCAACGCTGAGTCCGAGTGAGGGGTCAGCGTTGAGGTTACTGAGAAATTTGTCAAATGAGTGTGGCCGGGTGAAAACGGCATATCTGTAGAGCAGCTTCGACGACAACAGTTTAAACATTTTGCAAACTGGAACCACGCTTTTGGAGAAATCTTCCATGTTTGATGTTATAGAGGAGATTTGGGCCGGGTCGTTGTAGTACACCATCTCGATGATCTCGTTGAGGAGTTCAACGGGCAGGTTGAATCTGTTTGACACGATGGAGGGCTGACTTGGAGCATCATGGGGGAGAAAAGAAGTTGTCGATGTTGATCTTGGGGTGGACGAGAATAGGAAGTTTTCTTCGTTGTTGTGAAAGTTGTGAGAGGAGGCGTTGTTTGTGAGGGAGTACATTCAGTGGCGGGGGCAGAGAGGGAGAGAGTGTGTGTGAGAGAAGAGATTAGAAGATTAGACGATTAGAGGAAGAGAGGAATAGAGGAATAGGAGATCAGTAGGAAAGAGAGATCAACAAGAAATGGTGGAAGAATAACGAGACGGAGAAGAAGAACACCGGCGGCAAAAGAGAAAAGAGAAAAAAAACGAGACGGGTTCAGGACATCGGCGAGGGCCACACGCGATGAGCTCGATGGGACTCTCGGACAGCGCTAGAGAGCGGTAAGGCCGAGTATAATATACTATGAGGATATATTGAACACACAATAGATATACTATCCATATTTATAATATGGCTTGGTTTAGTTTATTTGTACTATGACACACACGGACAAAACCAAAAAACCAAAAAACCGGCAAGCCGAAGACAAATTTATCTTTTCCATCTGGGCGATGAGGGTGTGGGGGTTTCTGGGTGTTCGGGTGTTGATATTTGAGATGTGGGGATGTTATATTCTACTGTGTGTGTTGTACTATTAGGCTGGTGCCTGTTTTCTGTATATCCTCTGGGTATGAACGTCTTTGTTAGTTATCATATACTCTACTCCGTTCTACTAGGGATGTGATAACATGAACCTGTCTATTTATCGATCAAATCTGGCTGTAGAGTAGAAAATGCTCCATTTCAGGCTGAAACGCTGAATTCCACGCTGAGACCCGTCGATTTGCGGGTGGATCTGTGTATATTTGGGTGTTGCCTTGTACTGTTGATTATATTGTCTATTATATATATACTCTACTCTACTATAACACGGTATACATATATATATATGTATATTGTGTGTATTCCACTGTGCGTTGTGTGTGTATATCTTCACAACGCGGCTGAATCATCTTCATCTTCCACCTTCATCTTCATCTTCTGCCACGGACACGCTCAGCTGGAACAGCCTTTTCTCTCGCTACAAACACAACACACCCACACTTCCAACTCTCTTTAAAGAGCATGCTACGGTGATCTCACTTGTTATATCCCCATCGATACACTTCACTCGTATCATTACACTCCCTCCGCTCCCTCCACTTCCTCGGGCTTCCACATTCCATCCTGCATCAGCATCACAAACACCACTACCAACACCGCCAACCCTGAACTCCTTTTTGTGACATTGCCCTCTCCCCCCTCTGCATCAGCATTGAACAGCACAACGACCTGACTGTTCACCGTCTTTTCGAGATGAACGGCAAAATCCTATTCAACGTGAGCGATCACTACCAGATCCTCGACATTGTCGGCGAGGGCGCATACGGCGTGGTCAGCTCAGCCATCCACAAACCATCACAGCAAAAAGTCGCCATCAAGAAGATCCTACCGTTTGAGAAAACCATGTTCTGTCTTCGCACCTTACGCGAACTGAAACTGCTCAAGCACTTCAACCACGAGAACATCATCAGCATCCTGGATATACAGATGCCGTACAGCTTCGACACGTTCAACGAGGTGTACCTGATCCAGGAACTCATGGAGACAGACCTGCACCGCGTCATCAGAACACAGAAACTCACCGACGACCACTGCCAGTACTTCATCTACCAGACGCTGCGCGCCCTCAAAGCTCTACACTCCGCGAACGTGCTTCACCGCGACTTGAAACCGTCCAACTTACTCCTCAACGCCAACTGCGACTTGAAAATCTGCGATTTCGGACTCGCGCGCTCGGTCGCGTCCACCGAGGACAACTTTGGGTTCATGACCGAGTACGTTGCGACGCGGTGGTACCGCGCGCCCGAGATCATGCTCACGTTCCAAGAGTACACTACGGCCATCGACGTGTGGTCCGTCGGGTGCATCTTGGCCGAGATGATGAGCGGGAAGCCGCTGTTCCCGGGGACGGACTACCACAACCAGCTGTGGCTGATCATCGAGCTACTCGGGACACCGCTGATGGAGGACTACAGCGGGATAAAGAGCCGACGCGCAAAGGAGTACATCCGCACGTTGCCGTTCAGGCGTAAGGTGCCCTTTGCCGAGCTGTTCCCGCAGGGAAACCCGCTCGCTGTGGATCTGCTCGAGAAGCTGCTCACTTTCAACCCAGCCAAGCGTATCAAGGTTGAGGACGCGCTGCAGCATCCGTACCTGAAGCTGTACCACGACCCGAACGACGAGCCCGTGGCGCGCAAGATCCCGGAGGATTTCTTTGATTTCGATCGTCGCAAGGACGAGCTCAGTATCGATGAGTTGAAGAGGATGCTGTATGACGAGGTTATGAAGCCGCTGCAGTACGATTCCTGATGCTGTATATATTGTACGTATAAATGATACACCTGTCCACCATATGCCTTCCATGCCCACACACCGGGGCCCACCAAACCACACACGTCTAGATAAATACATAACCCACAAGATACACAAGATATACAAAACTACACATCCCCACATCCCCATAACACACGGTCACGAGCCCGCACCCACATCCCCACACCCACTGTGGAGAAACAGACCGCAGAGCCTATTTTCTATGACTCTGTTCCCGTTGGACCGCACCCCCTTTTCTCCCCGGAGTATACAAACGTCTTTTCCCTCTTCTTTCCCTCTTTTTCCTTCGTCCTTCTCCTGCGAAGAACTATCAAAGAAACAACTAGATACAATGTCCTTTTCAACAGCCCACATCCCCACTCTTCCCCCTGACCCACTCTTTGGTCTCAAGGCGAGATACACCGCCGACCCGCGCCCCCACAAGGTTGACCTCGGCATCGGCGCATACAGGGACAACAACGGCAAACCGTGGGTGCTCCCAGCGGTGAAACAGGCTGAGTCGTCGCTGCACGCGGACCCGGACTACAACCACGAGTACCTCCCCATCTCCGGGTTCCAGCAGTTCACGTCGCTCGCGGCGAAAACCATCCTGGGCGAGAACTCCCCCGCGATCGCCGACGACCGCGTTGTCTCGATCCAGTCGCTCTCGGGCACAGGCGCGCTGCACGTTGCCGCGCTCTTCATCAAGGATTTCTACAAGGGCACACCCGACGGTTCCGTCCCGACGGTGTACCTCTCCTCGCCGACATGGGCGAACCACACCGCGATCTTCCAGACCCAGGGCATCAAGACGGCAACGTACCCTTACTGGGACGCGGCCACGAAGACTCTGGACCTGAAGGGGTTTGTCGGGGCAATTGACGCCGCGCCCCGCGGTTCGGTCTTTTTGCTGCATGCGTGCGCGCACAACCCTACCGGCCTCGACCCGACCCCGGACCAGTGGACCGAGATCATCGCGGCGGTAGCGCGCGGTGGCCACCTGCCGCTGTTTGACTCAGCGTACCAAGGTTTCGCTTCGGGCTCGCTCGAGAAGGACGCGGGCGCGGTGCGCGCCGCCGTGGAGACCGCGACGACCGGCAACTTCCCGCTCCTGATTGCGCAGTCCTTCGCGAAGAACTGCGGGATGTACGGCGAGCGCGTTGGCGCGGTGCACGTTGTGCTCCCCCGGCACGATGCGGCGCTGAACTCTGCGGTGCAGTCGCAGCTCGCGAAGATCATCCGCTCGGAGATCTCGAACCCGCCCGCGTACGGCGCGAAGGTTGTCGCGCGCGTGCTCGGGACGCCGGAGCTGCGCGCGCAGTGGCAGCGCGACCTCGACACGATGGCGGGGCGCATCCACGCGATGCGCGCCGCGCTGCTGGCTGAGCTCGAGGCGCTGGGCACACCGGGCACATGGGACCACATTGTCTCGCAGCAGGGGATGTTCTCGTTCACGGGTTTGGCGAAGGAGAACGTTGACAGGCTCGAGGAGACGCACGCCGTGTATCTCGTGGGCTCGGGCCGCGCTTCTGTTGCCGGGCTGAATGAGGGGAACGTCAAGTACGTTGCGCGCGCGATCGACGAGGTTGTGCGTGCCGGTGCGTCAAAGTTGTAGATTCATAACATCGATACACTTTTTTTGTCTTTTACTGTTAGCAAGATGTTGATGTAGAGAGGGTGGCACGGTGCGATACTGCTCACACGACTGCCCGAACACACGCATGCAATCGCAGACCACAACCACCATACTCACGAGAAGCCATGCGTCCTCACACCAGATCAGTAACCCACCCTTGCCTCTCTCTTTCCACTGCTAAACTACTGAAGCAAAATCTGACGCTCAAATGTGACACTGATGATTAAATAGGTTGACATTGAATACTATTGTAGTCACGTGATGTGAGATGAAAGTGTGATGCGAGGGGGGGAGGCACAGAGCACATAAAGACGTTGAACTTTGCCTCAGATGGCCAGTTCTAGAGCATACCATTAAAACCTTGTATATTCTTGGAATAAAAAAGAAGCGCGAGGGTGAAAGACCACGCGCGGTACGTATATCCAAGACAAATAACCGTCGTGTACCTCCCGATATATTTGGTTGGTACACGACAGTAGTTGACGGTTGAGGTTAACGGTGGGGATAGGAGTGAAAGCCCTCTGGTATCTCTTGCACCATCAACACAGCACAGCACAGACAAATACATGATGGCGTCCACAACAACAACAACAACAACAACAGCTGCAGACTACGCATCACTGCTGGTGCCAACACGCCAGGCCGTAATCCCACCCAACGTTTCCCTCGCGTCTGCGATGCACCGCAAGAGCGAGCTGAACTACCTCATCCTGAATTATCTCATAGTGGAGGGGTACGAGAACGCGACGCGCGACTTCGCGAGGGAGATAGGCATGGCGTTTCTGCTTGACGAAGATGCTAGTGCGACGGTGAGTTTCGATGATGATGACGAAGATGGCGAAGATGGCGAAGATGATGACGACTTTGCGTCGTTCTTCACCCCCGCTGCGATTCGGCGGAGGACAGGCAGCGGCGCGGCGGCGCGGTGGCAGCAGCACAGCGACACCGAGGGTGTGCGCGCGCTGCCGAACCTCACGCCGGACAAGCTGGGCCGGCTGCGGAGCGGGCTCGCTACGATCCGCGTGCGCAACCGAGTGAAGCGGCACATCCTCGATGGCCGCATCGACGAGACGATAGCGGTGCTCAACGAGGAGTTCCCGACGCTGTTCGAGAAGAACCAGTTTGTGTACTTCAAGCTGCTGCATCTGCATCTCATTGAGATGATTCGGTCGCACGAGGCGAGCAAGGTTGACAAGGATGTCGAAGGTGAGAAGCGGTTCCTCGATGAGATCCTGCGGTTCATCAAGGACAGGCTGTCGACGGTGAAGATCCTGCAGAACGAGAGTTTCATCAGGGAGCTCGAGCTGACGATGGCGCTGCTGTGTTTCAGCGATCAGCTGCGGCAGGAGGGCCAGGAGAAACACCTCCCGGGGAAGCTGCGCGCGCTGTTCGATCTGAAACTGCGCAAGGACGTGGCTGTGCTTGTGAACAAGTCGATCCTGATCAATATCAACAACGAGGATATCAGTAACCTGGTGCTGCTAGAGGAGCCTTCGCTGTCTGGGTCGTCGTCGGTGCCTGTGTTGTCGTCGTCATCGTCAACCACCACATCAACGTCCACATCAGCAACTGCCGCGACTTCTTCTTCGTCGTCGTCGTCGGCAGCCGCCGCGTCGTCATCCACCGGTGATGACAGGCTTGACGATGATCTACTGGTAAAGTTCAACGATATCGAGAACGTTAAACTCAAATCGCTGATGAAATTATGGATATGGTCAGCCAACAAGATGGAACAGCTCGGGTTATCATTACAAGACCTTTAGAATTTAGTTACTACTCCCTCTCCCTCCCAACATAGCAATCAACGCAATCGCCAGTCTCAACACCGACAAAACACAAGAATCTATCGTCAACCTCACGCGTCAGCACCCTCCTGCGCGGCGCCACGAGCGTAACATCATCGAGCCCGAGCGGCTCCATCCCCTCGTGGTAAACCACCGACTCCTTGAACCACCTCAGCATTTTCTCACGCAGGAACAGCACGGTGGTGCCGCACTCCGGGTCCCGTGGATCGTAATCGTCGGGCCCAAACTCAACGTGGTACCGCAGCACCGCATCGTCCACGCGCCCCAGGCCCTTTGCAACGTGCATGCGCACATGGACATGCGCGCAGTGCGTTGGCGTCTCGATGAAAATATCCGCGCCGGGCGCGCGCCACCACCCGCGCGCGACGCCAACGTGCTGGACCGCCTCGTAGCTCGATATCGCCGCGAGGACGTATATGAACGAGAGCGTGATCGTTTGCGCGAGGGGCGTTTGGATGAGCGTGCGCGTGAACGCCGTGCGGGAGAGGACCGACAGGATGTGCGAGTTTGCGTTGACGAGGAAGGTGTACGCCATTTTGATTGCTGTTGTTGTGGTGGGTGGTGGTGGGTTTGGCCGAGGAGGGCCGCGATCGAATAGATAACTTCGGCCTATACGAGGGCGGGGAGTACACGACCGTCACATGTGTCCGAAAGTGGAGTATTTCCTCATTTATTCTGGAATATATGGAGAAAGAGCAGGAGTGGGGCATATATGATATACGTATATATATGAACATCCTCGCAAAAGCGACAACCCGAGCAGATGAGAGCCAAAAAGGTGGCCCCAGCAGCCCCAGAACGGGCACATGGCTTGACACATCGAGCCGAGCGTGGGGTAGCGCGAGCATCATCAGCATCAGCATCACCACCACGGCGTTCTCCACAGCCAGTCCGCGATTGTATATATACCACTCCCACAGCCCCAACCAATGAGAACCGGCGCTGACACGTTGACACATTGTTCTCGACCAGCAGACCCCTCTATTTGCACCGGTCACATGCCGCAGAGGCCGCCCGACACAGACTCCGACTTTCTCTTTCTTCTCAAAGCAGGTGAGGGGCTCTCACGCACGGCACATCTGGCCAGCTTGGGGTAGCTGGAGCGAACCCCCTCTGTTCCTTCCCTGCCATCAACGGTTCTGAAGTATATATATATAAGCACAGTAGTTTATCCTCCCCCCCCTTGTTCCTTTTTCCCACCTCTTAACTCAAAATCACAAAACAGTTGTGAGTCAATCGCTAAAAATTCAAAAATGAAGTTCACCACTCCAGTTCTTGCCCTCGCGGCGTCCGCCGCTCTCGTCTCTGCAGCTGACGACAAACAGCAGGATGCCGCGTTTGTGACTGCCTTCTACGGCGACCTCAAGGGCCACCTCAACGACTACCTTTCGTTCATCGGAAACCACCCATCGGGAGACTACAGCAACCTGCTGGCGCTGTACTCCAACGTGGCTACCTACACGGATGACTCGTACACCTCGCTCGTTAGCGCGCCGCTCGTTTCCCAGATTTCGACGTTTGCCACCGCGCTGCCATGGTACTCGACCAGGCTCTCCTCCGAGCTCAACGCTGCTGTGAAGAGCGCCGGTGGTGGCTCTGCGTCCGCAACTGGATCTGCGTCTGCGACCGCAACCGACTCGGGTTCCGCCTCTGCTTCCGCCTCTGCGTCCGCAAGTGAGAGCGAGAGCGCCTCTGCATCTGGCTCGGCTGAGTCCTCCGCGTCGGCCGCCTCGAGCGCTGGGTCGTCTGTCAGCGAGGCTTCAAAAGCAGCTGCGAGTTCCACTGCGGCTTCGAGCTCCACCGAGGCTTCGAGCTCCACCGAGGCTTCGAGCAGCGGCAGCTCGGGCTCGTCCAGTGCGGCTCAGTCGTCGTCATCTGGCAGCGCTGCCTTTGCTCTGTCTGCCCCTGACTTTGGTGTTGTCGCGCTGCCATTCATGATCACCGTTGGGGTTGTTGGATTTACAGCGGGACTTGGACTTGTTTTGTGATTTTCACTCCAATAATTTTTTATCCCCTTTGTGCCTCTGCGAGGTTAATATTTACCGATTGTATTTGATTCTCTGCTTATTAGCTAGTGTTGTATATCAGTCTGAAAAAAGAAATGTGTGTTTTGTATATGCTGGCTGTGCTGTTTAGTGTGGATTGTAGTTTTGCCATGGCGGTGTATGGGGCTACCGAGAAGAACAAGCTTGGTGTGTGTGTGTGTGTGTGTGTGTGGCTGCCGCTTACACAGTTTGCTCACCAGTTCTCAAGAGCGTACATGACAGAATACATTCTGTACATCTTGTAGACCCCGCAGGTTCCACGGTGACGCTGTTGAGAGATTTCGTGTGTGGGGATGTGTGGCGACTGCTGACGGATCTGTCCCCGGGTGCCCAGATGCCTTTGTTGAAGTCCGAAAAAATGGCACTTGTGCTGTGTTTTGATGAACCCACAAAGAAGTTTCCCGAATCTGCCGTAAATGCTTATTTCGGGCAGGTGACCTCGTTCTTTCAATTTCTCTGATATGTATGTGTGTGTTGCGACGGGGATGCCCAGGGTTCGAATCCACAGCGCCGGCACACGCGATTCTCACAGCCATTTCGACTCGAAGAGTAATTTTGATAAAACTTAGTAGTATTTAGCATTCACTCGCCAAAGAAAGTACAGATCGGAAAAACCAGTTCAAAGCAGTACGAGTGATAACGACATGGCCACGCCGGCTCTTGCTTGAAGTTGAAAGTGACATCAGACTGGACAAGCCATTGCGATTGTTCTATCAAACAGGCTCGGGCTCTCAACCAGCATCGGGAGAGCGAGCAGTGGTGCCTTGGCTTGGCTGGGGATGCTGTACACACTTTGAACCCCTGCAGCGATCCGTTTTGGGCAAATGCTCATGTAGCCGGCAGAACGCGGCAGTGCGCTCGGTCTGTGGCTCTTGATAATCTACACACAGCCAGCTTTGCCATACCCAAAAGCTTGGAGAGGAAAAATGAAAAAACAAAAGCCCGAAAAACAGGGGGAAAACATTTAGTTTTGTTGGCTATTGTGGAGGGGCCCCGGTTGTGCATGGTTGAGCAATGCTCATCCTTCCAGACGGCCAGTCCAGTGGGAGTCAGCTCGGTGAACAGCGTGTTGAACTGGCAAGTGATCGCCGGTCGATGACAAACAAGCACTGCCATCTGCCCAGCCGTGAACTCGGCACTGTGCAACCAGATCGACCAGGCTAATATCATCGGACCCAATCAGCGTCAGAAAAAGAGCCATCATCAAGCCTAAGAAACACCGCCATGAGTCCATATAGCACCATACCTTGCCCCCTTTTGTTGTTTCCAATCAAAAAGATCGCCGTGCCTGTTCATATTCATAGGAGCACTTAAATAGACTCGCTTTTCCCCCCCCCCTTTTCCCCCCATCTTGCTTCAAGACCGTATCCACCTCGCCAACCGCCAAAACAATGAGACCATCCACAGTCTTCACCATCGCCCTCCCGCTAATCGCAGGCTCCGCAGGCTTCGCAGCCGCTGCGACCCCGTCCATCTCCGACCCACACGTGCAGGCCCTGTTCCTCGGCCTCTCAGACGACCTATCCGAGAATACCGACGACTACGCCAGCTACGTCCAGGCGCACCCGGACAAGGCGAGCGCGTTCGAGGTGCTGTACTCGCAGATCGCAACGTACACGGACCTCGAGTACACCACGCTGATCAACGCCGCGTACATCTCGAGCATCAGCGAGTTCGTCACGGGGCTGCCGTGGTACAGCACCCGGCTGTCCTCGGAGATCGACGACGAGTACAAGACGCTCACTGCGGATGCGTCCTTCACCATCACGAGTGGGAATGGTGTGACGGTGACTGAGGCGCTCGGGGGTTCGTCTGCTGCGACTGCCTCGGCTTCGGCTTCGGCCACCGGGTCGGCGTCGTCGGCCGCAGCATCATCGTCCTCGAAGGGTGGTGCTGCCGGTGCTGCTGAACTGTCGGCAGGGTTCTTCACCGTGGGAGCCCTGGGGCTAACTGCGCTTGTTGGGCTGCTTATTTAGGGTTAATCATTAGGCAAGAAACATCGTAATGAACTGGGTCGATTTGAGGTGTAGAAGAGAATAGAAAGTACGAATACATCCTTTCTTCCAGCCAATCATGAGCAACCTGTACAAACAGCCCGCTTCATTGCCGCCATACTACGAGAGATTTCTTCGAACATCCCCACATACATCCAGACACCCGCATCAAAGTCCCCGGACAGGAACCAACATGTACATATCAGGGCTCCCGTTTGGTATCTGCGGCATTATAAGCAGAACACACCAGAATGAGGTACCAGACGGAAATGCCCAATGCGAAACCAAGATTAGCTGTTCTTTATGCTCTCGGACCTGCAGCTGTCTGCCTATAGTTGGTGAACTACTCACTCAAGCGAGTCCCCCAAGCTATGCGAGAAACGATATAGACCTCCTCCTGAGCGACCATAGGGCCAAGATAAAACCCTTAACCACGTGGCTGCCAACCGCGTTCTCTCCATATAGCCCACCGTTGGCTTCCCTGGTCAGTCAGTCAGAGCAGAAATCCGTCGCGAGTCTAGTTCCGTCCTGATAACACGAGAAACCCTCCATGGCAGGGGATCTTTACCAATTACGGACGGCGCTTAACACGAACTGGTTTATTGGTCATTTCAGTCTCGTTCCAAAAAAGAAACACCTCTATGCCGTGTGCTCGTGCCGGTGTCACGCGCGCAGTGCTCATTTATTTCCTACATGTGCTGCCTATTCCTCACGTAAAGATCCCCTACTCGAAATTGCACAGCACTGCACAGCCATCAGATTGTCAATGAAACGAGGACATTGTGGCTTGCCGCGCTCCCCGGACAAAACAAAAAGCAGCGGGGGAGGCTTCTCTCCACCAACACGGACCCTAATACGGACCCTGCAGCCGGCCGCATTAGGCAATCTCGAGGAAATTGGAGTCGCGCACGGCGATGCAGCCAGCGCGAGGCACACACAAACAACTGCGGGATATTCCATATTGCTGATTACCTTGAGTTGACGGGTCATGGTTTAATGACAGCGACGCAATAATAGTAATGGGGACAATCCACCGCGTGGGGGCGTCTTTGTGTCTTCTCACTGTGATGGTTCTCTGGATGTGCGTGTGGCTGAATGGTGCTTAGTGCTTAGCCCAACACGCGGGAACAGCACCCTGAATGACTAAAACCCAAAACAGGCAGCCAAGCCCACAAGAAATTCGAACGGCAACGGGACAAGGTCCGCGCAGTGCGGCTGGCACACCCACGGCACAGCTTCTTAATTCTCAGCCACTCACGGTCCCATTATGCACCCCTGTATCTCACCAGAGACGAGGATAACGATCTAAAAGCTGCAAAGTCTTGCATTCTCACTGCCACAAATCCGAATCTGGAACACAAACAGGGGCATGCCTCAATTTCCTCGTTCTCTCTCGTTGGTTGTGACGCGCACCCGCGCTCGAGTTATCTTCCCCCCGCTCGCCCAGTGAACAGTACTTAAACAGAGTCCCTGGCCCGTCCATTCATCCCCCTCGACCCAGCTACCCACCCACCTGCACTGACACCCTCACCGCAGACAATGAGACCCTCTACCTTCCTTGCGCTGGCGCTCCCCGCGCTCGCACGCACCGCATCCGCCGTATCCATCGAGGACCCACACGTGCTCGCGCTCCTCTCCGGCCTCTCCGACGACATCACGGACAACACCCAGGACTACGTCGACTACCTGCAGGACCACCCGGACAAGGGCAAGGGGTTCGAGGAGATCTACTCCAAGATCGCAACGTACACCGACCTGCAGTACACCACGCTGCTCAACGGCGCGTACATCGCGAGCATCAGCGAGTTCGTCACGGGGCTGCCGTGGTACAAGACGAGACTCTCCTCGGAGATCGCCGAGGAGTACAGGACGATGAACGGGGACCCGGACGCGACTGATTCCAACGGGGAGATGACCGGCGGCGGTGGGATGAATGGGCCCGGATACACGTCGCTTGTTTTCAGCGCGACTGATTACGACATATCAGTTACGGCGGCGTCCGCATCTGCTGAGGAATCTGCCTCCGCTGAAGAGTCGGCATCCGAGTCTGCTCCCGCCAAGACCGCGAGCTCTGCTGCTGAGAGCACGAGCAGCGCCGAGGAATCCACCACCGCCGAGGAGTCCACCGCCGCGTCGTCGTCCGCTGCTGCGTCGTCTTCTGCTGCTTCGTCGTCCTCACACGGCGGCGCGGCTGCCCAGGTTGACCTCTCCTCTGGATTCTTCACCCTCGGTGCTCTTGGCCTGACTGCGTTTGTAGGATTACTCATTTAGTCTTCTCCTTTTTTTTTTTCAATTCCAATGCAATAAGCTTTATAATGAACTAGTATAAAATCGATGTAAAAAAAAGAAAAAAAGAGAAAAGTTATAAAAGAACAACAAAAACAAACACAAAAACAACACAAACTTTATTAAAAGTTATCCCACTTATCCTCGCTCCATTCATCCTGTTTCTTGCTTCCCAGCCCTTCAAGTTTACTTTTCTCCTTAGGTTTGCTCATTCCAAAAGCAGGAACAATCTCCTCCTCGCCCTCCTCGCCAATCCCATCAAACAGCCGGCCGTACTGCCCGGCGCCACTGCCACCACCCACACCAGCACCGTGCTGCTGCACCTTTTGGCCAAACTGTTCCATGGCACGCTTCGCCTGATTGGCATAGTCCTTCTCGGACAACTGCTGCACACCAGGCTTGATCACCTGCTCGTTCACCTCCTGCACCGATTTCACAACGGTGGACGAGAACAGCCCCCATCCCTTGGTAAACGTCCCCAACGGGTCCTTCTGGAACGCATCCACGGTGAACCCGGACAGAGACCCACCAGCGGCCGAGCCGGCTTTTGCTGAGCTCGCGCTAACGGGCGCAGGCGTGCTGCCGAACCCCTGGTACTTGCCGCCCTGCGACGGCGGCAGATCGACAGGGCGCGAATCGTTCGCAGCGCCAAGCGTCGCAAAGTACGACTCGTTCTTCACCTTCTGCTGTGATGCAAGCGGCGTGCCGCGGCGCGACGACAATGGCGACTGCGACGCCGTGGACGACGACACCCCGTTGCCTATGCTTGCACTGCCTCCTGCGGCACCACCCGTGGTGGCCCGCAGCGACGACAACGTGGGCAGCGTTTCGCCTGCGTGGTCCGCCGGCGTGAACTCCGTGCCTTCAACCGCAGCCGTCAGCTTGAGCTTGTAGTCCTCGGCAACGTAGTTGTTGTACTTTTGCTGTGCGGGCAGCTTCACGTCGAGCCCATTGGCGGTAAAGTACTCGCCGCATGCCGCGTTCCCGCCCTGGTCCATGCGTGCCAGCTCCTCAGGCTTGAACTGGTCCATCGTGATCGACCTCACAAACGAAATGTGCACGCCGAGCCCCCTGTGGATCCCTGCGCACTCAAGACAGATGAAAATTCCAAATTTGGGTGAGGCCCACTGCGGATTAGGCGCACCGCAGTCAAAACACCTCTTGTTCCCACCCTGTTTCTGCAACGCCAGCAGCTTTCTGCGCGTGTCTGGATCAACGGTCCAATCGGCTGCCATTGTTTGTGCTGGAGTTTTGACTCGATCTCCCCTTGGTCTTTATCTCTTTTTTGTGGATCCTGCCGTGGCCTTTTCGTTCCCGCTGGCCAGGTGCGATCTTCTCTCGCGCGCGCGCTCACGACTCGCGATCCAGGGCGCGCGTTACCCGGCCACAACTTATCAAAGCCTCTCTTTCTTATGTCTATATCTACTTCTATTCTATTCTCCAGCAGAGCTTTTTAAACAGGAAATCGCACTCGCCGAAATCATCGTAGCCAGTCTCGACCTCGGACTCCGTCTCAGTGAGCCCCGCTGCAGCCACCATCTCCCACAGAAGAGCTCTCTCCTCGTCGAACCTCCTTCTCAGTGGGACCTGCCACAGCACGCGTGCCTCGCTCGAGCGTTCCAGAAACGTCTCAATCATCCGTATAAGTAGAGGTGGGTGGGACATAGAGTACACCGCGTCGGAGATGAGTATCGTGGTGTACTTTTGGTCGCGACCCACCTCCTCAATGAAAGGGCCCGGGTCCCGCCAGTCCAGCACCTTGACATCACACTCCTCGCGCACACCATTCACGCTGACATTTTCTGCTAGATTCTCGACAATCGCAGGAAGATCACTCAAAAGAACCCGGTGACCAAGCAGCGCACACGTTATCCCGACGAGTCCCGTCCCGGAGCCCAACTCCAAGATCGGTTCCCTCAACTGGCTTCTCCCTCCGAGCGCGTCCCTGACAAGCCGCTGCGCAAGCACCAGCGCCGACCCCCATGTCTTATGGCCCAGGTTGTCCGCAGCGATCGCCGGCTCCCGCAGCGTAATCTCACATCCACCACCACCACCACCACGTGTAACTTCGTGAAGATGCGCAATCTCCATGCGCCGCGTCAGCTCCGCAGAAGCACACCGGCCCGACCTCTCCGCAATCCGCAGCCCAGCCTCCTTCCACACGGCCTCCCGCGCATCAACATCGCCGATCCACGCCAGCGGCGACGCAACGATCCGTGTCAAATACCCCATCGGCTGCTGTGTCTGCGTCTGTCCCCCTGCGGACCCCAGCACGGGGAACTGCGACGGTATCGACGCAAGCTGAGTGAGCGACGCAAGCCGAGGACTGCGCGATGCAAGCCACGGCAGAGCACGGGACACATCAGCGGACGACACCCCGCGCACTGCCAGCGCCGCCGCGCCGGGCTGTTGCTGGTGATCGTGCTCGTGCTCGCTCGTGCGTGGGCCAAAGTTGCGCAGCTGGTCCGCCGCAAGCAGTCGGAGCAGCACCAGTAGCACATCGGCGGGTGGGCGTAGCGATAGCGGTGGGAAGTCAAATACGTGTATTGGAAGAGCGCCGCCATTGGATTCGTCGTCGTTTGTCTCCGTGTTCTCGGTCAGGAGCACCTCCACCACCGCTGCTATATCGCGGGCATGCACCAGCGGCTCGATGCGCGGCACCGGCGAGAGAAACAAGAGAGGGTCAAATTCATGCTGCTCCAGCTCTGACATACGAGCAACTCCGTGCGCCAAAACGGCTAGACGATTTGTGTAGGACAAAAAGGAACAAAAAAAGGAACAAAAAAACGGTGTGGTTAGATAAGCGATGGGGACGCGGGGCGGTCGCGTCGATTTTTGGAGTTTGCGGACGCGAAAAGGTGACACAGAGAGAGAGAAGGGAGCAGATATTGATTTATTTATATTCACTTAGATCATGGCATTGCCGCAGCATCTACAGACAACGTTCACGCCCGCGGAGGTGAACTTTCTCGCGGAGAATGAGACGCTGACGATACTGCCGAGGTACACGATGAAGGGGACACAGCTGATAGGAGTGAGTACCAGACTTGGTCTCTTTAGCCTGATGTTTTACTAACACACTACAAGACAAAACTGCCGCAGTTGAGGGCTCTGAGCAGAGAAGTGATCCCGCTGTGGCTGGCGATGATCCTTAAGGCCCAGGACAAGTGCAACATCGTGATGCCTGAATGGCTCTCGCTCACTTCCCTACAGAAAGCATACGACGACGAAGTGGCGAACCCTGCACAGTTCTCCAAACTGCCATGGCACTGGCTCGAGATATCAAAGACGCTGCTGGATAAGTGAGTTTTTTTTCAAAAAAAAAAGAGAACGTCGCAGCCGTGAACTAACTCCAAGACGTAGGGCATCGGACGATATGATGGACCCACCACACCAGATTCGCTCACTCATACAGGATCTGCGCGAGGTGCGGCAGGTCAAGGCACGCAAGGGTATTCGGGAGTTGAACGAGTCGCATATGCAGCTAGATAACCTCAGTCTGATGGAGATCAACGAGATGCGGCCGTTCATCGTGGGTGTGATGGATCAGCTGCGAAAGACGAATGACGCGGTGAGGACAGAAGGTCAGGCCGAGGGGGGCCAGAGCGATGACGAAGGAGACGAGTCTGATTAGAGGTAGGCATTGTAACATAGAGAATTCACCATTTAATTTAAGTTGAACGTGGTTTTGGCTGACTGGTTTGGCGGTCGTGCGGCGCACAGCCCTGACTCAGAGGGCTGAAAACCTCCAAAGAGGCCCCCGGCGGTATGGCAAAAGCTGTAGATCGGATCCGTCATTGCGCCAGCAAAAGATGCACAGGCCTGGATCATGGGGCCTGGCGAGAACTGGACGTATTCAGCAGAGGCATCTCACGGTAAGTTGTGGGAAATTTCACACTTCATACGAACGAGCGGAGTGCTAACTGAAAACGTGACTGCTTGCAGACCTTCAAAGACCTCAAGGATTTCCGGTCAAACCTCAAGATCCACGAGCAGCTCACTAGAGAGAAACGTGATTTGGTTTTGACGGTGCTGAGCTCTGCTGCTACGAAACGAGAGGTGCGCAATTACCTACAGAAGTATCCGCTGTTGAAGGAAAACAACATCTATGACAACTCCAATCTTTCCAGGGTCTTGGAAGGGCAGCAGCAGAGGCGGCAGTCTGAAATGGCTGTTTCGAGAGAGCGCAATGGACTGCAGCCTGAGCCTAATAAGAAATACGATAAGCTGATTGACAATCTAATGTTGAAGCACTCGACGAACGAGAACAACAATGCGCTGTCGACGACGACCGGAGAACACGTGCAAGACCAGCAGCAACCTCATATAAACGAGATCACCTTCTCTGACACGTTGCGGCTCGCCATCATCAAGGTGAGAGACCTCAAGAGCCTGAGCACCGACGTTGTTGACGGCATGGGCGTGACGATACACAAGCTGATCCAACTAGGAGTGAGTCCCGTGATCGTGCTCGACATCGACGCCGAGCTCGACTCCGACTCCGACTCGAGCGCCAGCTTCTCGCAGCTAGTCACAAAAAGCATAATGGAACAGTCGAACCTGCTAATCCAGCGATTTCAAAACAGCACCGCCGAGTCGGAAATGTCGTTACGCAGCATCCGAGGTCTATTTGAACTGTCCCAGAGCTCATACAGCCTCTCCGTGCCCGAGATCCTCCTCATACCGATATCCCAAGGGATAGTTCCCGTGGTGTACCCCATCGCAGTTGACCTGCAGGACACAACGCAGCGCCTGATGCGCTCCGGCGACGTGGTGCAGACCCTCGCGCGCGAACTCACGGCGCTCAGTGAAGCATACGCACACGAACACACCCCACCGGGCGACCCGCTCCTCACGATCGAGAAACTCATCTACCTCGACCCGCTCGGCGGGATCCCGTCGCTGGAGCGGTTCCGCTCTGCACACGTGTACATCAACCTCCTGCAGGAATTCGACGACGTGGCGGCCGAGCTGCACATCGGGTTCCTCCCACCGGCAGCGCGCGACGTGCACTTCCGCAACCTCGTCGAGATGCAGCGCGCGCTTGAGGTTGTCCCTAACGCAACAGGGATAATCACCACGCCGCGCATTGCGGCGCGCTCCGGCCGCGAGAGCGGCGGCGGCGCAAACCCGCTGATCTACAACGTGCTCACGGACCGCCCCACGATCTCGTCGTCTCTCCCTGTGAACCTCAAGAAGACGCCGATGCTCAACACGACGATGCTCAAGCGCGGGATGCCCTTGGAGGTTCACGCGTCGTCGTCGTCGGACGACGACACAGCGGGACTCGACCTGCGGCGACTCGAGACCGAGGGCGGCGTCGACCTCGCGCGGCTCAAGCACCTCATCGACGACTCGTTCGGCCGCAGTCTCGACATGCAGCACTACCTCTCGCGCGTGAACGGGCACGTGGCGGCGGTGATCATCGCGGGCGACTATGCCGGGTGTGCGATCGTGACGTGGGAGACGGCGGCGGCGGCGGACTCAGCGACTCGCGTGCCGTACCTTGACAAGTTCGCGGTGCGCCGCGCGCTGCAGGGCACGCCCGGTGTGGCCGATGTGGTGTTCAAGAGCATGCTGTCGCTGTTCCCGCGTGCGCTGCTGTGGCGGTCGCGCCAGGGGAACCCGGTCAACAAATGGTACTTTGAGAGGAGCGTTGGAAACTTTGTCGTTCCGGGGACGCAGTGGCGGTGTTTCTACACTGGTGATTCCGTGCGGGACGTTGAGGATCTGAAGGTGTATACTGAGATATGTGGGTCGATTGAGCCGTCGTGGGAAACGTGAACGTGAACGTGAACGACGTACGCGAAGCGTGCGGAGTGAATCATGACTATTGTATCTATGCAGGTGAATCATGACTATTATTTATCTATGCAGGGTATGTACTTAACTATGCCGCGAGTGTCTCAAGCGCTGGTTCAACAGCGTCACCCGCAGCGTCGCTCCGCTTCTTCAGCTCGGGCTCCGCAGCAGCATCCACATCCCTCCTCCGCTTGAGCGACTCGGCAGCGACAACCTTCCCCGAAACACCATTAACGGGCCTGAAGTACGGCTGGCACCGCCAGTACGGCACGTCGCGATACGCGCCGCCCCAGCTCTCCTCCACCTCCCCCGTGCTCACCACGTCCCGTGCCGCGATGTCCGGCGCCGCGTAGATCTCCGCCACGACCCTTTCGACATCAGCCACGACCTGCTCGAGGTCCTCCAGCGTCGACCCGCGGTGCAGCTTCGCGAGCCGCGCGCGCACGTCCGTGTGCCGCGGGAGAAACCCCTTGAGCACGCGGAACATGTGGCTCTTGAACGCAGCGCGCGACGCGCGCCCCGGCGTGGCCCGCAAAATGTCAAAGTACTCCCTGCACAGCAGATCCACGCGCGGGAACCGCCGCTCCACGTCCTCCGCGTCGTTGCCGCTTGTCCAGAACACACCCGGGTTGTGCAGGTTCCCCTCGGCGGACATCACCGCGTCCGCGCCCGTCGCTGCCAGACACCGCGCCACGTCGTCCGCGTACAGCACGTTGCCATTCGCAAAGAGCACCGTGTCCCGCGGGAGGTTCTCCCGCAGGTACTTCAGCAAGCGCCAGTCAGCCAGCCCCGTGGCCTGGCCCTTCATCTCGCGCGTGCGCCCGTGCACCGTCAGGCACTGCGCGCCGGCGTCGAGCACCATGCGCGCGTACGCCAGCGTCTTGTCCCAGTCGTCGTACACCCGGATCTTCGCCGTGACGGGGACGGGCAGCGCGTCGTGCAGCCGCCGGATCAGCGCGTGCACCAGCGCCCAGTCGTCCATGAGGAACGCGCCGTAGTGGCCCTTCTTCGCGATCCCCTGCGGGCACCCGAGGTTCAGGTCGACGGCGTCCACGTGCGGCGCCACGAGCGCCGCGGCTGAGAGGAGGTAGTCCGGGTCGTTGGCGCAGAACTGGGCGATCAGCGGTCTGTCTGCTCCGGGGGCGCCGTCCTGGTCGCACCACATCGAGTCGCGGTACTTCTGGTCTGTGGCGTAGAGGCGTGCGTGCAGCATCGGCGTGTAGCAGAGCGTGGCGCCGTACCTCCGGGACAGTGTGCGCCATGCCAGCTCCGAGGCCTCGACCATCGGCGCGACGATCTTGGTGGGAGAGCCCATGGATTCGTACAGTTCGCGGCCCTGTAGCTTTTTGGTGGTGCTCGCAACCTCTGGCGAGGTGGGTATCGGGCTGACTGTCATCGTAGTTATGCTGTGGGTGTGAGGTATGATTCTGCAAAGGCCCAGCTTCAGCAGGCTTCTAGACATGTAGTGTGGCGGCTGGAATTGTGTGTGTGTGTGCAGTCAAGTTGTTCCTGGAGAAGAACTGGCACAAAAAAAAAAAATCAAAAAATCAAAAGAAAAACTTGACAGTCACACTACTCCGAGCACACTCAAATATATCATAATTCATTAAAAGCAAGAAATACATACAGCTGTATCGTAATAAACAGGAGGCAAGTGATACAAAAAGACAAAGAAAAGAAAAAGAGATACCAAGCAAGTAATAGTAATAAATAATAAGCAACATAGCAAATAGCAAATAGCAAATAGCAAAGGGAAAATTCATCTTCGGTGTGTGTGTAAATCTAACAGGAGAAGTTCTTGTGTGGGTGTGTTCATTTTATGTCTTTTTTCTTTCTTTCGTTAAATTCATGTGTTTTTCGCCATGGAGGGTGACACACCCTTGGCCTGTGCAATGTGTATAGCGGTGGCTCTAGCCTTTAATGCCTCTGCAAACACAAGCGCCACGGGCCAGACGGGCGCATCCGCGAGGATCCGCACACCGAGCGACAGCGACCTCGACGAGAGCCTCGCGGCAGTGATGATCTCAGCGATGGGTTTCAGGTCGGGCTCCAGCGCGAGCTGCGCGATCTCGTCGTCCAGGATGTCAACGTCGAGCGCGCCGTTCGCCTGGATCCGCAGAAACTCAGAGTACGACGAGTGGTTCGATCCCTTCGGCAGCAGGTTCTGTTCAACCTTCTTCAGGATCTTTTCGGTGCGCAGCCAGAGCACGCGGTCTACCGTGTTCAGCGGCGACGAGCTCATGTTTGACAGGTAGTTCTGCGCCCATTTTTCAGTCGCGTAGAGGTACTCTGCGATAACCAGGATCGACGTGAAGATGCACGTCAGGAAAAAGATGGGCGTCCGCACCGAGGTTTTCTCCGCGTCGTTGGTGATGGAGATGATCTCGATCCAGAGATGGATGATGTCGAGGGCGTACCCTGTTCCGTCTCTCAGAGCCTCCGGGTCAGCCTCGAGGTTGGCCATCTCAACGTTCATGCCGTGCCAGTCGCGCAGCCACACTTTCTGCAGCATGGGCGTCACATAGACACACTTGCGGATCTTGGCAAACGACAACAGCGGCAAAATCAGTTTCAGCACGGGCGTCTGGTTGATCTTGTGCAGGTTCTGGCCGCGCGGAACGAGCGGGCCGCCCTTCTTGACAAACATGCTCTCCCATGACTTGAGCAGGCCCTCGATGTGCGGGCGCGCGTTCATCCTCCACTTGGCCGCGCGCATCGTGACGCTCTTCTCCGAGTCGAGTTCCTGTCTCTGGGTGTAGATCTCAGCGTTCAGCGACATCAGCAGCGAAAACAGCGCGCGGTAGCCAATCTCCTTGTCGCTCGTGTGGCCCTGCAGGTCCCGCCACAGGTCCCTGTACGAGTTCATGCCGTTGCTCATCTGGATGAGCGAGAACTTGGAGTCGACAACCAGTCCCGACTCCTCGAGCTCGTAGATCCACTCCTGGGACGTCTTCGCACGCCACAGTCTCTCGAGATGGCACGGGGTGCCGCACTTGATTTCGTCCGCGTTCAGGGCAATGGGCGAGCCAATGAGACACGAGAACAAGACGCAAAGATAGTACAGACAGTGAACGGTTCTGATCCTCGACTGCGCCAGGATGAAATAGTCGTGGCAGTTCTTCAGCTGCTGCGAGTTTGCATTCAGCTTGCCATCGATGATCGGCGGCGGCAGCACAAAGTTCTCGAGCGGCATGTCGAGGCTGTTCGTCTTCATCAGACTCACGAGTGAGTTGAGCTGTCTCGACGTGAGCTTCGTAACCTCCATGTCGTTGTGGAACATTCCCAAAAACATATGCAGCAACAGCGCCTGCGTAACGTGCAGAGGCACATCGGTGAAATTGTTGTTCGACACCTGCTGCTCCATGAAATTGTGGATCAGGAACCGCGAAAAGTTGAACAGGATCGACGAGTTGCGCGCGTGAAACGAGTACAGAGCACCAATGGCCGCCATTGACAGCAGCAGCGGCACCTGTTCAAAGTTGCCAGACACGCATAGCGTCGGCAGGTGGATGAAGGGGAAGTACTTGCTGAACTCGAGCTCGTACAGAGTCAAGTAGTTGTTCAGGTCTTCCAACTGGGGGAACTGCGAGATCTTGAGGTTGTACGTCGACATGATATGGTTTCTGATGTCTTCCGTAAACCGGCCATTCTCCTGCTGCAAGGGCGCCTCGCCAACGGTGATGTGCTTGAACAGATCCATCTGCCTCGACCTGAACAGGGACGAAAGGTCGTTTGTCGGGGACCCGTTCCCGCGAGGAGAGCCCCCCGAGTTGATCGTGTTGGGAGAGTCCGTGAAACCAATGTGGTTCGACGCAGCTGGAAAGTCCTTGTCGATAGGGGCATTGATAAACTCCGCCAACCAATCCTCACTGGTTCTCGACATGAGCGTGGGTTTCTGCTGTTGTGGTGGCGGTGGTGGTGGCTGCTGCTGTTGCTGCGGTGGTGGTGGTGGCGGAGGGGCAATAAAGTCCTCCGGCAACACGGGCATATTGTTCGCACCGGGCGAGTACCCAAAAGCCGCGGGCGACAGGTCCTGCTGGTTCTGCTGCTGGTTCTGCTGCTGCTGCTGCGTTGAGAAGCTGTCCGTGTGTTGGAACTGCTGGTTTCCCGGCGACACGCTAGCGTCCCGGGTGCCCATGTTGGTGTCGACGCCCAAATCCAAATTCAAGTTGTTAATGTTGTTCCAGTCCATGGAAATATCCTCCAGGTCATACTGTGAGATCAGGTTAGCCGACGGGTTGAGCTGCGGAGACGCAAATCCAACCTGGGACGGACCCTCAGGGAAGGAGTTTTTGTGAATCTCCAAAGCGGCATCTTTGTACCCGGTATACGTGCTTGACGTGGCGGCGGAGAACGAAGCGTGCCTCTGGTCCCTGAAATGGTGTGCCGAGTGGTCAAACGAGTCCACCGCGACGGACGCGTGACGTGGTTTGTTTGGTTGTTGTTGGTGGAACTGGTGCTGCTGCTGTTGCATCTGGTGAGGGTGGTGGTGGTTGCCGTTGATGTTGTGGTGGATCGAGCCCGGGGGAGAGTGCTGGGGCGGGTTCGGGATCGAGAACGACGAGCTCGAAGGGTTCATCGTCTGCGACAGCAGAATGCTATCCGGTGAGTTCTGCATGTAGTCACCGAGCATATCCTGGGTAATGCTGTTGCTGTTGTTGTTGTTGTTATTAGTGATTCCCTGCGCGCCGCCGTTGCTGTTCTCGTTACTGGGCGAAATGCCCGATGCTTGGGACTGTCTTCTCTGCGCCGAGGAAACACCAGCGGGTGGTCTCGAGTGTGCAAACATCGATGGCGACTGGAACTGGCCCGTGTTGGAGACAGAGCCGGGTGCAGAGGACACCGAGGTGCTTGTCTGTGGAGGCGTATACACCGAGTGTTTCTGTTGGTCGTAGATACTGTTACTCCTGGACGTGGGTACACTGGTACCCTCATCACTGGTGGAGGACAGGGGACTCTGGTTCTCGAGCTTAATACCGTGCGGCTTGTTGGGTAGAGGTAGATTAGGGTTTGTGTTGTTCTGTACAATGTTGATATTGTCGTTGAGGTAATCACTTACAACGTCGCCATCCTGCAGATTCTGCGGAGACTCTGGTTGTTGTTGCTGCTGTTGTTGCTGAGCTGGTGGCTGGATGTTTGATTTCGAGTTCTTTCTCGATGTCTTTGTCCTGTTGTTTGTGGGCAGCGAAGTGTGCAGTTTTTGCTGATGTCTCAGCACCAAGTCGCGTCTGGCAAAACAGCGTCCACACGCTGCGCACTGAAACGGTTTCTCATTAGTGTGTGAGCGTTCATGTCTTTTCAAGTGTTCGAGTCTGGCAAAGGCCCGGGTACAGGTGGCACAGATATGTGGTCTCGGCTTGTCCGTTTTGATGATGGCGGACTTTTTCGGAATGGGCTGGGTTCCGTTTGCCGACATTTCTGTTCCCTGTTCGTTGAGCGTTGCCGAGGACAGGGCGCGTTTGAGATCGTCTTCTCTATCGTTCATCGTCATGTTGAAAGCGTGAGATACTGTTGGGGTGAGTGAGGGCATCGATAATACCTCTTCGGACATTGCCTGGAGATGGGGGTAATTCTTTCTCTTGCAACTTTGGTCCTCTTATTGCCGAGTTTCTCGTATCCAAGGATCGGAACAGAGATCTGATTCGAGAGCGCAGCTAAGGAGGATAGGAGCAATAGCTAGAAAAAATAAAGGTGAGGTATCAGTTGGAAAGAGAGTATGGGGAATTAAAAAAAAAAAAGAGCTAAGCCAGAGGGCTGATCAAGAGGTATGAAAAGGGGTGTAAACGTGTTCTTCGTTGGGTGTTTTTTCCTTGAGCCTTCGCTTTTTTTTTTTTGGTGGTAATCGGGGGCGCTTAAGTTGGGGGGCGCACGACCTGGAGAGGGGGGTGTGTGTGTTCTCGGGGCTGGGCTGGGCTGCTTTTATATTGGCAGCGGTGCGTGGAGGGTTTGGGGGAGGTGTATATATATATATAGGTGTGTGTGTGTGTGCTGGGGCTAGTTGGGAGTGCCGGAGTGTGGTGAGATAGGTGGTGGGTTCGGGGATTCAGAGGGAGAGGGTGTGTGTCGTTTAGGTCTCTGATTCAGAACAAGGGGCGTTTTTTGGGGGATTTTTGTCGTTTTCGGATTGATCAGCAATTTTTTTTATTTGACGTTTTGGGCGTGCGGGTAGGAGGGGGGTGGTGGTGGTTGGAGAGGGGTGTGTGGGGATGTGGGCTTTGGTGCTGGGTGTGTGATTGGCTGGTTGGTGTGTTGTGTGTGTGTGTGTGTGGGTAGATTACAGCATGCTGCCACCTGGGCATTTTGCCGCGCTGTGAGTTGGAGCGGTGTGTGTGTGGTGGGAGAGTGACCGGGTAAGGCTCTAGGACTCCGATGCACCTGTGATATCAGGACTGGGCAGGGGGACGGCGTTTAGTCGTTGGGGGTGACCACCAACAACTTGTGCTTGGGGGAGGACGCCGATGCCGACACCGGCTCGGTGGCGTTCTACTGTGTGTGTGTATTTATTGGGGTGTATACTGGGCAATACTTGCTGTATACGGTTGGTTAACAGAGAGAGTGCCTGTGGTGAGTGAGTATAGGCCGATAGATAGGGAGGATACGAGAAGAGGAGTGTGCAGAATGGGTCACTCGTTTCCCGGTGGCAGGGGGGCGCGCCAAATCCGGGGAAGTGTGTGGGCGGCACCCGGTGTGTGGTGGTTGTCTACTACAATCATATTATATTACACGTTATATATCTGGTGGTTATTATGGTGATATGGTGAGAGAGAGAGAGAGAGAGAGAGACACCCTGTGGGCGATAACCGTGAAGTATATCTGGGGGGGAGAGTTATTACAGTGTGGTGAATTAAGTATATGGGAAGACTCTGGGGAAGGGGGTTTCACCACCCATGTTACATATCCATCTCGTTAGACTGATGAGAGTGATGAGTTGTTCCCCGTATTTCTGAATGCACGGTCGCTTATTTCTTCCTCTTCTGTCGCCCCTTCAATATGAGGCTATGGAGGTGTACTTGTTGTTGCAATTTTCCGATCATTAATACCAACAGGGCGCACTCGGGACAATCAATTGTTCTGTTTTGTCGGTCTTTGTCCATTCTCCGATGCTCGATTGCTATTTCGGTGCGCGCACTACTTTACTGTTGTTGTTCTGTGTATGGCACTACTCTTCTGGCGGTTACGGGGCACTGGCAGAACTACAAGGTTACCCTCCTCTTCCCATCGCACGCACACACACTCAAATTTTCTGCTCCTCCATCTTCTCTCTCCTTTCCCTCTACTTCTCCTTTCTTTGTACCAAAACCATCTCAATAGACAGTGCGTTTTCTTTGTGGAGCTTTTCGTCGATGGGATTAGTTAGCACAGTGGTCCAGTTTTTGGATTGCGCCGCTTTCAAATACCGCTCGAGACGGGAATTTTTAACCCTCCAATCAATCCCTTTCATTTTTAGCGCGATAGTTGATGGTGAGAATAATAATTTTGACCAAGTGTATGCCTTTAAGAACCCGTCTGGATTATCCTTTGGATATCTGAAAGAGGGGTGTCAGATGGCATATATATTTTACCCTGTATTCTGTTGCTAGTTGTAGTTGTAGTCCTCATCCTCTGAAATATTTCTTCACCAATTCACATCCTCACACACGGTTGGGAAGAGCTGGGTGCCGCACGACTGTTGCCGGCTATAGAACCAGCCCATCTACTATGGTGTTGAGATTACCATGGAGGCAGTTTTTGCCTTAGGGTTTCATCATGGAGGCGAAGGGCCCATAAATGATGTACTCTGCCATCCTTGTAATTGAGCACGACTCACCGCCAGATATTATCTTGCTGTGTGCCTTCTACGTGGGCGCTCCTCATTTTTTTTCTTGATGGAGTGGTCGTGTTCCAACCGTGCTTGCCTGGAAGTCTGGCAAGCTCTGAGACCTATTGGCAAAATTCAAAAAAAAATTAAAACTGGAAAATGGGACTTCAGATTTTCGAGATGGAAAGCTAGCTAGCTATTCCCGGTTGTTTAATCAGATATTATATCGTAAGTCTAATAATCATCTTTTGGGAATTCGAATATTAAAATTCTTTCCAAGTATGTTTTTTCATAGTTGTGCTTAATTCTAGAGAAAGCGGCTAATTAGTAAAAGACAAAAAAAATTTGGAATATATGTTTTGCAATTTATTGCGAGAAATACTACTCTTTCAAAATAGGCATGCGAGGCATCTTGGGCCCTCTTCTCCCACTGCGGTGTAGGTACACGGCCACAAGCAGGATCGGGTGGTGGGCTGAATAGCAGTTATTGTAGGGGAAATCAGTCTCGAACACTACTGCGAGGTGCTTTCACATCTACAAAATATCAAGAATAAATATAGAGCAATAAGAAAACATAAATAACAATGTAGCGGGATGCAGTTGTTTTTACAATGGGGTGGGGAGATGGTTTTTGGGGTCAAATATGCAAGAATAATGCGTTCGGCCCTGCCTCTGGGAGCACGGCTGGATAGGCACGCACGCACGCGTGCTAATAATTACTTTTACGAGCTCTTGAGAAGCAGGCCGATATCCAGAAAATGCGCAAAGTACACAGACAGCAACAAATAGAGCGAAGTATTATTATTAGCAGGTCAGAAAGTGAGATCAAACGTTTGCAATGGGGGGATTCGCCGCACGCCCACAAACAGACCACTGCACAAAACAAACACAGCATCCGCCCAGATTTCCCAAATTCCATGTGTGCTGCGGTTGAAGTCGACGCGCTGTGAGCACTCCATGCTTCCAGTAATGCTTATAGAAGACTCGAGACACAGTTGTCCCGCTCGCAGCTCTAAGAAGCTCTGGTCAAAACGCCGAAATAAGCAAAAAGCTAAGCGCTTCAAATCTCGACGACAAGCTGAGCCAAGCTGTTGACAGCGCGCAAGTGGATCTGGCAGGTGAATCACGTGGAGAACATGTCCGTGATCACTCTTTATAATTGAGCATCACACGTCTCTTTGAGCTTTTCAGCTTCTGCGTCCTATAGACGCCGCAGATTGATTCCACTGATGAAAGCAACAAATAAAAATTCAGAAGTCCCTTTAACCCCTGACGACTCCTCACAATCTGCGAAAAAACCATGAATTTCGTGTCGTCGTCTTACGACTGCTGCTGCACGGTAGCCGTAGATGTATTCGCCGTCACCTCAGTCTTCATCTTTGTCTTGCCAGTTAGCCGACTATGCAATTTTGTGTGTTTCCGCGATCGCGTTCCTGCGGTCTCCGTCGCTGTGTTCATGTTTGTCTTTGTCGTATCCGCGTCTGTACCCTGACTCGCCGAAGAGTGCGAAGGAGATGGAGAAGGCAAACGGGCCGAGTCGGGCCTGGCATCGTGCGGCCTAGCTATACGATCAACCAGGAAATCTTCGTGCTTGTAGTATATATAGTTGTGGAGTGCCATTTCTAGTAGTGGTAGCGTTGAGACTCGCAAGAACAACGACTGGCCCGCGTGTGTTTTGACGGATACACTCGTGGCTATATATATATGTCTTGTTTACGGCGTATGGCGTGTGTTTTATTACCCCCTGCGACCAGAAATCGTTCGATATGCACGCGAGCCGCACCCCGTGTATTGATGCCGGCGATCGGTTTTTTGTGTGGGCGCGAGCTGTGTGGTGTTTTTGAGCAGAGGGTGGAGCTGTCATTGCCGCTGTTGAGCAGGCGGCGCTGTCTGTCAGTTTATCGTGGTGGTGCTGGTCTGGCCCATCTACTGCCCCCCCCGCTTGGCCGCGTCTTGGCCGTGTCGTACTGTCTGCCCTCTCTCTCTCCATCTCGACGGACCACAGAGGAAAAAGAAAAAAGTGGAACCATTCCGTGTGCCATCGGACAGCACACGACCCTCTTGGCCGATGATGGACCGCGCACGACCTTCCCGATATTGTTAGCTATTACTATTATTATTGTTCGTGTTTGGGTATGTCTTATATATATGTTATATGTATGCTATAGTTCACTCAATGTCGTTCTCGTTCCATATGAACACGTCTCGCCGATGCACTTTCACAGGCATGATCAAGTCTGCAATCTTGATTCTGCTGCCCGACTTAGCACAGTGACACTGTACAAAGAACCCGTGTTTGGCGCACCGCGAAACACCGCTCTTCGTGCCGGTTCCCGTACCACCACTGACCCCCATGGCAATGGCAAACATCGGCGCACGTGGTCTTGGATGCAGCTGCCCCAGCGCCGCTGCTGCCGCTTTGCTAGGTGAACTTAGCGGAGTGCGCCGTTTACGCGGGCTTGGAGAAACATGGGCTATAAGCCGTGATTTCTTACGTTTCACAACGTTGAGAACAGGCTCCACATCGAAGCTGAACGAGTCATCCCCTGTGCCATTGCGATCGTCGTCATTAGTCGCGGCTGACGAAGGCATGGTGCGTTTCTTTGTGTTGTTGTTGTTGTTGCTGCCGCTCTCATTTGAAAGTCGCCCCCGCTCGATTGGTTCGGGGGACGGCGAGCCGGGACGGATGGGCACTGCGCTAGAGCATCGCAGAACACGGCGTAGCTTGTTTTTTGCGCTCCTTATGTTGATGGCATCAGAGTACTCGTACTCAAAGTTCTCCTTGTATATCACGATCCCATTGTCCGAGTGGCTCTGCAGTAAAAACCCAATATACGAGTGTAACTTGTCGTTCTGTAGTTTCAGCGATTGGATCTGAAACTCGAGTTTCATCAGCTCCTGCTGGTGATGATGTGCCTGGCTCTGCAACTCCACGTTACGGAGCATGGCGTTGAAACTCGTCTGTCGGCTCCATGTGGCCTTCCGCTTTGATGGTGGCCGATACACGGGAGATGGATCCGTGCACAGCTGCTTCAGCTCGTCGGCCAGCGACTGCACCGCCATGTCGTCGTCGTCCTCGTCGTCACTATTAGTGTTGTTGTTGTTGTTGTTGTTGTTGTTGTTGTTGTTGTTGTTGTTGTTGCTAGACTTTCTGGAAGATGACGTCAATGACACATCTATCGTTATCCTGCTCCCGTCCCTGGGTTCATCATCCGCCAGAGATACCTCTTCAATGAGTCTCTCGTATTCAGACTTGAGCGCAACGTACTTGTTTTCAAAGTCAACCAGTTGGCCCTTGAACATCTCGAGCTCATCAATGATCAACATCTTTGAGTTCTTTTCGAGTTCGTTATCACGTTCCAGGCTCAGAATACGCTTGCTCATCTTCTGTATCGTTTCGCGATACCGCACAACTGACTCATCACTTGCACTGTCATGACCGCAATCATCATCATCGGCTGCAGCCGGAACCATTCCGGCCTCAGCGTCCCGCGCAACGAGCCGCCCGATCGTCACCTCATACTTCTCACGCATACTGTTCCAATTCGCAAACTCCCGCTCGTTCAGCTCTCGCTCAGTGCGCAGCTCACCCTGCGCACCTCGACTCTCGAGCGCCAGCTCGGTAATCCGCTGAGCTTTCCCAAGCACATCTCGCTCCTTTGACAACAGCTCCATCTCGAGTCGTTCCTGCTCGCCCGCGAGCGCCGCGTTTCGCACAACGGCATCCGCGTACAGCCGCTCGAGTCGTTCGTACTCGGCCCGCGATATCGTGTTTGCGTTGCTGGTGGTGTGTGCGGCCACTGCATTGGACTCTCGCGGCTTTAGTGGTGCCGCCCGGTCCAGCTCGAGTGGCATGTGGTTCTCCTTGTCTTCGAATGCACTCGCCATCTATATCATATATCCATGCAGCATGTAGAATTAGAGAAAAATCTGTTCCGTTACTGTGTTTGCCCCTTTTTATTTTTCCGATAATGAGCTCTAAATTCTATACACATATGCCAATGCCAATTTGTGCTTTGTTTACATTTGTCCAGGCAGGGCCGACGTGCGCGGATCAGAAAAAAGCGTTTGGGTGGCGCACGCAAAATCACGTTTTGTGTAAGACACATTCTTTTTGTGCTACCCCTGCGTCGGCTCGTTATTCTTGGCTTTTTCCTGGTGTGACTTTGTACAGTTTGATCGTAGGGGTACCAGGGGCAAACCACAGCATGCCGCTTTCGTTGCTGCTCTCGGGCACATCGCACTGCTCCGCGATCTCCCACACGCACCAGCCCTCGCTGGCCCCTCCCCGTAGTCCATCCTCCCAAACCCGCAGTGTCTCATCATTGCGCACCGTCGCAGACAAAAGCACCACACGACACCCACGCAGCTCAATTGCCTCGCGCACAGTCGCGAGCAGCGCCGGGATCACGCCCGCGTCGTACGTCACGTCCGCCGCAACGAGCGCAGAGCACCGCGGCACAGCGTCCTCGCCCCACCGCAGCGGCGCGCACGCCACACGCGCCGCGAGGCCGTTCGCTGCGGCGTTGCGGCCCAGGTTCTCCAGCACGGCGTCGCTTGCGTCCGTGAGGAGCACGCGGCGACGCGGTGGCGACTGCGCCGCTATCGTTAGGCCAACGAGCCCTGTGCCGGCGCCGAGCTCGAGGACCGGCTCCGCGGCTGCGTGCGCGTGTGGGAGCGCATCGGGGTGTGTGGAAATGTACTGTGCTAGGAGGAGTGCGGCTTCCCATGTTCGCCGCCCCGTGGTGCCGCCGTCGGCGATGACGCGCGGCGACTCGTGTAGTGTGAGCGAGAGTGTGTCAGAGACGGCATAGTGTACGAGGTCGAGCGCAGCGGGGTCCGCGGGGCGTGCTGACAGGAGCTCGGCCAGGTGCGCGTACAGCGCGTCGGACGGCTCCGCTGTTTGCTGTTTTTCAAGGTGTGCAACGAGACGTTTCGTTATCGTTTGCGCATAGTGTGGGTTGTGTTGTGCTATGGCGCGAGATTCCTCGAGGAGAGCGGCTTGCTGTGTTTCAGAGACGTCCACGGGCAGGTGGCTTGCAATGCTGATGTGATTGAGTGGGACGCGCTGGCGCAGCCGTCGCACGAGGGTGTCCATGGTGCTGCTGTGTGTTTGTTTCGAGTTTATGCTTACGAAAAGAACCGACATGGCGAAAGAAATCTTTTTTATTTTTTGGAAAAAACGTGGGGGAACTATCGAGTCCTACACTACCAGCCCGGTCTCTAAACTGTCAGGGTGCCAAACACTCTGACTCTCTTGACTCCACCGTCTGGGATCATCGTCAGCTTAACGTGAGTGTAGGTCTTGCTGCCTTTGACTTCGTAAAAGTGTTCCTGGTCCGGCCCCGTCTTGGACTCAGGCACGATAATCTCCCAGCTGGCGTCGTCAGAAGCTGGCGACTCCTGCTTTGACGCGAGCCCGTGCACAACGATCCTCTGTGGGAAGTTACCACGGAAGTGCGCGGTGTCAACAACAACTTTCTGCACGGCGGTAGCGTGGCCGAGCTTGATCACGACCCAGTCGGTGTGGTTAGGCGTACGCGAACGCGTCGTCTCCCAGCCATCACCCATATCGACACCACGACCTGGGAGCAGCAGGTTGTCAGCCGAGCCAAAGTGCTGGTCCGAGACGGACACGGCGACACCGCCCTGGATCACACTTGCGGTGTCGAGCACCGTTGACAGGTCCTGCGGGAGCACAGTCACCACTGTCCCGTACAGTCTGAACCGCGCAATGCCACCATCAGGGTACATTCTGAGTCTGACGTGGGTGTAGTTCTTCTCGGTGGGTGCATCACGCTTGAAAAAGTGTCTCTGCGAAGGTCCACACTCGAGCTTTGGGATCACGGACTCCCACTGCGCGTCAACGTACAGGGCATCATCCGCGAGAGTGGCAGCCTCAACGGAGATGAACGGCGCATGGTTACCGTTGAAAAACGCAGTGTCAACCTCACAGCCCACAATCGTAGCTGACGAGACTCCCAGCTTGAAGACGACCCAGTCGGCCTCCTCTGTGTTGTGTCTGCGGGTCTCCCAGCCGTCGTACCATGCGCCCGCGTGTGTGAATCTGTTAGCCTCACGGATCGGAGCCTTGGGCTTGATCAGATTCTCAGCCGCGGCAAACCACTCGTCGGAGAACGCCAGCACTTTGCCGCCGAGTTTCTCGCCAATGACATCTGGAGTAAGGCAGATCTAGGTTAGTGGGTGGTTGCAGGGGGGATAATGAAGATAGCTGATCCGCAACGTACCTGTGTATCTGAGCACAATGCTCTCGTTGAAATCTTTCTCTGAAACTCGCGTAGTAGAAGACATGTTATTTTTTTCTTGTGGGTCGATTTGGTTTCTCTTCTCACACAAGGAAGGACAAACGGGAAAGGATGCTGCGCAAATCTGTGCTGGGTGGTATCGTCGACGAGCCCAAAACTGTGGTGAGCTGTGGTGAGCTGTGGTGACTTGCCAACGTGCAGAATCGCACAGACGGCGCATTTGGCCGGCGCGCGACACCGGGCGATAGAGGCACGTGACCTGGAGGGCTCAAGGCGGAGATGGCCGGTTGGCACTTGCAATGGATTATTATACATATATAAACGCAGATATATTCTTTTGTCGTTGTCTCGTAGCAACAGGGACACCTCTGGAGAGAGCAACCAAGCTGCCTATCAGTGTACTCGCGGAATGTGCACCTCCAACGGCGTCATCCACCTACCCTTCAGGAGCTCGCGCTCGCCTCCAACCACCCTTCGATCTCAAACTCAAAGACTCGGGTCACCGGTTTTGCTTCGGGCTTATCACCGGAATGAAGATCGCGCTCGATGTACCGCAGCCGGCCCTGCTTATCAACCAAGATAATCGTCTGTGTGCGCGTTCCGTAGTAATCTCCCACAACGTCTCCGTAAGGCGAGTCTTTCAGATCCATGCCGTAGTACGAAGTCTTGATCGGTGGAATGAAAATATTCTCGGGCATCTGCTTGAACGCATCCGCATAACACCGACACTCCTCTGCAACCAGCTGTGTCTGAGATAGCAGTGCAAACCCGCGTTCCGTGATCTCGTCTTCTCCCCAGTTGTTGTCGATCGCCTCGGCGACAAGCTCCGCGAGCCGCGCTTCTCCTTCCTTCACCTTGGGCCATGGCTCATAGAACAGAGAGTTAGATAGGCCAAAGCACGCCGTGTCGGCATCGCCAAGGATCTCTTTTGCTTCAGCCGTGCGGTTGGAGATCACCGTCAGCGGTCGGATCTTGCCGGTGGTGGCATCGTATCTGAGTTCACCCACAACGAGCGAAAACCCACCAACGTTGGCGAAATTCCGCGACGCCTGTCTCATGTGAGTCTCCCACTCGTGTGTCCCCATTTTCGAGCCAAGATACGACAACGGCATGGCGCCGCGCGAGATGGTGCTCGTGGGCTCTTCGCCAACTAAAGGGGGGGCAATGTTAGCGATATCGACAAGTAAGAAAACAAAAAGAGACAAACTTACTGACCAGTGGCTCTCTGTAGTTGACCAGCACACTGAGTTTTCCATTTTTGTTAACACCGATCCATGTCCCGTGCTCTGTTCTTGCCTTGTCATAGGGCGCCAGTATGCGCTCGTTTATGTCGTAAAACGCAGCCGGACCCGTGGGGCGACGGAAGTACTCGTCTCTGTTGGAGAGCAGGATTAAGGGGAACGAGGGATGGGCACTCGATGCTAGCAGAATACACATGTCATAAGTGAAGGCACACGCGATGTGATTATAGATGAGCCGCGAAGACCCTGTTAGACAGAGCTGGCTGGCCATTGTGCCATCTGTTTGTGGCGCCCGGAGAGAGCAGAAGCCACAGCACAGCGTCCGGGGTAGATCTGGTGAGGGGCGCACGACCTTTGTTGTTGAGGGTCGTGCCTCGGCCAATCTGAGACTGTGTCCGGGTAATAGCTCCCAGAGCTTCGGCCGGTCGTCGATTGGCTGGTGGTGGCAGAGGGAGACGACAGACGGTGAAGTGAATGAAGGGAGGGACGAACAAGGTACAGTACGCCAGACAGAAGAACACGAACATCTCTCTCCCCATATAACAATCAGCAATGTTCAAGTACGCTAAGAGATTCGTGGGCTTCTACACCCCAACTCCTGCCCAGAGAGCAACATTGGCTCCATTTGGCGTTGCATGTACGTAACTACTATCCCTCCTCCTCGGCCGCCGCGACGTGGTGTCTGTCCATTGAAGAATCACCCCTCTAACCAATTCATTTCCAGCCATCCTCACTCTCTACTTCTTCAACAATGTGGCATCGGCCATCATGGACTCCGATCAGTGGAAGAACGACCCAAAGCACCCTAGATTCAAGAACGCGCCAACTGGATCCACCGTGACCTACTCGATCGCGGACGGCCCACCAAAGAAGTTCTAAATCATCCCCATTGGAAAACAGGAAGTGGAAAAAGATAGGGCAAAAAACAATATATTCATGAACCCGAGATGGCCTGATGCTGTTTGCAAATACGACTTTTTTACAAGAATAAACGATAAAATTTGAATTGAGGTTTTAGTGTATTCTGTTGAGTTTTCATACTTTACATCTTCCTTACACCTCATGTTGCTCCATTGCGGCGTCCAGTGCATCCTGCAGAGTCTTGAGAAGCTCCTGTGTGTTCTCGAGGCCAATGCTAATGCGCACGAGGTTACGGTCAACCCCCCATTTTTCAATCTCGTCGAGCTCTTGGAAATGAGCCAAGATTGAGTACGGACACGCGAGTGTAAAGTTAGTACCCAGCGACGGACCCTTTGACAGAGCAACCTGGTTGAAAAAACACACCGCATCTGCCTGCTCTTTGAACACAATGGACAACAAACCGCCGTAGCCGCCCTGGGGGTTTTTGATCTGGTCGTAGTACTTTTTGGTGGACAGCAGCGAAGGATAGAATATTTGGTCAATCAGCGGCGACTTAGTCAGGAGACCGAGCACGGCACTAGTGTTTTCGTTGGTTTTGTGCGAACGTTTCTCGAAGTCGCGGCTGTTGCGCTCAAGATAGATAGCATCCTGAGCCCAGAATGTGTCCTCAAAGTTTGCATTCATGTACTCCTTGAAAGTGGAGTAATAGCGAGAATCTGGATTCAGCACCATAGATCCAGCCATCACGTTCGAATCACCGCTAAACACCTTAGTCAACGACGACGCGACAATGTCTGCATATGGCAGCACGTGGATGTTCAAAAAGTTGCCCACAGTCTCATCCACCACAACGGCAAAGTCATACTTGTCTGCGAGTTTCCTGATTCTGATGAGGTCCGGCGTCTTGAGGAGCGGGTTGGAAGGACACTCGCAGAACAAACTGAGAATCTTTTCGCCTCCTTCGAGCTTCTTCTCTAGCTCGTCCAGGGAAGCATCATCACCAAATCCGTAAAAATGGACCCCAGCACCCCACTTGCGCAAAATGTTGAGCGTGTCGACGTAGGGGAACCCAAAACACACCGACTTCTCTGCTTTGAGCGGAGAAGTGTTGAGAAGTATTTGATGCGCGTTGAAGATCGAAGCCATGCCACTTGGGAACAGGTAGACATCATCCTCCGTGAGTCTAGTGATATGTGTTTGCCCAGAGCTCGCTTCATCAATCTTTCCGGAAATTCTCTTCTTCAGTAGATGCTTCGCCTCTTTGCAAAACCTCAGGTCCAAGTTACGTCCGAACCTCTCCTCGATGAAAGTCGAGTGCTCATTCGTGGGCTCGCGCATCGACGCATTGGACGAGCGCGACGTGCGCGACGACCGCGTGGAGTTGTTGTTCGTCGACGACTGCGACTCATCCAGCGCCTTCATTTCGCCGAGACAGTACTCACCGAGCCGCGACGAGATCCCCTCACCAGAGTGCTGCCAGTACTGCTTCGCGATGCTGAACTCGCTGCCCGGGAAAAACACCGCCGATATGTTCGCCTCGGTCCGGTAGCTCGCCTCGTCGTCATTCTTCGGCGCCGGCGTGCTCAGCTGCAGGATGCGAACATTACACGACGGCAACTCCGAGTACCTTTTCAAAAAGGCACGGCACCGCTTGGCAACGCTATACGTCGGGAACACCATCACCTTCTCCTCGTCGCGCGCATACGCGCGCTCCAGCAACCCGGCGAGAGCCTGGATCTGGCTGTGGATGAAGAACCGCGGGTACCCCGAGTTCATCTTTCCCACGACCCAGTCCCTGCCCTCCTCGTAGCCCACTGTGGCCTCCCATGTGGGGAGTGTCACGGAGACTGCGTGCTCTGTGTTGTTCGGGATCGGCGCACCGATCGCCTGTGAGACAGTATGTGGCATTGTAGATCTATATCGTATGGGGGACAAAACCAAAACCAACATCAAATGAATATTTCAGAGCCCGATTATATGAGTCAAAGAGTCGATTGTCGCCCGGGCCCCAGCATCGCATGGTGGTTGCGCAGCCCCGGCGCTGCTGGCAGAGAACGCGGGATCAGATCTTGAGGGCTCGAAAGAGGGCCGCGCGCGAGAGAGAGAGAGCTCCACGTTGTCCCTTGAACACGGCTGATCTGCGATCGACGATCGACGCTGGCTTTCCGTACACAGACAACACACATTACACTCCCAAGCGGCAACAGCGTCGACGAGGAGTACCGACGCACAATTGTTTGACTTGCCGCGCGTGTGCTCGCCGCGATTGAACGCTGAACTTGCTCAATCGCTCTAACTGACGCGCACCCACAAGACTCTACTACCGAAGCCCTTCGTGTGCCCCAACACCGTCAAAGGGGAAAGCTTGCTCAGATACACCGCCATCTCGGCTGATGAGCTATTACAAAGGCTCGAAACCGCCCGTGGGCTCCCTTCCATCCTCTTCCAAGTCAACTTTCTGGAAAGCCAAGACTTCCCCCCAGCTCCCGCTCTACAAGGATAAACCATTCCAGAAAGGTTCCAGTAACCTACTTGCATCCATACACAACAAACGGAAAATGATAGGCAAGGGATTCACATTTTCGGTGATTGCATACCTGATCTACCTTCTCTATTCGTCACTTTTCACAGCTCATGCGCCCGCCGCCATCCCGGACCCGATCTCTAGTAAAGAGGTATGGAAGCAGAGACAGGCCAAAGTGAAAGAGGTGTTCACAGAGTCCTGGGACGATTACAAGCGACACGGATGGGGGATGGATGTCTATCATCCGATCACACAAACTGCAGAAAACATGGGCCCGCTGCCGCTAGGGTGGATTATCGTTGACTCGCTCGATACTCTCATGTTGATGGATATGGAAGATGAGCTCAAGGAGGCGAGAAGCTGGGTGGAGAATGAGTTGACGTACGACTTTGACTACAACGTGAATGTGTTCGAGACGACGATCCGCATGCTAGGCGGTCTGCTCTCCGCATTTCACGTGTCTGGCGACGAAATGTACCTCGAAAAGGGGGTTAACCTTGCCAACCGAATAATTGGCGCATTTGATAGCCCCTCGGGTATTCCGTACGCTTCGGTCAACCTCAAGTCGGGAAAGGGTGTGCAAAGCCACGTCGACCGTGGCGCCAGCTCGACAGCAGAAGTTGCCACGCTCCAGCTCGAATTCAAGTACCTTGCTAAACTCACCGGCGAGAAGCTGTACTGGGAGAAGGCAGAAAATGTCATGAAGGTTTTGGATGCCAACCAGCCAGTTGACGGTTTGGTGCCTATATACGTTCATCCCAAGACCGGCAAGTATCAGGATAGCCTTATCCGTCTCGGATCCAGAGGCGACTCTTACTACGAGTACCTCCTCAAGCAGTACCTTCAGACCAACGAGCCCATTTACAACGAAATGTACTACGAGGCAGTGGCCGGAATCAAGCAGCATCTGGTGAGAAAGTCGAAACCTAACGGGCTTACGTTTTTGGGCGAGCTACCCAAGGGCATTGGAGGGGAGTTTTCCAACAAAATGGATCATCTTGTGTGCTTCATTGGTGGCCTGTTTGCGCTGGGCGCATCACAGGGAGAAGAGTTGACTGCTGCGCGCAGGTCTGGCGTATGGAACTCGATCAACGAAGACGACTTTTTGCTGGGTCGCGACCTTACACATACGTGCTACAAAATGTATCACGATGTGGACGGCACAGGGCTCTCGCCAGAGATTGTGGTTTTCAACACGGACCAGCGCAACCAGCGCGATTTCTTCATCAAGCCATTGGACAGGCACAACCTGCAGAGACCTGAAACTGTTGAGAGTTTGTACTACCTCTACCACATCACCAAAGACCCCATATACAGAGAGTGGGGGTGGGAGATTTTCCAGAACTTTGTCAAACACACGCGCATCGATGTCCAGGCCAAGGACTCCAATCCACGCTACGTCTCTCTGGACGATGTTACCCAGGTGCCATCTCCAAAACGCGACAACATGGAGTCGTTCTGGCTGGCGGAGACCCTCAAGTACCTGTACCTCCTCTTTGACGATACGGACAACCCCAAGTGGAGCTTGAAGAACGTGGTGTACAACACCGAGGCGCACCCTCTGCCTAGGTTTGACCCGCATCCATTGTTCGCCACCGGATGGACGCGCAAGAAGCTCGACCTGGATGAGGCGGCGGCCAAGAAAGAAGAAAGCATCAAACAGGGTGAAATCAACAAGATAAAGCAGACCAAGAACAAGAACTCTGCAGAAAAGCATATCCAGGCGGACCGCTCCAACAAAGACGCACAGGACGAACTCGCCCGCGCCAACGCACCAAAGCAAGAAGCCCCACTCCGGGCCAAGAAAGAGGACGACGTACTTGACCCGCGTCTCGTGACCAACAACATAAACGTCAAGCTGGCCCAAGCTGCAGAGGATGGCAAGGCGAACGTGGTGGCGAAGCCCAAGATCAACGCCGAGAAGATGGACCTCCACCGGGATGAGGCCGCGGCCGCCGCGAAGGCAAACGACCCTGCTCATGCCGCGGCGGCCAAAGGACAGCAGCAGCCCAAGGCGCCATCACTTGCTGATGAAATTGAAGATCTGGCCGACGGTGCCCCCGGTGCCAAAGTCGACGCTCACGGTCTCCCGAAGGCGCAACCCGTGGCGCCCTCCGTTGACGAGGAGGCGGACGAGATCAAGGGAAAGGCCGCTGTCGCTGCTGCTGCTGTAGATGCGTCGGCGGACAATGCCGCCGCCGCGGCGGAGATTGACGGTCTTCCACAGGCGAAGAAGCCCGCGAAGCCGCTTGATGCACAGGCGCAGGAGGCAAAGGAGGGCGAGCGCGCACAGGCTGGGTTTGGCGATGTCCTGCAGCAGGCAGAAGAGCTGCCCCTGGGTGCGGGCATCGGTGATGACGACAGTCTGCTTGAGCTATAGGTATTTGAGCGTATCTAGTTTGACACGTACTATCAAGATATTAGGAAAACGAAATAAGGCAACTGAGTGTTTATTAATGTGTGGCTAGATATTAAGTTTTGCAAAATGATAAAGGGGGAATCGAAAGGGGGTTCGGAGAAGAAGTCAAAGGAGAGGAGGGAATCATGTTCAGTAGATTGGCTGGCCCTTAAGCAGAGTCTTGTAGCTAAAACTGGCATCAGCATCAGCATCCGCCTCAGCCTCTCTCTTGTAGATGGGCTGTCCCTTGAGCAGAGTCTTGTAGCCAAAACTAGCCTCAGCATCAGCATCCGCCTCGGCCTCTCTCTTGTAGATGGGCTGGCCCTTCAACAGAGTCTTGTAGCTAAAACTAGCATCGGCCTCAGCATCGGCCTCTCTTTTGTAGATGGGCTGTCCCTTGAGCAGAGTCTTGTAGCCAAAACTAGCCTCAGCATCAGCATCGGCCTCAGCCTCTCTCTTGTAGATTGGCTGGCCCCTGAGCAGAGTCTTGTAGCCAAAACTAGCCTCAGCATCAGCATCCGCCTCAGCCTCTCTCTTGTAGATTGGCTGGCCCCTGAGCAGAGTCTTGTAGCCAAAACTAGCCTCAGCATCAGCATCCGCCTCAGCCTCTCTCTTGTAGATTGGCTGGCCCTTCAACAGAGCCTTGTAGCTAAAACTAGCATCGGCCTCAGCATCGGCCTCAGCCTCTCTCTTGTAGATTGGCTGTCCCCTGAGCAGAGTCTTGTAGCCAAAACTAGCCTCAGCATCAGCATCCGCCTCAGCCTCTCTCTTGTAGATTGGCTGGCCCTTCAACAGAGTCTTGTAGCTAAAACTAGCATCGGCCTCAGCATCGGCCTCTCTTTTGTAGATGGGCTGTCCCCTGAGCAGAGTCTTGTAGCCAAAACTAGCCTCAGCCTCAGCATCCGCCTCAGCCTCTCTCTTGTAGATTGGCTGGCCCTTCAACAATGTCTTGTAGCTAAAACTAGCATCGGCCTCAGCGTCGGCATTAGCCTCTCTCTTAGCGAGGCCGGCGTCACCGACTGGAGCGGCAGCAGAAGGGGAAATGCTCCCAAGAGCCAAAAGGATGGCGAGACAAGTTGCTTTGCTGAGTTGCATTGTAGTAATCAAAAGAAGGAAAGTATGAGAGAACGTAGGAAGCTGGGTGTCCAGGAGGCGATGATGATGATGTATAAACAAACACGAGAACCTAGGGAATCAAGAGACATATATATATGCCTTTTCTGGAGCGGCCATTGCTGTGAGATATGCGAGCTCCACTATGTTTCAAAGCTGCGTCCGGGAAGTTTGTTAGCCGGGAATTTCGCAGTAAAAGCCCCCGTAATTGAATGCTTGATAGATATTCGAATGGTTCTAAAACCATGAAAAGTCCCATTGAGACCCCAATCGGGACACAGTGGATGCATTGTTCAGCGTGTGAGTGAGCCGCATCTCCTGTTGGGGAGCTTCCCAAAACGGCTCTGAATGGGAACAATAGATACTCCGTTCGAAATATGCAACCACAATGAAAGCAGCTTATGAAAAATATACGACACAAACGTGCGGTGGCAGTGGCGGCTTTCGTGAACATCAAACGCTTAGTCTTGATTCCCATTTCCAGCCTCACCTCCTCATAGTTGGGCCTTTGAACGTATTGGAGACGCAGAAACAACACCAACGATTGCCCGAAAGGGCTCTGAATGTTCCAGGCGAGGGGGCTTTTCTCAGTAGATGCATGCGAAGTACATAGAGATTTGCTATTAGTTCAGATCAACAAACACCCGATTCGGAAATGGAGTAGCTGAAAGCAGACTCGGTGAGCAGAGGGCAAGTGTTACTCACAAGGAGGTACCCACTTGCCAGAACCGCCACAGTCCCATTCACAGCCTAGGTGAACACTGAGTCCTTCAACTATGCTCTCCAAAAAGAAAGGAGAGCCCGCGTCTTCCAATCACATTATAGGCAGGGGCCTGTGTCTGAAGATCACCTTCTGCCTAATCACGTCAACGATCTGCACCTGTTTGTCGCCCGAATCTTTCCCCATGGGCAGCCTCATAACTCCAAGAGGTGGCTCAACCTTCTCAATCGAACCGACCAACCGCTGCGAGGTGCCTATGAACAGCGTAGCCTTGGAACCTTCAATCTCGAGCCGCCCAAAGCGCACAGCGTCCTTGAGCACCGCGTCAGCTTCGCCATTCATCGCTATATCCGGGAGAGTATCCTTGATGTACAGAGACTCATTCTCAGGTGATAGGCCAGCGGGTTTCGCGGGAGGCAAGCTCAACTCGCCTTGGATCTCCAGCAGCGCAAGACCGTTTGGGGTCGAGATCACTGATGGGCCCGCGGGGCTTTCTTTGGTTTTGAGGAGCTCCTCGTGAGCCTTCTCGTAGTTGATTATCTTAGACGGCATCGTATTGCTGATTTTTTCCCCACTCTTTCGAGACGAAGGGTCTGCTGTCACGGTGTGTCTTTCGCGCTTCTTCTGTCTGGGCGTTTGTGTAAAGACACAAACGCGTCGTTGTAGAACCATAGCCAGATCACGTGACATATTTAATCCGCGAAGGCGAAAGGCAACCAACAGGGAAGCCGATCGGATTGATTACCTGAAAGGACACATCCATCGATATATAAACATGAGTTGGATACCATTTAGATCAAAAAAGGGAAAGCAGTTTAACCCGGAGGTGTTTGAGAGGGAGCTGAAGGCGATTTCTGCCAAGATCACCGCCAATGACCGCAAGCTGATCAAGCTGAAGAGATCCGAAAAGCGTGTGAAGAGTGCAGTGGTGACATATCCCACTGCTCTTTATGCTGCTTACATTGGCTATGTGTATTTGAAAACGCCGCGACTGGGCTCTATACAAGTGCTCGATATAATTGCTTTACTTATAGCGCCCTTTGTGATATTTCTTCTGCGATACTTGGCGCGGAAATGGTACACCAGGATGATTGCGGGGGTTGAGGCAAAACAAGAAGCGCTGCGGATACAGCATCAGGACAAAATTGAGGAGCTGAAGGAGGCGACAAATTTCCAAAAGACGACGGACTTGCTGAAGAGATTCAGCAGCGGTGAAGACCTCGAAGAGCTGGAGAAGCAGCAGGCGCAGATGATCGAGAAGCAACAGGAGTATCTCAAGATGCTGGAGCAAGGCGCGAGTCAGGAAGATGCAATTGCCAAGATAAAGCAGTCTGGAGGTGGCAAATCGTCAGTCTACGATTACTTTATGAACGCAATGATCGGGCCAGACCAGATGGGACCCAACTCGCGGTATGCGTTGATATGTTCCAATTGCCAACAGCACAATGGACTGGCACCTCCGCAGATGCTGCCGCAGTACGTGAAGTATACTTGCCCTCGGTGTGGAGCGCCGAATGGGAAGGATGCCCCTGAGGAGCCAGAACCAGAACCAGAGCCAGAGCCAGAGCCAGCTGACGGTGCGAGTGATACGGTGGTACGTACTTCTGGCGCCGAGGAGAAACTGGGGTCGTCTGACGACGGCGCGACTACTACGAATGGGGCTGACCATGTTAGCAGCGAGACTGTCACACGGAGGCACACGTGACGGGTAGAACACACGTATGAAAGAAACAGTAGCATCTAGCATAAAAGAGATTCTCCTTTTTTCCTATTTCGTTACAAAAACGGGATACCTAAGTAAGGGACATGATGGCGTTAACCATGTCACCGTTGTGCTCTCTGAGAGCCTTGACAGCCTTTTGTCTGGAAACATTGGTCTGCTCAACGACAATGTCGATGTCAGCCGTGCTGAGACCAGTTTCATCGACTGGTGCGTCGTCACTCTCCTCGGTCTCCTCCTTGTCGTCCAAAGACGCAGCAGCCAAGTCAGCAGTGATAGAAGCTGGGTCCTTCGGAGCAGACTCCGAAGAGGCAGCAGCGGACTCGGCAGCAGCCTGGGCGGACGCGGCCTCAGCGTAACGCTTGCTCATGTCCTCAACCTTGGCCTCACCAAACACGACATAGGCTCCAGCTGGGGTCTTGTAAACCTCTGGGCTCTCAATGGCAAGGATGAGGTTTCCCTTTCTGCGGAAAGTGACTCTGGTGATGCCCTTGATCTCCTTCAATCCGAGCTTGAGAATGAGCTTTCTCGCCTTCTTCTCGTTCTTGGAGAGAATCGACACCTCAGCGCCTTCTGGGATCTCCTCCGAATCGGATGGAATCTCGACAATCTTTTCTTCTTCGGCAGACATTGTGGGGGGTGGTACTATAATATGAGTTTAACCTGGTCTAAAGCGGCAGCAACTTGAGCAGTTGATCGACTTGTTGCAGGTGCATAAATTTTCAGTATTGTCGACGACGAGAGACGACGGCACCCGAAATCGCGGTTAGGGGCACTGTGCGGCAGATGTGTGTGGCGGGTAACACCGGTGTGTGTGGGGATGTGTGGGCCGGGGCGCGGTATAGCCGATCGGGTGGAGAACGGGCTGCTGAGCCGGCGAGACAGGAAGGCACAGGGAGTGCGTGTGCACTGGAGGTCCGTCAGCGGGAGCGCAGACAGTCAGTCAGTCTGCCGCCCCCTACTACTGTAGAGGCATGCCCCGGTGGAGGCAGCTGGAGCGCGCCTCTGATGAACGCCCCGAGCCTCTCCCGCCCCGGTCTCGTCTTAAATCCGGTCCGAAAAGTCAACATCAGCGCCTCTTTTGCCTGAAGGGTCCACAACAGACCCCTACCGCCCAGGCCAGTCGGCGCAGCATGGCACCAGCTCTGAAATCCGCGAGCCTAACAAATGACAAAGCCCTGTTGGTATATATATAATCAGCTACGTGTACATACATAGTAAGCCCCCGATCTGGTCCGAGCGTACCGAGCGCGCGGTTGTAGAGAACAAGGCCGCCGGCGGTTACGCAGCCCCGCATCCCCGTAAAGTGCGGCTTATGCCGCAGTGTGTAAGAAGAGACAGGGCATCAACAGCCCGTTGAGGTAGAGAGAGCGAGGACACACCGTCGCTTTTGCTTGTACCAGGAGCGCCAGCAGAACACTGTCCAGACTGCGCAGGAGTACTCTTGGAATACCAGAGATACCGTCCAGTGCCCTTTCTTTGTTTGCGAGTGTTCTAACCGCCGTCCCGCTGCCGTTCGCTCTCTCGCTCGCTTCTTCGGTCTCCCCTATCGCCCTCTTGCCGATCGTTCTTTCGTTCGGACAACAACAAGCGAGGCGCGGAGTTTGCATATACTCTCTTGATCTTACCAATACAGCATTCCAAACATAGAGAACAGCTCAGAAGTTTGACATGAGCCACACGAACAGCGACAGCAGTATGGAGCAGAAACCTGCTGGGGTTCTTACTCCTTTTGAAGAGGTGCCCGGGGCTGAGGAAGACACCCCAGCAGTGGCCAAGACGTCGAAGTCCTTCAAAGAAAAGGTCCACAGTTTTGCATATCATCATGGGTTTCCCGGTGTGTCACCTCCGGAGGATGTCAAAGCGTACATGAGAACTCAGACGAGGCGCATATTAGTCAATCTAGCTCTACCCGAAGACATGCTTGACAAGAACGGCAAGCCCGCCGCTTGGTACCCACGAAACAAGATTAGAACGACGAAGTATACCCCAGTGTCGTTCATTCCTAAGAATTTGTTTTTCCAGTTTACAAATATTGCCAATTCCTACTTTTTGATCATTGTCATTTTGGGAGCTTTTCAGATTTTTGGTGTCCCAAACCCTGTGCTTTCTGCGGTGCCACTGATTGTTATTGTGTGTCTCACAGCCATCAAAGATGCTGTTGAAGACTACAGTAGATCCTCCTCGGATATGGAGCTGAATAACTCGACGATCCATATGCTGGTGGGCATCGAAAACCCGAACGTTGAGAAGGATTTCGTCGGCCCCTGGAGGCGCTTCAAGAAGATGTGCACCCGCGCTACCTTTGCCACTTTCAGAAGCATAAGTGGACTGTTCAAAAAGAAAAAGAAGAGTTCTCAAGGGCAAACAGCAGAGGATGTGGGGGCTACTTTGCAACGCGTGGTGAGTCTCGGCTCTGTGACGACTGTGGGCTCACCGAGAATGTCGCGGGACCTGAGATCGTCTATGTCCAGGCCAGGTGCCAAACTTTCCGTGCCAGTTCCAAATACTCTTGCAAATCCTAACGTTGAGCCGGTGATGAACGCCAAGTTTCACAACAAGTACTGGAAAGACATTTCTGTCGGTGACATTATTAGAGTTCGTAACAACGAGGAGGTGCCCGCAGACGTTGTCCTGCTGTCGACATCGGACCCAGAGGGCAACTGCTATGTTGAGACTAAGAACCTGGATGGCGAAACCAACTTGAAGAACAAGCTTTCTTTGCAGTGTGGCCATGGCTTGCGCCATGCTAGCGACCTCGAGCGGGTCCAGATGGTTGTCGAAACCGAAGCGCCCAACATGAATCTCTACAAGTTTAGAGGTGTTGTGCGGTACAATGCGTACGAGGGGCCTGGCTCAGAGGGTAAGGAGATATCTGAAGCTGTTAACAACGACAACGTTATGCTTAGAGGCTGCACCCTGAGGAACACTAGATGGGCCCTAGGTGTGGTTGTGTACACCGGTGTCGAGACTAAGATCATGCTCAACTCCGGTGTAACGCCAACTAAGAAATCACGGATTTCGAGAGAGCTCAATTTGTCGGTAATCATCAACTTTGTTCTCCTCTTCATCATGTGCTTTGTGTCAGCCGTTGTCAACGGTGTCTTTTACAAGAAAAAAGATACATCACGTATCTTTTATGAGTATGAGGCCTACGGAAGCACGCCGGCAATTAATGCTCTGATTTCGTTCTTTGTGGCTCTCATTGTCTATCAGTCGCTTGTCCCCATCTCCCTGTACATCTCCATCGAGATCATCAAAACGCTGCAAGCGTTTTTCATCTACTCAGACGTGAAGATGTACTACCCTCGACTTGACTACCCATGCACGCCCAAGACCTGGAACATTTCCGATGACCTTGGTCAAATCGAATATGTCTTTAGTGACAAGACGGGTACTCTGACGCAGAACGTGATGGAATTCAAGAAGTGCACGATCGCGGGCAAGTCTTACGGTCTCGCATACACCGAAGCGCAGCAGGGCATGCAGAAGCGCGAGGGTATTGATGTCGTGACTGAGACGCAGAGAATGAAGGATGTAATGGCGAAGGACAAGTTCAAGATGCTTACGGAGCTCGAATCTTTCAACAACGCCCAGCTGCATGAGTCTGACCTCACGTTCATCTCGAGCGAGTACGTTACTGATGTCAAGTCAAAGGACGCCGTGAGAAGAAAGGCCAACGAGGATTTCATGCTTGCGTTGGCACTGTGTCACACCGTTGTCACTGAACGTGAGATCGATGGCCATATAGTGTTTAAGGCCGAATCTCCAGATGAGGCAGCGCTGGTTGCTGTTGCCAGAGATCTTGGTATCGTGTTCACCGACAAGACCAGGCGTGGCTTGCTTCTGCAGAAGTACAACGGCAAGTCCGTTGAGTTCCCTCTCTTGGAGTTCATTCCATTCAACTCGACCCGAAAGAGAATGAGCGTTGTCGTCGAGATCCCAGCCGAGGTTTCAGACACGGGCAAGAAGAAGATCATGCTGCTCAGTAAGGGTGCTGATAACGTTATTTTCGAGCGTCTCGCTTCTGATTCTGACAATGACATCCTTTCCAAGACGGCCATCCATCTTGAGGAGTACGCCAAGGAAGGTTTGAGAACCCTGTGTATCGCCCAGAGAGAGGTTGACGAAAGTGAATTTGCCGAGTGGCACGCACGTTATAAGGCTGCGAGCTCTTCCGTTTCCGAGGACAGAGACGAGATGATGGAGACTATCGGCGAGGAGCTTGAGAAAGATTTGCACCTTCTTGGAGGCACGGCCATCGAGGACAGGCTGCAAGATGGTGTTCCGGACTCTATCGCTCTGCTCGGCAAGGCTGGAATCAAACTGTGGGTACTGACCGGTGACAAGATCGAGACGGCAATCAACATTGGCTTCTCCTGCAACCTTCTTGACAACTCGATGAAGCTGCTGGTGATCCGGCCCGATGCGGAAGACCCCTCGCCTTCGTACATCAGCGACCTGGTATCGCAGTATCTGCTCGAAAACTTTGGATTGCAGGGCACGAAGGAGGAGCTTGAGAAGGCCAAGGAGGATCATTCCCCTCCAGCTGGTGACTGCGCGATCATCATCGACGGTGCGGCGCTGGGCACGGTGTTTGAGGATCACGGAGAGCTCCGGATGAAGTTCCTGCTTTTGTGTAAGCAGTGTCGTTCGGTGCTCTGCTGCCGTGTCTCGCCGGCCCAAAAGGCACAGGTTGTTGTGATGGTGAAGACCTCGCTCAACGTGATGACGCTCGCTATCGGAGACGGTGCCAATGACGTAGCGATGATTCAGGCCGCCAATGTTGGTGTTGGCATTGCTGGTGAAGAAGGCCGCCAGGCTGTCATGTCCTCGGACTATGCTATTGGCCAGTTCAGGTTCCTCGTGCGTCTGATGCTCGTGCATGGGAGATGGTCGTACAAGCGTCTTGCCGAAATGATTCCTTGTTTCTTCTACAAGAATGTTGTTTTCTCGCTGTCGCTGTTCTGGTATGGTGTTTACACCAACTTTGACGGTGCCTATCTATTCGAGTACACATACCTCATGTTCTACAACTTGGCGTTCACTTCCTTACCTGTCATTTTCCTTGGTGTACTCGACCAGGACGTTTCGGACACAATATCCCTTTTGGTGCCTCAGCTGTACAGAAGTGGCATTCTAAGGATCGAGTGGTCCCAGTTCAAGTTCATGTACTACATGATTGACGGCTTGTATCAGTCGGTGATTGCCTTTTACTTCCCGTACCTTATCTTCTATAAGGCTGTTTTCTCAAACCAGAAGGGCTTGCCGGTTGACCACAGATACTGGATGGGTGTATACGTGACGGTGATTGCTGTCATATCGTGTGACCTGTATGTCTTGCTGCGTCAGTTCAGGTGGGACTACCTTTCGCTGATCATCTATGCCTTCTCCATTCTGATTGTGTTTTTCTGGACGGGTGTGTGGTCATCGAGCACCGGCTCTGAAGGTTTTTACAAAGTTGCAGCCCAGGTGTTTGGCACGACCGGCTTCTGGTGCTGCTTCTTTGTCGGCGTTGTTTGCTGTCTGTTGCCCAGGTTTGTTTTCGACAATCTCAACAGGCTGTACCGTCCCAGAGATATTGATATCATTCGCGAGCGGGCTGCAGAAGGCGTGTATCGCGAGTACCCCGAGGGTTACGACCCAACTAGTTTTGCAGATGTGGAGGCCCACAGACAAGTCAAGCTTGCGGCTTTGGGACCACAACATGACGCTGAGAAGAGCGGCATAGACACTGCGGAGGTTGACGTTGAGGCGAATGAGCCCGTTGATACCGAGCAGAAAGATGGCAAGATCAAGAGAAGACTGACACTGATGCTCTCGCCATTCAAGCACAACAACGGCGGTAAGAATATGTCGCCGCTCGATGCGTTGCGTGCGTCGATGGTGGACAGTGGCGATATCCATGTTTCTTCGAGGAATTCTCTGGAGAGAGTGCGTTCGAGCCACCCCGTTCCCGGGATCACCACTGCTGAGAGTTTACTTTCGACTCACACCAGGCACAGCTCGGTTGTTCGCTAAACCGATACTCCTTTTTTATTGGCTTCTGAATTCTGTACTATAGTTTCTTTCCAAGTAAATTTAGATAGTGTGCTACGTTTGAACTTTTGATTTATTACCTTTTTTCGTATTTGTGGACCCTTTTGTAATTTTGCTGACGAACACAAAACCTCTCACTTGCGGACGCACAGCGATGACGAAGACGCGCCTTACAATCTTGCTTCGCGTTATCGTCATCATAAAACACATCGCATAGCTCACGACACACATCACAACATAATGGCCATATAAACCTCTGCACAATGTCCCCATCAACGTCGAGCACCCCACCAGCGCCCGACCCAGGCTCGCGGATCCCCCCGCGGCACTCGCCCACCACGCTGCGGCTGGTATCGTTCAACATCAACGGCTCGAAGACACTGCGAAACTACCACCCATGGAACACAAAGCAGACATTCCAAGAGATATTCGACTTCATGCACTGCGACGTGGTGTCGCTGCAGGAGCTCAAGCTCCAGGCCGTTGACGTGGACCGCGCCATCGCAGACCTGTCGGGATACAGCTCTTTCATCACTGTGCCGCGCGTCAAGAAGGGCTACAGCGGCGTCGGCGTCTTTGTGCGACGGCCCGGGGCGCACGAGCCCGAGGTTATACGACGCATGCTCACGGTGCGCTGTGTCGAGGAGGGCATCACGGGCGCGCTGCGTCCACCGCACAAGTGTGGGCTTTCGTACCGCGAGGCGTTTGCAGCGGCGGGTGCGGGTGCAGGCGACGACGACGAGGTGCGCGCGCTCGCGATTGGCGGGTATCCTAGAGCGTCGGTCCTGTCGGACGCGCACGCGCTGCATCTGGACCGCGAGGGCCGGTGCGTTGTCGTTGAGCTGAACTACGGTGTGGTTGTTATCTCGGTGTATTGCCCCGCGAACTCGATGGGCACCGAGGAGGGCGAGCAGTTCCGGCTGGCGTTCCTGCGGTGTGTGCTTGAGCGCGCGGCGAACCTGGAGAAAATGGGGAAGCGTGTGGTTGTCATGGGTGACATCAACGTTTCAAGGGACCTGATCGACAGCGACGAGTACATCAAGGAGGGGCTCCATGTTGGACTGCTCAAGAACCTTCCGCGGGCTGCGAAGGAGCCTGCAAGGCTGGACACACGGAACGATGGGTCTGCATTTGAAGAGCTGAATAGGGAGCAGGCGGTGGCTTTCAAAACATCGACACAGGCCCGTGCCATCTTGAATGAAGCGGTGAGAGACACCTACGAATTGCTGAAGGATGACGAGCCGTCAAAATTCCTTTACGATGTCGTGAGGGAGTTGAACGGGCGAAGAATGAAAATGTACACCGTGTGGAATACCCTGAAAAATAATCGTCCTTTGAATATCGGCTCGAGGATTGATCTCATTCTTACTTCTTCCGAGCTGTTTAGTGCGGTTAGGGCGTCTGACATCTGGCCGTTTCTCATGGGTAGTGATCACTGTCCCATTTACGCTGACTTGGAGGTTGCCGACCTCGATTTGGATTCGCAACCCGATATCTATGACACGGTGAAGGGAAAGGTGAACAGGATGGAAGCAAAGTTATACTACAAGCTACATAATGGCAGGAGCATAGATGCCTTTTTCACGACCAAACAACCGATAGGAGAGAAACCGCAAGAAAAGATTAAGACAAGTGTCTGTGTTCCACAAACGGCCGTGAAAAGAAAGCCGACACCCTCCTCTGCCTACATCAGCCGGAAGAAAACATCCAAGGCGCAGGACGGTAGTCAGGCAAGCATATCCCATTTTTTCTTTGGAAATGACACAAAGAAAGAAGAAGCGCTCTCTCAGAGTCAGACATCGACTTCGGACACATCAGAGTCGTCGAGTCAGGCTACGCGATTCAGCTCAATGGATGCCTTCAATTCCGTGCTTTCTGATTCGAAAGTGCATGCCGCTCCATTGTGCTGGCACGATGAGTCATGCGCCCTTCGCACATGTAAGGACAGTAACAGCAAAAATAAAGGGAAAAAGTTTTGGTGCTGCGCCAGAACAAACGAGGTCGAGAGCTGGTCAAAGATAGAGTCAAAGTCCGGTATGGTGTACGACACAGAAGCACGAAAGCAACGCGACAATTCAAGAAGCTATCCTGTGACCGAGATGAACTGCGGGTTTTTCAAATGGGTATCCAAGTGAATTTTTGCAAATTTTCAAAAAAACGATCGGTTTTATCTTCCCCAATCTGCTCTCTGCGGCTCAGCGTTGGTGCTCATCGTGTATGTCACGTGATGCCGTTTTTTTTTTCGATTCTCCTTTTTCAGTTTGCAGATGATAGATAGAAGAATACCTGTCTCTTTGTAGGACACGCACAACGGTCGAGCATATAAACACAGAATTTTCATAACGATGACTGGCGAGGATATACAGACTGCATCGGATGCACAGAAGAACCTTGGACAGGGGTCAAGGGTGAGCGGTAAGTACTGAGAGCGTGATTGGTGGTAGCATCAAGGTCAAGCCACTAACAGCGATGCTTTTAAACAGGTAAAGAATGGAAAGTTTCGAAAGACGCATTTCGGGTGAAGAGCTTCGGCGTAAAGTCGTCTTATAACAAGAGGCAGCAGCTGTGGATGAAGGAGAAAGCTGTGCGCGACAAGCTCAAGGAACTCAAGCAGGAGAAGGCAGACGAGAAGAAGGCTCACACTGATGCGCTCAAGAAGCGGCGCGAGGATAAGGAGGAGAAGGACAGGTATGAGAGACTGGCTGCCAAGATGAACGCAAAGAAGGTGGAACGTCTCAAGAGGAAAGAAAAGAGAAACAAGTTGCTGAAGGAGCGTTAAAGCATGAGAGTATTGTGGTTTCACTTTCTGTAAGGGTGATCTTTTATTTTGCATGTATTATTATGCTTTTCATTTTCTGGTTTTAATGCGATCATTTTTTCATTCTCTTGTAAAATACGTTTGAAAGGCAGTCTTTGCTTCTGCGGGAGAGGGCACTTCGGGAAGCCCTCTAGAGCTGCATGGCGCTCTCTGAACATTCTCCTCCCTTTCGGCCTCCCCCACGGACCGCCTAGCATGTTTACTGTAGCATTCTTCTATTTTAACCACACCAGAACCAGCCTGTGACTGTGGCAGTTTCAAGCCAACATTTGCCTAAGAAGGAGGTTACCCGGCGGATATGCGCCTGGGCCTCCAAGCGACTACCTGGCGCGTCAGGCTTCGCGACGTAAACAAAACCACGTCTCAAAGACGCGCCGGTTTTGAAACTTTCAGGGAATATTTAAAACCACAGACTGAACGATGACTTCAAGGGTACACGAAGCGCTGCCGCTGGGTCTATCGCTTGTGGAAAGTTCTCCGTTCCGCTCGAAACACACGAATGGTTTGTACGAGATCGATGCGTCCGCGCTAGCACAGCAGATGAAGGAGGAGCACGCACATCGGCTTGACGAGATGTACTCGGGCAACAGCGGGTTGACTGAGGATGGAATTGCTTCAAATGACACCCGCCTGGCGCGACTGCTGGCCCACGCACTCGACGAGAAACTGTATCGTGCTGCGGAGTACCTGACGACATCTCCAGAGTCGCGATTCGCCGGCCTCAGGTTTTCAAAGAAATTGACCGACAGCTTAAAGTCTTCCAACAACTTTTTGAACACCATAGATTTGAGACTTTTGATTGAGAAGTCTATTGCGGATTTTCACAATGACGCGCCTGGGGATGCTCAGGTCTTGAGTCTGACCGAGTTGAACAAGGCGAGAATAGAAAAGCAGAGACTTCAGCATACAAAAGAGGAGATCTTACAAAAACTGAAGGCTTTTACCGAAGGTTCGAGTCCTCCGAAATCTCTGGAAACAATTACCGAACAACTCATAGAATCAGACAAGAGGCTGGAACTCTTGTCGGAAAGCATAAACAACCATTACGTCCTCTCTAGCCAGTTGGGCAGTATCCAGGATGTTTCCGTTCTTCCAGAAGCTCTGCTTACAAGAGATGCAGACTATACCGCAGAACTGAGTGCTGGAAGTATTACTTTACCAGAACACGAAGCAGACTTTGGTGCTGGGAACCCTGCTAACGGCAACCTTGCCAAAATAGGATCTATGCCGACCCTTGATCGTGCCATTGACGATCTTTTCTCTCACATTACATCCGCTTCCATCAAGAGGAATGTAGCGCTTCCACATCCAGATGCAGACGCTGTGACGGGCCGCGTGGGGCGGATACAGTGGGTGACTGAATGCATTGACAGCTTGGTTGCGGGTGGAGACAAGATCCAGGCACCCTTTAGAGCACTACAGGATGTCTCGGCTCCTCCTAGCCCTGCTCTAGCGGAAAAGGATACAGGCGAACTCAGAACGGCCCTCAAAGATCTGCAATTTGCACACAAATATCTTGTCAAGCAGTTCGAGGACGAAAGGGCACAGTATAACAAAATGATCACGCAGCTAAGGTTCAAGTTTCAGAACTCGCAGGATTTGCTCGCCAAAACCAACAATGACTTCAGCCATCAGACAAACCTGATGGTGAACTTAGAAATCAAAATGAACGAGATGGAGCTAGCTCTGAACCAGAAGAAGAAAGAACTGCTCGAGCTGAACAAGGAGGTTAACGTTTTGCGCGTTGATAGCCTGGGCATATCAGACCCACTGAGGTCGTCTCGGGACAACCTCACGCCGCCTGTCACAGGCTCTGCTCCAAGCACGCCTGCACTGCAGCAGAGCTTCAACCTTGGAGATACCGAAATAGAGCATCGTTCACCTCCCGGTCCTATTTCGGAGCAGCTCGTCTCGTCACCTTCCAGAAATCAGCTAAGTGTTTCGATTTTGCGCATGGAGTTTAAGAAACACGTGGCTCGGATCAACGAGAAGTACGAGCGGGATCTCCAGCAGGAGCGGGTAGAAAGGCAGAGACTCGAGAGCCTGATCAAAATGTACGAAAAGGGGGAATCCAAGGATAACTAGCTGGGCTAACAAAGTGACAAAGTAACAAAAGTACAACCGATATTTATTTCTAGAGCCAGTAGTGTCCAGACAGATCGCAACTCGGACTCGCGATAACGGCCGGAGCTGGTCAGAGACGATGGAGGAGAGCCACCACCAGTACAGAGGGTTCTGTGATCTTTTTGAGCAAGCTATTTCCTCCAGCTTTATGGCGCCACAGGTACAGAGCTTGCTGGACTAGGGAGGAATGGTTTCCCCGATAAACGTGTCTGTGGAGTACTTTGGCCCAGCAAAAAATTTCACAGATGACAAAGGATCAGATAAGCTGAGCATATCGTCTCGGGAACCAGGCTCGGCCGCACCGGTGACGCTGCACGATCTGTTTCTCAAGCTGGGAGAACTCTACGGTGCCGAGTTTGTGCGATACGTCGTGCTTTCGTGCGGGGTTGCGCTTGACTGCGACTATCTGGAGTTTGAGAGACCCGAGCTCAGCGGCGAGTCTCCGATTGACCTGTCCGAGCTAAACGCGGGCAGGGAGATCTCACTGGAGAATGGCAGCGAGATCGTCATTCTCCCGCCTGTTTCCTCTGGCTGAGTGGAGACCACGAAGTTTACGAAAGAGAAAGAGGCACGCCGGCACAGTTGATCCGAAGACGGGGAAGTGCTGCGGGCCCAAAATAACCGATAGACTAATATTAATGCATAATTGAAAGACGAGACGAATAGTTCAGTCATCTCCAGTAATTTCTCCTCAGTTTGTCAAAATAGCGTAAAATGCTTGAGAGTGTGGCCGCGGCTTTTTTTCTGTGGTCTGCTGGTGTCATCACACGGCCAGGGCCAGAGCCGGCGTAGAATGTAGCAGCAACCTTGGGCGCAGGGTGTGAAGCGCACCAGTTGCGCGTAGAAACCCGCAGAGCTTTCCACCACCACCCTCGAGACCTATAAGACTCGCACTCTCGCTTCCATAAACACCAAGAACTACACCGCCAGAACACCTGCTCGCTTATTATTTGCTCTCTGGATATGCCAATTAACGGAGAAGTGGACGAGGAGGCGTACGCCTGCCCCGCACAGCATGAGGTGGTCAATCCATCAGCTGGTGGTCCGCTCAAGCTGTCTGGACGGGTCATCAACGCCATGACCATGCTCCCAAATCAGATATACAAGAATGGCGAAGACAATTGGGTAAGTTTGAACAACTCACACGAGGATTTTTTTTGAGCTGTCTGTTTTAGTGGCACCATGGTGAAATGTCCGTCGTTGCTGCCGCCTGCTGCCAACTACGTTGCCTGATCTTTCCACTAACCATTCTACCTTACAGGATGTCAAACATGTCCGGGGAAACTCTGCCCTGTATGCCTCCAATTACTTTCTTGACCAGCACACCGACTGGGAGACCCATCTCGTCGCATGGACCGGCGAGTTGTACTGTGAGAACGAGATTCAACCTCGCTCGATTCCAACCTCGCAGATGCTCGAGTCTGACCCGCTCTACCTCGACGATGCAGCCAAGGTCGGACTCACCTCGAAGATCCGCAAGGCCAACAACTCACAGAACATCCACCCGGTCTGGCTGCTTCGCAAGGACCAGATGCGCTGGAGGAAGTATGCCGAGAACGTGCTGTGGCCCGTGTTTCACTACATGCAGAACCAGCCTTCTGACGGCCGCGAGGAGACTCAGTCGTGGCACGATTACGTCAAGTTCAACGAGGCATACGCTGCAAAGATTAAGGAAATATACAAGCCGGGCGATATAATCTGGGTGCACGACTACTATCTGTTGCTGCTGCCCCAGATTTTGAGGATGGAGTTCCCAGATGCCTATATTGGACTCTTTTTGCATATTCCCTTTCCATCATCCGAGTACTTTAGGTGCCTGTCGAAGAGAAAACACATTTTGGAAGGCATGCTGGGCGCCAGCCAGATCGGGTTCCAGAGCTACTCGTTTTCAAGACACTTTATCAGCTGCTCAGCCAGGTTGCTTGGCTGCGAGGTGACGCCGACGACCGTCAGCGTGCATGGTGCACAGGTCAATGTTGTTGTGCAGCCCATTGGGATCGACACGGCAAAGATCGAGCGCGATGCATACAGCACTGAAGTCGAAGAAAAAGTGAGACAAATCAAGGAGATCAACGGGAACAGAAAGATCATCATCGGAAGAGATAGATTGGACACTGTCCGTGGTGTTGTGCAGAAGCTGGAGGCATTTGAGCTGTTTCTGTCCATGTATCCCGAGTGGAGGCGCAAGGTGGTTCTGATCCAAGTTTCATTCCCCAGCTTCTACCACAGCACAAAGCTCGAAAAGAAGGTGAGTGAACTGATTGCCAACATCAACGGTAAGTACGGCTCACTGGATTTTTCTCCTGTTCAGCATTACCAGATGCGCGTCGCCAAGGATGAATACCTCGCTCTTTTGCGCGTTGCCGACATTGGTCTCATCACCTCCATCAGAGACGGCATGAACACCACTGCGCTGGAGTTTGTGATTTGCCAGAAGGAGAGCAGCTCACCCCTCATTCTTTCGGAGTTTAGCGGCTCGGCCACGGTAATGCCCGACTCTATTCAGGTGAATCCATGGGACAGCGTGGGTGTGGCGCACGCCATCAACGAGTGTCTGCTCATGGACGGCGAGCAGAAGAGCTTGCTGCAGTCAAAGCTTTACAAGGAGGTTAGCAAGAACACGATCCAGGACTGGACTTCCAATTTCATCTCGCAGATGCTTACCATGCTGCAGAAAAACTCATTTGCCCACGCAACTCCATATCTGAACAAGCCGCTCGTTCTCTCGAACTTCAAGTCCGCGAGGCACAGACTCTTTCTCTTTGACTACGACGGCACGCTGACTCCGATTGTTGGCGATCCAAACGCTGCAATTCCGTCGGCACGCCTGCAGAATATTCTGGCCACTTTGGCCGAGGATCCAAAGAATGAGATCTGGGTGATCAGTGGACGTGATCAGGCATTTCTGGAGAAATGGATCGGTTCCAAGAACCCAACGGTGGGTCTATCTGCTGAGCACGGCTGTTTCATGAAGCAAATCGGCAAGAAGGACTGGATCAACCTGGCTGAGACGTTTGATATGGCGTGGCAGCAGGAGGTTCGCGATATCTTTGCCTACTACACGGACCGCACGCCCGGGTCCTTCATTGAGAACAAGCAGGTGGCTGTTACATGGCACTACCGCAAAGCCGATCACGAGTTTGGCGGATTCCAGGCTGCAAAGTGCAAGGATCATTTGCTGTCGACGGTTGCGCAGAAGTACGACGTGGAGGTTATGTCCGGCAAGGCGAACATCGAGGTGCGTCCCAGTTTCGTCAACAAGGGCGAGATTGTACGACGCCTGGTGCTGTGCTCGGACCCAGTGACGCAGGCCAAGCGCGCCGTTGAGCATATCCCCGATTTCATCATGTGCGTCGGCGACGACCTAACGGATGAGGATATGTTCAACGCGCTGAACGACGTGGAGGCCGACTGGATCGCTAGCAAGCGCACCACGAACGATTTTGGCTCGTACGGCGTCTACCCCGTTACTGTTGGTCCTGCAAACAAGGAGACGGCTGCAAAGGCGTATTTATCGGATCCGTACCAGGTGCTTGACACCCTCGGGCTTTTGGTCGGTCACGTTTCGCTGTTCGACACCGGTGGTACTGTTGAGCTCGATGACCGTGGCCACTTGAAGAACAGCGACTCGAGCCATAAGTCAGAAGCTGCTAAGCAGGCGTATTACGCCTCCAAATCAACCAAACCAGACCAGCTCGCATCCCCCGCGACAAAAAATGGGAAATAGCATTTCTCGCTTAGATTGACTAGACTCTTGAATGTTTTTTTTATGGTTGGTAGATTCGAATCATTGTGATACAATCACTCCGTTCTGCCGTTCTATCTTTTCCGATTTGTATGCGCTCCAAGTTACTTTATACACGTATTAATATGAACAGATATTATTCTGGGGCAAGGAACGCTGGCCTGGAGAAGGCGTGTGTAAGAAGACAGCCACACAAACGGGGCACAACACACCACCATGACGGTAAAAGCAGGCAGAGAAGTAGATACAAACTATGCTTAATACCGCAGAAGCCAGAGTCGGATATTATTATGTGTTGCGAGTACTACGCGGATCGTGCAATCCTGGAGAGGAGAGGTCGTGTGCGAACCGGGTCAGTCTGACAGTTCGAGGCCGCTTAGTCAGTTCTTATGTATTGAGTATGGGGAAGGTATCCTTTGCTTGTAAGCCACCAAAAAGTGATGCTTTAGAGTCACAGTTATCTTTAAAAAAAGCGAGTTTCCATATAAGATATTCTTGGAGTAAACATTGTGCGAAATACTGGCACAAATGGCAGTAACAGGTGGTGGCAGGGTTTTTAGTCGGACAGTTGAGATCCACACGACTATTTCAACGAGGGCCGTCAACATCTGCAGAGCCCAAGAATTGTGGATGGTAGCTATACAGAGAGCACCCCTCACAGCACCATGTTACGGCGGCATTCACAATTGTGCTATGGATCGGCAGTGAAATTGAGTGGTGCTGCACTGCGAGCGCGCGCGTTTGCAACGCACCAGCGTTGTCTCCTCCCAACATCTGAAACCATCACCAGCTTCCTCTCCAAGCACGACATCGCAGTCACAGATCAAGATTTCAAAGCAGAACTAGACGAGCCCTTAGTGGCGCACCTCACCAGACGCGGACTCATCGCTGAAGTGACGAGCCCGGCCCTCATCACAGCAGCCGAGACCACCACGCTGGGGCTCTACTGCGGCGCCGATCCCACAGCGACATCCCTCCACCTGGGCAACCTGCTCCCGTTGATGGTCTTATTGCATTTCAACCTGCGCGGGCACAACGTGACGGGGCTCGTGGGTGGCGCAACGGGTGCCGTGGGTGACCCCTCTGGCCGCAAGACAGAGCGTGCCGCGATGGAGGAGGAAACACGCGAGCGCAACGTGCGCCGCATCGCGGCACAGCTAGGCGGATTCCTCGAGAACGGTATCGCGCATGCTGCGTTGCGGAATCCAGCGTTTGAACAGCGGTACACACCGGGGTCGCGCGCCGTGCGCAACAACTTTGAGTGGTGGGGCGGCGTCACGATGCTTGGTTTCCTCGCTACTTATGGGCCATTCATCCGGATCAACCAGATGCTCGCGCGCGATTCGGTCAAGTCGAGGCTTGAGAATGAGCAGGGGCTCGGGTTCAACGAGTTCGCGTACCAGGTTTTGCAGGCCTACGACTTTTACCACCTGTACCGCAACCACGGTGTCAGCGTGCAGGTTGGCGGGAACGACCAGTACGGGAATATAACTGCCGGTACTGATCTGATTTCGAGAATTGAGCGGAGCGTAGGAGAGGGAGGCGAGGCTAGAGAGAGTGGGGGTAAGGCTTATGGGCTCACTGTGCCTCTGCTTACTACTTCATCTGGGGAGAAGTTTGGCAAGAGCGCTGGCAACGCTGTTTTCATTGACAAGGAGCTGACATCATCTTACAACATGTATCAGTTCATGGTCAATACCACCGATGCTGATCTCAAGGGCTTGCTTTACAGATACTCTCTACTTCCAACGGCCGTACTAGACAAAGTGGTTCAGAAACATGATGAGGACAAAAAGGCAAGGATCGGACAGAAACTTCTCGCTATAGAAGTATGCGACTTGATACATGGAGAAGGCGAAGGAACGAGAAATATGATTGTTTCTGAGACTTTGTTTGGTAATGGTGGCTCTAGCTTTTCAGCCAGTGAGATCTTGGAGTCTCTCGGAGCCCAGGGTCTGCTGAAGACGGTGTCCAGGAGCCAATTTGAGGAGCTAAATGCGCTTGACCTGCTTTCGCTCGTATGCCCCGAAACCATAACGAGAACTGAGCTGAAGAAGCTCATCAGGGCTGGGAGTGTCTACGTGGGCCACGAGAGGAAAAAGATCGAAACAGTGTCCGACAGACTGGTAGCCGACCATCTGATTGAGGGTCAGCTTCTTCTCATCCGCACAGGGAAGAGGGACTACCACGTTGCCGAAGTTGTATAAAGTATTGACTATGAAAGACTCCTGTACATATGATATGTGATGCAAAATGACGAAAAGAAGACAAACCCAAGCAAAACCAGCAGTCAGCCACTTCCTTTGGAGTGCCTGAATAGCTTCATACTAATCCACGAAACCACGCACCAGATCCATATTATGACAAAGTTGAGGAAAAAGCTGTAGATGTAGTAGTGATCGACGATATTCTCAAGCGAATCGGACGAGCGCGACCACCATTTGGCATCGGGAAAACACCACGACCATAGGTCAAAAATGCATCCCATGCTCACTATGAACATGAGCCAAGTGGCAAATATGATGAGATATCCATAGGCAGCGAGCGAAATGAGCGGTTGCTCAGACTGTTCCTGTTCGGCCACACGCCAGTGAGCTGAATGGGTCGCGCGATGCCTCATAGGCGGGGACACAAATCGCTGCTGCTGAGTACCATTTGGCTTCTCCTGTTGAATGAACAGTGTCATATAGGCGCAGCCGCACTTATATCCTGAGAACTGGGACTGATCTCAGGCGCCCGAGTGTTCTTTTCAGAACTGTGCTGTGGAGTGGAGTCGGGCCGTTTCGTGGAGGGTTGAGCGATACACGCAAATACCATAACTCTTACGCATATAACTTGTTCTTTTAGCCACTTCAGGCTGATGATACCTGTTCGATAGATGTATAGTGAGAAAGCGGTATACGGATACCAGCTGCGTAAAATAAAATTTCATATGAGCTTTTCGGCAGAAACACAAATTGAGATTTGTTCGACATAACTGTCAACTTTCATTTTGTCCATTTTGGAGAACTAAAATCTTGGGAGTAAAGAAAGTTTTTTTTCACAGAGCTTCTATTTTATTCTCGGGCTTAATCTGAATGAACTCGCCAGAATAACAGAGACCTCTGAGCCTGCAAATCGTTGTGGCATAATACTGTCCTCCGTTGATAATGTGTGGCTCCCGAAGCTGAGCGGCATCGGCGTGTGCGCTCATCGCTCTCTGTCTCTGTGGCCAAAAGTGGTATGCTGATGATTCCTTTGCCATCAGAACCACAAGGAGACGAACACAAAATGGGCGCTGATCCCACTCCCAACATAGATTATGCTCAGCTGTCGAGGAGTCTGCAGTCAGCATATATAGATTACGAACGCAATCATGTCAAAGGCTTGCAGATCACGATCCAGCTGAACCGTCGCTTCCAATCCTTGCTCACGAGCAATCACTTTGCCAAGACCATCTTGGGGGTCTCGAAGCTGATGGATAAATACGACAACCCAGAACTTCAGGAACAGGCATTGGAGGTTATCTTTGCGTCCCCTGTTTATTCGAGAGTCGATGAGCGTGAGAGGAAGCAGCAGGAGGAAGTGGAGGCAGGTAAGGCCGATGCTCAGAGCACCAAACTGGGTTACACCGACTTTATAGTTCTCGAACTTCTCAACTGGTTCAAAAATGACTTTTTCAAGTGGGTGAATAAACCAGAATGTGAACATTGCGGCAATAGAGAGCAAGATCAAATACAAGCGGTTAACACGACTGGGCCGCAGACACTTGAGGACCGCCAGGGCGGCGCTGGCGTTGTGGAGATATACAAGTGCCTGAAATGCCACAGATCGCTGAGATTTCCCAGGTACAATAACCCAGGAAAGCTTCTGGAGTTTAGAAAGGGTCGCTGCGGAGAGTGGAACAATTGTTTCCTGCTGCTCTTGCGGTCGCTCAACATAAAATCGAGGTTCATTTATAACGCCGAGGACCACGTCTGGTGCGAGTACTATTCGCCGAATTTGAAAAAATGGGTCCATCTGGATAGCTGTGAAAATGCTTTTGACAACCCGTACCTCTATAATCGGGGATGGAACAAGAAAATGAGCTACGTTTTTGCCGTTGGCCAAGACTTCATGGTCGATGTGACCGATAAGTACATTGACAAAACACTGAACAATCAACTCCCTCGAACTAAGATCTCGGAAAGTGATCTGCGCAAAGTGCTTGCTTTTGTCAATATCGGCCACTGGGCAGCAATTGATGATAATGAGAAATTGTACGAGGCGTTAGTGGACTACAACAGAAGCGTGCGGGAGATGGATCAAGTGAGATCTGGCAGTGAAATTGGTCCCACCGGCACAGCCAGTGCCATGCAAGCTAGAGAAAGTGGCAAGGGTGACTGGACCAAGGAAAGAGGAGAGGACGGATTGTAAACTTGGTGCTTCAGAGCAGTAGAGAGATAAAGATTGAAGAACCGTTGACCCGGTCACGTGATGCACCTTATCAAAGTGCGGGTAACCTCATTGCATCGTTTAATTTTTTTTTTTTTTTGGCTCTATGTTTTTGTATGCGTGGAAAATTATATGACACAAAGTGATCTAGCTCAAAACTCTTACCGTTGGGAGGAAGAGAAGCACAGCATTGCATCTGACTGTGTCAAAGATTCTGTACATAGACATCTTCAGCGTTCTAATTGCTCATCCACCCTTTGCATATACTTTTGTTGCCCTCGAACGAGCACAAACTACCCACACTTTGCATAACGACTCCATCGAAAGAAAGAGACGTTTCAACGAACAACGCATACCTGAGCTACAGCGAAGAGGAAGGACACGAAATGGACAACTCGATAGCTATCGACTTGAGAAAGTCGGAAGCATTGTACAGAATATACCAAGCGAGCTACAGCTTGAAGCGCATCCCAGAACCCTTCATCTTCAGGCCAGAGCTCTCCACAGATGCTAACCTTTCTCTCTTGGCCACTCACGCCTTGGAAGACACTGCCACAATGGCTGTTTACTATTCGTACAGACCAGTTGTGATGGAGATTGCATGCAGGCTGATGAGCAGAAGTGAGCTCGAGGCCCACTTCCTGGAGATCAGACCTTCCTACAAGACAGTGATTCCTGGGTCCATTGCATTGAATGCAGTTGCCAAGTTACTGATGACCACGAGTGAGATCGCAATACATGTCGAACATTTCTTGGGCAATGCTGGTTTTTTTGAAGCCTTGAAGCATAGCCTAGCTGTTATCAGTCAGAGTGAACTTAGACTCATTCTCTTGGCGTTCTACAGACTGATCGCAACAGACAGACAGAAATTCCGCAGATTTGTTCAGCCCGAGGTTATCTACTCTGTGCTGAACTCTCCTGCGACGGCTGGGTTCAACAAGTACCTGGCGATCGAGCTACTGTCATCCCATCTGAGTCTTGCGGAGACCGTCAAGGTCGACTTGATGACGACCCACATTTCGACATCCGATACGGAGGGATATTATGAGGGAGATGAAAAGATTGCTTACACGTTTCTCCCGGTTCTGGAGGCTCAGAGACTTTCTAACCTGGGTAAGCTGCCTCTCGATACTGAAGACGTGGTTTCAAAGGAGATTGTTACAATTCTTCCCAGTGACTTGACTGTTGGCGTTACTTCAGTATGTGGAATTCTCGTCCCTAATCTCTCTGCTCTGAGGAACAACGACAAGACATGGCATACACCAGCTGACTGCGTACCGATCGCAAAGTCAGTCAGTGCATTCAAAAAGCTTGCAGCAAACCTACAGCGCTCTAACCCTATTATGATGGCTGGCAAGTCCGGTAGCGGGAAGACCTTTCTTATTAATGAGCTTGCCAAGCTCCTGCATATGGACACCAGCAACATCATCAAGATACACTTGAACCAGCAAACTGATTCCAAGCTTCTTTTGGGAACGTATTCTTCCGGTGCAAAGCCCGGCAGCTTTGAGTGGAAAAACGGTGTGCTCACCACGGCCGTCAAAGAGGGTAGATGGGTCCTCATCGAGGACATTGACAAAGCTCCTACTGAGGTCCTTTCAATTCTGCTCACCTTACTTGAGAAAAGAGAGCTCACAATTCCTTCGAGAGGCGAGGTCATACGAGCCGCCAATGGCTTTCAGCTCATCGCGACCATACGAACGGCAAGTGACTCCGACAGAGTCGCCATACCAGACATGATTGGTCTCAGACTGTGGAGCATAGTTGAGCTGGAGGAGCTGGACTCAGAGGAGCTGAGAGTTATTCTGAACTCGAAGTACCCACTCCTGACGCGATTTGTGGGTCTGTTCATCAACTGTTTTGAGAAGGTTCTGGAGATGTACAACTCCAAGAGATTCATCTCTATGAACAGAGGATCACAGCGGAGACTGGTGTCTGTCAGGGATCTGATGAAATTTTGCAGCCGGTGTGACAGGATAATGAACAACTACGGAGTCAAGTCGGTTGAAGATTTTGTGCAGGAAAGCATGTACGATGCTATGTTTGAGGAGGCAATCGACTGTTTCACCAGCTCTATCGTCGAGCTTGGGCCTTATGAAATTCTTGCAAGGGAGATCGGTCACGCTCTGGAAGTGCCTTCATCCCGGATCAACCTGCATATTACCAAGCATGTTCCCGTCTTTCAGGAGACAGAGGACATTGTGATCATTGGCAGAGTTCAGCTGAAGAAGAATGCAGTTGGCCCCTCGCATAACCGAAAGCTTGCAGATGGAAATGCCACTTCCTTCGCAAGAACGAATCATTCGCTCAGATTGTTGGAGAAGGTGGGCGCTTCGGTTTCAATGTGCGAGCCCCTACTCCTGGTTGGTGAGACTGGTACCGGCAAGACAACGGTCGTACAGCAAATGGCGAAGTTCCTGAACAAAAAACTAGTGGTGATCAACGTGTCACAGCAGACTGAAGTCGGAGATTTACTTGGTGGGTTTAAGCCCGTCAACACAAAGACCATTGCCCTCCCAATTGAAGAAGATTTCGAGGAACTTTTTGCCAAATCCTTCTCGACAAAGAAGAACGCACAGTTTTTGAAGCTTCTGTCCAAATGTTTCAACAAGAGCCAATGGAAAAACGTTGCCAGACTGTGGAAGGAAGCTTTCAAGATGGCAAATAACACGTATTCGAGCCACGAGAAGGAAAACGAAGATGAGACCGAAGCTGCCTCCAACAAAAAGCGCAAGCTCAATTCACACGACCAGAAAATGATTATGGACGAGTGGAAGGAGTTCAACGGCAGAGTATCGGACTTTGAGAAGCAAGCGACGACGATGGAAAATTCGTTTGTTTTCAAGTTTGTGGAAGGATCTCTGGTGAAAGCGGTTCGGAATGGTGACTGGCTCCTCTTGGACGAGATCAACCTTGCGTCTCCAGAGACACTCGAGAGTATTTCGGATCTCCTTTCAGAAATCCCCAATCAGAGGAGCGTTTTGCTCAGTGAGAAGGGTGATGTGGAGAGCATTAGGGCGGATCCAGAATTTCGTATTTTCGGATGTATGAATCCTGCGACCGATGTCGGTAAGAGAGATCTTCCAACAGGTATCAGGTCCCGTTTTACTGAGATCTACGTCCATTCTCCAGATTCGGACATTGCCGATCTACTGATGATCATAGACAAGTACATCGGGAAGTATGCAGTCACCGACGAGTGGTGTGGGAACGATATTGCTGAACTGTACATCGAGGCTCGCAAACTTTCTGACGACAACAAAATCGTTGACGGCGCCAACCAAAAACCGCACTTCAGCATTCGTACACTCACTAGAACACTCCTGTATGTTCGCGACATTGTCTCCATTTATGGCTTGAGAAGATCTTTGTACGAGGGCTTTTGTATGTCCTTCCTGACATTACTCGATGCAAGCTCTGAGGCCCTCCTGAAACCGGTGATTGAGAGATACACCATTGGGAGACTCAAGAACGCGAAATCTGTGCTATCTCAAATTCCTCCAAATCCTTCTCAGCCCACGAATCCTGATGAATTTGTACAGTTTAGGCATTACTGGATGAGACATGGCCCAGGTGAGGCTCAGCCACAGGCACATTACATCATAACACCTTTTGTCGAAAAGAACATGCTGAACCTGGTGAGAGCCAGCAGCGGGCGGAGATTTCCTGTGCTGATCCAGGGACCCACATCCAGCGGTAAGACCTCTATGATCAACTACTTGGCCCAAATCACTGGCCACAAGTTTGTGCGTATCAATAATCATGAGCACACCGACTTGCAGGAATATCTTGGCACTTATGTTTCCGACGACAAGGGGAAGCTTGCTTTCAAAGAAGGAGTTCTAGTCGAAGCTTTAAGAAAGGGCCACTGGATTGTTCTCGACGAGCTGAACCTGGCTCCAACTGATGTGCTCGAAGCCCTCAATCGTCTCCTGGACGACAACAGAGAGCTTTTCATTCCGGAAACACAGGAAGTTGTTCGACCACATCCAGATTTTATGCTTTTTGCTACGCAGAACCCACCTGGTATCTACGGTGGCCGAAAGGTCCTTTCGAAAGCTTTCCGTAATAGATTTCTGGAGCTGCACTTCGATGATATCCCACAGGATGAACTTGAAATCATCCTGAGAGAACGATGCCAGATCGCGCCCACATACGCAAAGAAGATCGTGATGGTGTACAAGGAGTTGTCTGTGCAGAGACAGTCGACGAGAGTCTTTGAACAAAAAAATTCCTTTGCAACTCTACGTGATCTCTTCAGATGGGCTCTCAGGGATGCTGTCGGCTATGAGCAATTGGCAGCGAACGGCTACATGCTCCTGGCAGAAAAAGTCAGGAGGCCCGAGGAAAAACAGATCGTGAAACAGGTGATCGAGAAAGTGATGCGTGTAAAGCTGGACATGGACGAATATTATAGAAGCTTGGAGACCGCACATCTGATGGAACTCGGAACCTCCATTGTCTGGACCAAAGCCATGAGGCGTTTGGCCGTTCTGGTGTCTACAGCACTGAAGTACAATGAACCCCTGCTTCTCGTGGGAGAGACAGGTTGTGGCAAGACAACTATATGCCAGCTGATTGCTCAATTTGGTGGAAAGGAACTTGTCGTTGTCAACGCTCACCAGAACACAGAAACCGGTGATCTGCTGGGTGCGCAGAGACCTGTTCGCAACAGATCGGAGCTGAGAGCGACGCTAATTCACATGCTGAGGTCATTCTTGACCAAGCTTGACACAGAGGTTAGTGAGGAAGCCTCATTAGATGACCTTTTAGCTCTGTACAGCAAGGCGAAAACATCTCAGAACGTTGATGCGGCCGAAGTCGACGAGATCGAGAAGCAGCGCGTCAAGGCCTTTGCTTTGTTCGAATGGAGTGACGGCCCTCTTATCTCATCGCTGAAAACAGGCGAGTACTTCCTTCTCGATGAGATATCTCTTGCGGATGACTCCGTGCTCGAAAGGCTTAACTCCGTCCTAGAACCTGAAAGAAGCTTACTTTTGGCCGAAAAAGGTACTGATGACTCGTCTATCACTGCAGCTGACGGCTTTCAGTTCTTAGCCACCATGAACCCTGGTGGAGATTACGGAAAGAAAGAGCTTTCTCCTGCCTTGAGAAACAGGTTCACCGAGGTTTGGGTTCCTTCAATGGACGACTTTGAGGACGTGAGACAGATCGTCTCGTCTAGATTGGACCCAAAACTTCAAAGTCTTTGCGGGCCGTTGGTTATGTTCTCGGAATGGTATGGTCTCAAGTTCGGTGGTGGCTCCACTTCCAATGGTGTCATCTCGCTGCGTGACATACTGGCGTGGGTTCAGTTTTTGAATTCATGCGCTCAGAGCAACGCCATTACTCCACAAGTGGCCCTTTTGCATGGCGCTTGTATGGTATTTATAGACGCCCTTGGAACCAATAACACAGCGTTCCTGGCAGAGAACGAAGAACAACTGCGCAGGATCAAAAGGGAGTGTGTGGAAAAACTATCCGAATTTGTGGGAAACGATCTTCTCTCTCACTACAACAGCAGTTATCACATTACCTTGGATGATGAGTTCCTGAAAGCTGACCTGTTTCAGGTGCCCAGAGTCAAGGGCATGCCTGCGTCCGCCTCTTTCAACCTGGAGGCTCCAACGACTGCGGACAATGCGATGCGTGTCATCAGAGCAATGCAGGTACACAAACCTATCCTCCTCGAGGGGAGTCCTGGTGTTGGCAAGACCAGTTTGGTCTCAGCTCTGGCTCAGGCCACAGGGAACCAGCTCACGCGTATCAATCTGTCCGAGCAGACAGATCTAATTGATTTGTTTGGCTCAGATGCACCAGCTGAAGGAGGCCATGCAGGGGAGTTTGTCTGGCGCGACGCACCGTTCCTCAGAGCGATGCAAAGGGGTGAATGGGTCCTGCTGGATGAAATGAATCTTGCGTCTCAGTCAGTGCTCGAGGGCTTGAACGCGTGTCTGGATCACCGTGGAGAAGCTTATATCCCGGAGCTCGACAAATCTTTTGTTAGCCACCCGAATTTCCTTGTTTTTGCGGCACAAAATCCCCAGTACCAAGGTGGTGGAAGAAAAGGTCTGCCAAAATCCTTTGTGAACCGTTTCACGGTTGTGTACATTGACATGCTAACAGCTTCGGATCTGGAAATGATCTCGCAGCATCTTTACCCATCTATTGAGCCTGAAATTTCAACGAAAATAATCTCTTTCATGTCTCGCTTGGAGGAACAGGTTGTCACTAAAAGACAATGGGGTTCTTCTGGTGCACCATGGGAATTCAACCTGCGTGATACTCTGCGCTGGCTCTCTCTACTGGTATCGCCAGGTTTGCCGGAAGCTTTGCATCCGTCGGACTTTTTTGATATGATTATTCGCGACAGGTTTCGCACCCAGGACGACAGAGACCATGTCGTCGCTTTATTCGAAGAAGTCTTCGGAGAGTCAAAGCCTAAAGACCATTTCTATCAGTTAGGTAAAGAGTATCTTCAAGTCCAAGGGGAGATAGTCACCAGAAGAGACCTTATTCAGCACCTGCCTAATCATCATTTGCTGCCTTTGCAGTGTAACTTTAGCTCCTTTGAGACTGTTCTCAGATGTGTCAGACATGCTTGGCCGCTTATAATTGCTGGACCCAGCAACTCTGGCAAAACCGAACTTGTGAGGTTTATCGCAGGAACGGTTGGCGCTCGCGTTGATGAGTTTTCCATGAACAGCGATGTTGATAGTATGGATATTCTGGGGGGATACGAGCAGGTTGACTTGTCACGCGAAGTCGCCCAGTTTTCTGCACGTTTGACAGATGTTTTGTCAGAACTAGTGTCTGTCAACTTGAAGTCATCGAAAACGAGCGATGTTGCTGTGAGCTCTGCGATCGGACTTTTGGAGCATCTGAGTAATGAGCACAACACTCCTGAAAGCTTTTTGCAGCTCTCCAAATCTGTTCGTTCTTTTCTCCTGACCGTGGGCCAAACTGACACTTTGCAAGAGGTGAACGAGCAGATGGAGCGCATTCAACTAAAGTTGGAAGAAGCAGAGAATGTGAAATTTCAGTGGTTTGACGGCCTTTTGGTCCAAGCTGTTGAAAAGGGAAACTGGCTGATCTTGGATAATGCCAATCTTTGCAGCCCCTCAGTCCTGGATAGATTGAACTCACTCCTTGAACCAAACGGTACTCTTGCAATTAACGAGTGCACTACGGAGGACGGATTGCCCCGCGTGGTTATTCCACACCCTAACTTCCGACTTTTTCTCACAATGGATCCGAAGTACGGAGAGCTTTCAAGGGCAATGCGTAACAGAGGAGTGGAGATTTTCCTGGAGTCCATCGATGATCGTGCGACTAAGTTTGATCGCAAGGTCCTTGGACTCTCCCAGATTGAAAAGAGCTCTGAGGGGGATGTTAGCGACAAGATGTCTTTGTTGAAAATCAGTTCTGGTACTCAATCACGCCCTCTGTGTGCGTACATGTCGCAGAGCAACTCTCAGCAGAGACCTCTTCCGCAACTTGTGGACATTGTCAACGCTGCATCCGAGAGTTACGCACAGCTAGAGGCTGTTTGCGCATCCCTCTTTGCCCTGGGTGCTCAAGGTAAGTGTTCGACATTCACCAGAAGCGTTATTCGGTCTTCAGAATTTGACAGCTCTACAAAGGACTTTTTCGAGCATGTTGCACTGAAGCTTGAGTTTTTGCGTGGCCTTGGAACTGAGAACGCAATTCTGAATCTTTATGCTTCTGTGACGCCACATGTGGTCGGTCTCACTGGAAAGGATATTCAGTTTGCAGACAATCAGGCCCTTAGCCCTCTTCTGAATTCATACATCGGATCTTTCCTGGAGCACTCGTCTGAGTTAGCCTTCAGCGAGGAGGCCGCCTACTTTTTCGATACCATCTTAGAGGTGTGTGAAGGTGAGATACTACTTACTAGACTGGAGCAGAAGGCACAGTCTGGAAAAATTACGGAGCTGACCTATCTGGAGAGATCTGCTGCGGCAGAGCAGGGCCGCAGTATCAAGAGAGCACCAAGGCTTCCCGTCTTCAGACTTGTCAAAGAGGTTCACCAGTATATCAAACTCACTATTGCTCAAATGATAAAGGAAGCGAGGTTGTTTGAGTATGAGTCCGTCAACAAATCTCTCTTTGAGCTCCAGCTTTTGTGGAAGAAACTTGTTCAAAACTCTGAGAATCAAAACGAGTCGAAACTGCGTGTGTATCAGCAGCAACTTCTGAAATGGGCTTCCTCCCATGATAAACTGGCTTTCAAAGGGCTTGCCTTTGCGTCTTTGGTCAAAACGATAGCCGCGTTTTCCGAATCCCTTCACCTGACAAGAGGTGCCTCAATGACCATCCTTTGGGAAAATTTCAGAGGAGTTTTTCCAAGCACTGCACATGGCTGGAGTCAAATTGACCTAATCACGCAGCTGGCTGAAGAATTTGACGCTGTTTCTTTGGAACAGTTTCCTGATACTATGGAGTTCGTTGCAGAACTGCGCAAGTTAATCCTACAGCTGTTTGACGAAGCAATGAGTTCCACAGGTGGAGAAGAAGTCGACCAACTGGTCGAGCAACTTTCAAAGGGTATTCTCAGACTGAAGGGTATCTCTGCCCAGTTTTTGAACAAAAGGGACCATGCTTTCAAAGACCAGTTCAATTTACTCCTGAACTTTGTCGATACTTCGAAATCAGTGAAAGGCTCCGCCATTGGCCTCTCTGGGGATATACTATCTTTGGCGTTTCAGGCGAACAGATCAACTCTGTCTTTGGTAAAATTTCAGGAGCGCGAACTGTTCAAGCCATATCCAAGAATGTTTGACTCCTTGTGGAAAATGAACGGGAATGATTTTGATTCATATGCTCAATCACTCTTCAACGATGACTTATTCAGAGCAGTTCTGGAGTCTTCAAACGGTCTTCGGTACACCTCTGGTAGGCAACTGAGTCAGTCGATCAGTGACATTGGTGTGTTTACCAAATCGCTCGTCAAATATTCTACCCAACTACTTGAGAACCAATCGAGCAACTTTGCGTCGCTTCTGAGACACTGGATTTCGACTGTGGTTGCACTTCATCTAGATGCCACCAACCCTACAACCGCTAGAGCCCATGATTTTGCACTTGAGCTAGTTCACGGTAATTACGATTTCGAAAGAATGAAGAGTTTCCATGAGGCTCTGGAGGATGAGTTTTTCGCGGATGTCTTTCTGAGGTACCTCGCACCTGCCCTTTTGCTGATTGCATCGCGTGAGCCGGTGGACGAGCTGCTTGGCAAAGCGTGGGTGCTTGCTTCTTGTGGTTTCATCCAACTGTATGTGCCAAGTGCCTCTTACGATCCTGCCATCACGGACCATGTGATCTACGAGAGCTTTTTGGAACTGCAGCGCACAGTGGAGTCTATTTCTCAAGCCTGGGTTGTAACTCGGGAGACACTGAGTGGAGACACCCCAATTGTTGCAGAGTCAAAGCTCCCTACAGTTGACGTTACCAAAGCCCCAACAAAGCCTCGAGTTTTCCGCTCGAAAGATTCTGTTGATTCATTGTTTGACGAATGGAACTCTTTCATGGATTCCACGATTAACAGCGAGCATTTAGAGAGACTGCTGAATATCTCGTCAGATATTTCGGCGGAAGCACAGCTTGGGCTGTTTCAGAGGAACTCGTCTTATTTTATGCTCAGACTCAGACAGAGCTATTCGAGATACGCAGACTTGAACGAAATACTGTGCGGCTTTATCAATGGGCTCAAGTTGGGATATGAACTGCTTCAAAAGAATGCAGTGGACCAGAAGAATTCTGGAATATCGAACTTGTGGCCGCTGAACGTGTCGATCCTGTCATCTTCAGAAAGTATTGGCTCCGTGTATCACCACGTCAAAGATCTATGCAGAATGATCCCGATCACCTCAGTCGACCCTGAGAACGTTTGCGCTTATCTCATGCAGCTTTGTGCTTCGCACATGGAGGCCGAATCGGCCTCGGACGAGATCAATGGTGCGTTTAACGAGGTTTTGCTGTCTCTGTACTACAGATGGACTTTGAGGCGTATGAAGCAGGAAGAACAGGAATCCGTCCAACAGGGCGTTTTCCGATTTGCTGATCCAACCATGGATGCAGATAAGGACTTTCAGAAGATGTTCCCCGACGCGGACGATGTGATTGACATTTCTGTATCGGAAGATGCCAAGGAGACCTTGAACCTTGACGAGTCTTACTACAAGATTGCAAGTGTTTATCTTGCAGCCTTTTCGGGTGAGTCATCGACTTTGGACGGCTTGGTTAAGGCCGGTTCTTCGGCTTACTCGTCTCTTGTGACCCTTTCAGATTCGCAGACCAAGGGTAAGAACGAAGCTGCGGTTCTATCTTCTCTTGTGGTGCAGTTGGCTTCCGAAGTGCACTCTTTTGATGACTTGTCAGCGTTGAAGGACCTCGACTTCTATCGTGGCTACAGCTCTGCGGAGACAAAGAGAGCAGATGCGGCGATAGACAAGTTGAGGGGTTCTGTTCATTCGCTACTAGAACAATGGCCCGAGCATGCTACTCTCCAAAATATCTTTAGGGTGTGCGGTGAGTTTTTGGAATATTCATCCGTCACACCAGTGTACCGACTGCTTCAGAAGGTGGAGCAAATTCATAATTTCATTGCCGAATGGGAGAAGTACGCCCACTCCAAGGTGTCTTTGTCAGCTCACTTCGATGCTCTTACCCAACTGATTGTGTCTTGGAGAAAACTTGAACTCTCTTCATGGAAGAGTGTGTTTATCAACGAGGAGAAAACACTTCAGAGAAACATTGGAAAGTGGTGGCCGCACCTCTTTGAAACCATTATCCTTCCAGCCTCTAGCGGGGAATCCGAAGCTCTGGAGATTCAGATCAAGATAATTGCCGCTGTGAATGTCTTCCTCAGTCAAACCACTTACGGTGAGTTTTCGTACCGGGTGGAACTTTTGAGAGCTTTCATCGCACATCTCAATAAGCTCGCGGCTGGCTCCTCCATGGCTGATTCTCTCTCTAACGTTGTATCGTTCTATTCTCAGTTCCAAAGCTCTATAGACGAGCACATTGCCGCCGGGAAAAAGAAGCTTGAGAAGGACATCAATGAAGTTATCCTGCTGGCCAGCTGGAAAGATGTCAATATCGACGCTCTCAAGCAAAGCGCTCGCCGTTCTCATCACAGCTTGTACAAGGTCATTCGCAAGTATCGCGACTTACTGGGTGGTTCCATTACACAGTTAGTGGAGCAGGGCATTAGTTCAAACACCAAGACCGTGATTCCCAAGGCGGTTTTAAGCCAGCCTCCTGCTGTGACCATTGACTTGTCTCAGGCCTATAAGCTTTGTGAACTGGTGTCTACATGGGCCGAGAGACCCAACAGACTGAGAAAGATTGAGATTGTCGACAAGAACATGGGCATTTACATCAGCCGCCTCAACGAGGAAGACCTGCCTGACATTCTTGAGCTTGCAAAGGACACCCTGGAGGATTCCGAGCGTTTGCGTAAGGAAACTCCAAAAGAGGCGACTGAAGCAAACAAGAAGGAGTGCACGGCGTTGAAGACCCAGAAGCGGAAGCTTCTCAGTGACACTCTGCGTGAACTGAGGAGAATTGGATTGAAGCTCCACTTGACAGCTGACATCCAAAAGACGCTCTCGTCGGTCAACACTGTTCTGGCTACCACCACCTCATTGTCAGAGGGGGTGGTTGCTGGATCCGATGCTTACTTTTTCCGCTTGCTGGACCTCCTTCCTCGACTGCGTGCGGCTGTTGCCAACGTGCCGGAGGATGTACCACCAGCGGATGCTCAGAAAGGATTAGCTGCAGCAGAAAACTTGCTATTTTTCCTTTCCGCAAGTCGTGAGCCGCTATCGAAGGTGTCCGGTCTTCAGACGAATCTCGAGTCCCTTTCACAGCAGTTTGAGCAGATCGGAAATCTTGATAACGATTCCCAGGTGCTGAAGGCATCGCTGGTTGATGCAGTTGGGACAAACATGGGCGTTGTGCTAAGATTTGCCACATGGTTCCCCAAGATAATTGATTTTGCTCTGCTTTCGATTGATGCATCTGTCAAGTTCACTCACGCAAACGTTGAGAGAGAATTGTTCGTGAAGACCAAGCAGTCTGTGGAAGATCTGTTTGGCGCTATTCTGTCATCCAAGACTGCAGTCCCTACAGTCTCGTTGGCTCAAAGCATGGAAAAGGCAGAGGTTCTTGTCAACGAATTTGTCAAAGACCTCCTTTCCTGGAAGCTGGCCAATCCAGAGTACGCCTTTATCGCGGATTCCGTTCTGGACTGGTTGCAGTTGCAGAAGTTTGACTTCCGTGTTTTCTCATCCACCAGTCTTCAGGAGTTGAAATCGATACAGGATGTTGAGTCTGCCTTCCGCGATCTCTCTTCCTCTATCATCATTTCTGTTCAGAAGATATCCGAGCTTCAAGCGTCGGAAGGGCTTGGAGAAGACAGTGATAACTGGCTTGTTTCGTCGCAGCAGCGCCTGACCAAGTACAGCAAGCTGCTCTTCCCCGCCCGACTTGAATCCAAGCATCGTGCAGCCCTCACTGCTCTTTCCGCAGTGGAGCACAATGCCGAAACGTCGCAGATTGCCCGTGCGCTGTGTGCCTGCGCCGTGCCTCTCGTGAGACACTATACTAGCCTCGTACGCACAGTGCTGAGCAAGCTCAGAGATAACTACGTGCGTATGTCGCACGGCACCTTTATCCTGGCATCCTTGCTGTACACTATTGCCACTGAAGGGTTCTGTTCACCACAACCACCATCAGAGCAGAAGGAGTCTGATAACCTGCAGGATGGAACCGGGCTTGGAGACGGAGAGGGTGCTACAAACAACTCCAAAGACGTCGAAGACGACGAGGATCTGTCCGAGCAGGCGCAGCAGGCCAACGAGGAGAACAAGGAGAAGGACGACGGAGACGATGACAACGATGACGCTGTTGACATTGAAGGCGACATGGCGGGAGATCTCGAAGAGGCGCCGAATGAAGATGAGGGCGACGACCAGGAGGAAGGGGATGATCAGGAGGACATGGATGATGAGGTTGACGACATTGACGATCTTGATCCTAATGCGATCGATGAGAAAATGTGGGACGAAGAAGCGGCTGAGAATTCCAAAGAAAAAGAATCCGATCAGATGCCCCAGGACTCAAATGAAGACGATGATATGCAGGCAAAGGAGGACGAGGGAGAGGATCAGGAGCAACGGGAGCAAAAACAAGACGAAAATTCGAACCCTGAAGAGAATAAAGGTGAAGAAGGCGACGAAGAGAAGAATGAGAATGACGAAGAAGGTGAAGAAGAAGAGGATGTTGGCCAGCAGGATGACGAGGTCAGAAACGACGAAGATGAACAGCTCGACTCGAACGTTCCTGAGGCTGACGCCCTTAACTTGCCTGAAGACATTAACCTCGACTCTGGTGACGAAAAGGAAGGAGATGAGGACGAAGATGATGAAGATGAAGGATTCGAAGATAAGTTGGACGAGATGGATGTGGATATGAAGAACGATAAGGAAGAAGAAGAGAACAAAGAAGAGGAAGACCAACAGGATGGTGAGGAAGATCCTGTGGTTGAGGGCGAGACTAATAATGAAGAGGATGGTGAGGAGAAAGAGGATGAAGACGATGAGAATTTTGGCGAAGACCAAACAGGCGAGGCGGAAGATCAAGATCAAGGCATGGAGAGCGAAGAAGATGAGCTCGGAGATCCCTCCACTGAGCAGCCAAAGGAGGAGGAAGGTGAAGACGAACAGGAAAATATCGAGGGGGTCGATGGCCTCGAAGACGGCGGTCAAAGCGATGAGATTGACACCGAGGCAGCTGCGCAGCAGAAATCCGGACTTGAATCTGAAGGAGCTCAAGCGGACACTGCCGAGGAAAGCAAAGACATCGGTTCCAGTGGCGCTGCGGCAGATTCCCATGAACAGCAAGAGGACATGGACGATGCAAACAACGATGCATCGCGTGACTTGGCTCGTGAGTCTCTGAAGAAGCTTGGTGACTCGCTTAAAGAGTTTCACCGTCGTCGCCAGGAGATCAAGGAAGCCACCCAGGATGAGACTGTTGAACAGAAGTCAGGAGAACGGCCAGACGAGTTCCAGCACCTGGATGGAGAAAACACCGATCTTGATACTCAAGCACTGGGTGCAGCAAACAAGGACCAGATCCAGTCGATCAATGATGACATGGCTATTGATGATGATCAGGAAGTCGAAGAGGAGAGCACCGACGCTCTCCCAGAAGAAGCGAAGGCCGAAGAGACTACCGAGCAGGACAAGGAAGACGAACAGGAGGCGCAGGATGCGGAGGGAGATTTCAATGGTCAGAGCAAATCCGCGTTCGTTGGCGAACGCAAGAGGTTCGACGATGATGAGGATTTCGGCGTGATCAAGATGGAGATGGATCACGACGACGAACTCGACGAGAAAGCCGACTATGAGAGCGTTGAGTTACTCGATCTGAATGATGAGGCTCTCGCACCAAGATCTCTTGAAGAGTCTCGTGATCTATGGAGAAAGAGTGACATTGCAACTCGAGAGCTAACCGCTGGTCTCTGTGAGCAGCTGCGACTGATTCTCGAACCAACGCTTGCGACGAAGCTGCGGGGCGACTACAAGACTGGTAAGCGTCTCAACATGAAGCGCATCATTCCATACATTGCCTCTCAGTTCAGAAAGGACAAGATCTGGCTCAGGAGGACAAAGCCCAGTAAGAGACAGTATCAAATCATGATTGCCGTTGATGACTCCAAGTCGATGGCTGAGAGCAAGGCGGTCGACCTGGCATTCCAGAGCATTGCTCTGGTGTCCAAGGCGCTTACGCAGCTCGAATCCGGTTTCCTTTCGGTTGTTAAGTTTGGAGGTTCCACTCAAGTGGTGCATCCCTTTGACAAGCCTTTCACATCCGAGTCCGGAGCGCGTATCTTCCAATGGTTCGGCTTCCAGCAAACGAGAACAGACATCAAGAAGCTTGTCAATCAATCTCTTAGCCTGTTTTCCGATGCGAGAGTGATGGGCGACTCTGATTTGTGGCAGCTGCAGATCATCATCTCTGATGGTGTGTGCGAAGACCACGACACCATCCAGAGGCTGGTACGCCAGGCACGCGAGGAGAAGATCATGCTCGTGTTTGTCGTGATTGACGGCATCAACTCCAGCGAATCCATCCTGGACATGAGCCAGGTCAACTATGTGCCCGACGCGAACGGCGCCATGAAACTCCAGGTAACCAAGTACCTCGACTCGTTCCCGTTCGAGTTCTACGTGGTTGTGCACAACATCAGCGAGCTTCCCGAAATGCTCGCCCTGATTCTGCGCCAATACTTTTCCGAGCTCGCTTCCGTATGAGGAGAGCCACCACCGTTATAGATAATTATATCCAATCGAACACTGAACCATCACACTCCTCCGAGAGCCCCGAAAAGCGCGCTGATTAGCCAGGAACCAGCAGCGCATGGCGCAAACCACCACGGTTGTGTCCCAACCAGTCGCGATCGACAGGGTCCTTTGTGTCACATTCCCCCTGGACAGGCTCGCGCCATTTTAATTTCCGCCCGGACAGGTTTATTTGCGCGTCCAAATATAACTCAGGTATATACAGATGTATATATAGACACAGCTTCCTGCCGGTAGTCTCTTCTCATGAGTTTTGGTTCTTCATCAACCATGCCGCACGAAGAACGAGTGGTTCCAGATATTCCTCTGGGTCTCATGGACCCAACTGTCACAAGACAAACCTCCGGGCCCAACGAGCAAATCACATCAACGATGGAAAAATCTTCCAAAATACACACTCGCACCACGAAGATCAGGGGAGCAGGAAACAAAATAGCAGATGTGTTCAAGAAGTACATGAGGTTTGTGGGCCCCGGCCTCATGGTGGCTGTCGCGTACATGGATCCCGGAAACTATGCTACTGACGTGTCCGCGGGTGCCTCGAACAAGTTCTCGCTTTTGTTCATTGTGCTCTTGTCGAACCTCATTGCCATATTTTTGCAGAGTCTGTGCATCAAACTGGGCACCGTGACTGGATTGGACCTGGCGCGTGCCTGCAGAGAGCATCTGCCCCGCTGGATGAACATTACCATTTACTTCTTCGCAGAGTGTGCCATTATCGCGACCGACATCGCCGAGGTCATTGGTTCGGCCATCGCCCTGAATATCCTCATTAAGGTGCCTCTGCCGGCAGGTGTCGCCTTGACAGTGGTGGATGTGCTTCTCGTCATGATGGCGTACCGCCCAGGTTCCTCGGTGAAGTTTGTGCGGTTGTTTGAGTACGCCGTGGCTGCGCTGGTTTTGGCCGTCGTGATTTGTTTCTGCGTCGAACTAAGCTACCTGCCCGCCTCCACTTCTGCAAGAGAGGTGCTCCGCGGGTTTGCCCCGTCGTCAGCAATGTTCAAGAACGGCGGGGTCTACACGGCGGTGTCCGTGCTGGGAGCCACCGTCATGCCTCACTCGCTCTTTTTGGGCTCGGGACTGGTACAGCCCAGACTCCGCGAATACGACATCAACAATAGCTACATCAGGTTGAGTGACAATGCTGAAGAAAACGAGGAGGCTTATTACTCATACAAGCCGTCCTACGAAGCCATCAAGTATGCTCTAAAGTACTCTGTCATTGAGCTGTCCGTCACCCTATTCACATTTGCTATGTTTGTGAATTCTGCAATTCTCATCGTGGCTGGTGCCACGCTCTATGGGACAGAAGAGGCCGTTGATGCTGATCTCTATACGATCCACAGCCTGCTCTCTTCGACTATTGCCCCTGTTGTTGGTACCATTTTCATGCTCGCTCTGCTGTGCTCGGGCCAGTCTGCGGGAATCGTATGCACCATTGCCGGTCAGATAGTGTGCGAGGGCCATATCAAGTGGCAGATGAAGCCATGGACACGGCGTCTCGTCACAAGAAGCATTTCCATCGTGCCGTGCCTTGCGGTCTCGATCAGCATCGGAAGAAGTGGACTGGGCCTGGCGCTTAACGCCAGTCAGGTTGTACTATCGATCCTGCTGCCGTTCTTGACGGCGCCTCTGATATACTTCACTTGCAAAAAGAGCATCATGCGCGTGGATGTGACTACTGAAGTGAGCCGCGATCTCACCATGGAGAGGGACAACGACTCCGAGGAATCCTTCGGGCGCAGCTCGGGCACAGACCAGAGCAACGTGTTTGCTGAGACCTCCGCGACAGTCTCAAGAGTGCCTTCACACGTCTCCGCCGAATCCGGAGAGAGCAAGGTGTTTGTGGACATGGCCAACAGCTGGTTCACCACGGTAGTCGCGGTCCTCATCTGGCTGTTCATCTCGGTGCTCAACATCTACGCTCTCGTCCAGGTTGGACAGAACGGAATCTAGGGGCGTGACTCATATACAGCATATATTTATACGTCAAGTACAAGAAATGGAAAATGTAAGACAAATTTCAACATCGTCCAGGCTCCCCTCCACAAAACCAAAGCGTGAAGTTCTCAATTTGGCACGATGAGCCGGAAAAATAAAAAAAACCGGTTCCATCACGAGCCTTTTCAAGATCACACGAGGCGGCCACAGAGACCGCCACGAATGGTCCGAGCTTAGACCCTAGAGATACCCGAGCGTAATCACCGATGCTCAGAACAATACCCAAACATGGGGGCAGACTGCTGGCAGCCAACCCGCATAACACCAGAAGCATGAGCACCAAGAGCCTCACGTCGCTTTTCTCCGAAACCACAAAGAAACTGTTCCGCAGAGATAAACAGGCTGCCCCTGCACCACCAGCACCACCGCCGCCGCTGCCCGCGAGCAAGTTCCAACCACCAAAGCTGCACGCGTATCGCACAGCGACAGCCAGCGCCGCGGCGTCGCCAACGACCTCGTCGCTGTTCCGATTCGAATATGCAACCGCACACTACGTGCACCACCACGCCAAGACACGCGGGACGCCGATGATCTCGTCCCTCTCGGACCTGTCCACCGCGTCCGATCTCACCGCGCTGCTGCCGATGCGTCGCGTGCCCGGCTCGCCCTCGGACACCATCTCGATCCGCACGGGCGACGACGCGATGCTGTGCTCGCCGACGCTGCTGGGCGTGGCTGACGGCGTCTCGAGCTGGTCCTCGACGCCGTCAACGAGCACGCACGCTGACGCGGGGCTGTATGCTCGCGCCGTGCTCGAGACGATCAGCCGCTACGTCGCGCAGCTCGTGGGTGAGATCACATCGGTGCGCGAGTTGACGCCGCGGGACCTGCGGGACGTGTTTGACGATGCTGTGCTGCACGTGTCGCACCTCATGGAGATCGAGGACCTGCAGGGCTCGAGCACCGTGCTGCTGTGTCCGATCCTGGGGAGCACGATGTACACTATTAGCGTGGGCGATAGCAAAGTGTTCGTCATTCGAGACGGCGATATCGTGATGACGAACGAGGTGCAGATGGTGTCGCCGCTGTGTCCGATGCAGCTCGGCACGAACAACGTGAGGGTGATACCGTCGGAGGTGGCGTGGTTCGGCTCGATCGAGCTTGCCGAGGACGATATCGTGGTTGTGTGCTCGGACGGCCTCACGGATAACCTCTGGCCAGATGAGATCTTGGTGTACGTGGACAAACTGCTGTTTCGTGAAAAGAAGACGCTCAAGGCGCTCGCGAACCATCTACTCTACAAGGCGAAAGACGTGGCTTTTGACAACTTTGCCGTCTGCCCTTATGTCGAGAAGGTGAACCAGCTTCCCTCGCGCAAGGGAAGCAGCACGTTCATCATGGGCGGAAAGATGGATGACATATCCATATGCGTGGCGCGCGTACGGAAAAACGAAAACTGACGATACTTTTTATTTTTTCTTTTCTGATCAAGATCTTTTTTTTTTGTTCAAACATTTACTCCGCAACAACGGCATCGTAGATGGGCTGGTACGGTGGGAACACACCGGTGAACCTCTCAAACTGGTCAACGCCCTGGTTCACAAGCATATCGCGTCCAGGGACAACCTTCCAGCCGTACTTGTCGCCCGCGAGCTCCATGATCGGCGTAACGAGGGGCTTGTAAGCCGCCTCAAGCAGCGTAGGGTTCGCAACCTCCTTGCCTCTCGCGAGCACAACCTCGAGGCTGGCACGGATGCCTTCGTCGAGCGGCTGAGCCGCGGGAACGGTGCTCACAATAAGCGATAGCGGCTCAATGGCACGCGCCTGCTCGATCGACTCAAGCACGACAATGTTGAAACTTTCCGGGAAGTGCGCTTTCACCGCTGCGATCTTCGCAACGGTGCGGTTCAGCATGTAGATCGTGGTGCAGCCCATGGTGTGTAGTGCGTACACGGCTGCGCGCGAGGTACCACCACCGCCCACGACGAGCCCTGCCGTGGTGGAGCGCCCGCGCACGACACCAGCACGGTACATTGCGTTCGTGATGCCGAGCCAGTCGGTGTTGTCACCGAGGAACTCGCCGTCGCCAACGGGCACAACTGTGTTGACGGCGCCAATCGTGCGTGCGGGCTCTGTCAGCTCGGTGGTGTACTTCATGATGTCAATCTTGAGCGGCATCGTGACGCACAGCCCGCCAAACCCAGGCGACGTCATGAGCTCGGTAGCCACGCGGTCGGCGTCACCCGTCTCGAAAATCGAGAACGAGTGCGGCAGCCCGAGCTCGTCGTAGCCTCTGTGGTGCAGTGCGGGCGACCTCGAGTGCGCGATGGGTGTCCCGACAATGTAGAAGGACTTTTTTGGGAGGGATCCAATCTTGTGCAGGGCCTCATGGATCTGCTTGACGCTCACCTGGCCCGGCGCAGCTGCAGAGTCAAGCAATCCGTGTGTGACTGGGGTCAGCACCGGGTTCACAATCCTTGACAGCTTGCCCACCTCGCCCATGTTGATCGCAACAAGAGGTTTGTCGGTGTGAGTAGCGCGGAACTGCTCCAGGGCAAAATTGTCAGCGAGCGAGCCCGCGAAACCGACAAACTTGACGAGATCAACGTTGAGGCTCTTCCCGAGGGTATACTTATTCTCCCAGTCAACGTTGTCCCACTTGATAGAGCCGGAAAAATCGTGCTGAGACCCAATGATCTTGGTGAAGCGGCGGCGAGACGCAAGCGTGTCAAGCAGCGCCGCAGGGAGCGTAAGCTCAAGGTCAACGTACGAGACGCCGAGTCTGAATGCGAGCTCAATCAGTGACTTGATCTTATCTGGGTCTCCATCAGGGAAAAGACCGCCCTGGGCCTTTGTCCTGATAGTGAAGATGATGGGGAGACTCGTGTGAGCTCTGAGCAAACCAACTTGTTCCGACACAAAGTGCTCGTCGTAGGATTTCAGGCAATCAACACGCAGCTCAACAGCATTGCAGCCGGTGGTGATCTTGTCGAGTTTTCCAGTGACCTCACGCAGATCCGGGTTGTTCAAACAAACAAAGAAAGACCTCGAGGTCGGAACAACCACAGGCTCAGCACCGGTAATGCTGCCCATGAAGTTTGCAAACGAGCTGCGCAGAGTCTTGAACTCGTCGTCGGTGGAGCAGTGCGGAGCAAAGAAAAAGTAGTTGGAACACTCGCGGTACAGCGGTTTGCGTCTCGTCCACACAGACTCAATCTCAGAAGCATAAGCAGGACGCGTGGTGTCCTGCGAAAGAAAGTCAATCGTGTCTTCAATGTCGCGGTGCAGATGCAGCACAATACCCCCGGAGCTAATGTACCCCTTCAGCAAATCCTGCATAGGCTTCGTCTCAACGATCCCGCCACCGGTGGAAATCACATACCCTGAGCCGTACTTCTTGAGAGATTCCAGAGCAACGCGGGCTTCGACTGCTCTAAACTCATCCCAGCCGCGCTCTTTGATGAAAGACTTGATATCCGTCCCCACCTCAGCCTCAAGGACATCGTCAAGGTCAACGATCTGGAACCCGAGCACACCGGCAATGACTCTAGACATGGTTGTCTTGCCCGCTGCCCTCATCCCAATGACGACAATGCTCTTGTCGCCGTTTTTCTCAGGCACGAGCGAGTGGGCACCAGAGACCGACGACGGCTCATGGCCATCCAACACAGCGTTGAACTTGGTGTGCAGGACATCCCACCATCCAGGCCACGTCTTGCCCGTGCACGATCTCTCCTGAATCACAACTGGAGCAGGGGCAAGACCAGCAATCAGGGAGAAACTCATAGCGACACGGTGATCGTCATAGCAAAACACACCGGGGAGTTCGGGCGTTTTGAGGTCCTTGTAGTCAATACCGTGCACCACGATCCCATCATCGAGCTCGGTGCACGTCACGCCAAACTTAGCAAGTTGGACGCGCATCGCCTCAATCCGGTTGCACTCCTTCACTCTCTGGTTGGCAATGCCCGTGATTGTAGTGTACTGGTGAGGATCATTCGCAATGGCTGCAACAACGGTAGCGGTCAAAAACGCATCCGTCATCGGCTCCATATCCACCGACGGCAGAGGCTTCAGCTGGCCCAATGGGGGGCCCTTCACGGTCGTTGATGTTGCAGACTGCGTCACGGTGCACCCCATCGGACGGAGCACATCAACAGCAAATCTGGCGTCACCTTGGAGCGACGAGGAGCCAATGTTCGGCACGGTGCACTCTGTGCCCGTCATTGCGGCAAAAGCAAGTGGGTAAGTCGCGGACGACGCGTCTGACTCAACAACGTACTCTGCCGGGTTCTTGTAGTGGCCCTGTGGGATATGGTATGTGTATGGTTCTGTCGTTGACTGCACCACGCTGATGCCAAACGCAGCCATCATCTTGATCGTCATGTCGACGTAGAGCTGCGAGATTGGCTTACCGCCAACTAAAGCCAGTGTCACTGGCTTGCTTGCATACGGAGCGCACATCAGAACAGATGAGACGTACTGAGATGAAATGGTTGCAGCCAGCTCGATACGGCCACCGGATAAGCGACGTCCTGCTGAAACGCGCACGGGAAGAGATCCCTCTCTGTTGAGGTACTCGATGGAAGAACCGTTCGCACGAAGGGCATCAACCAGAGGCCCACTAGGCCGCTCCTGCATCCTCGCGTTACCGGTAAGCACGACGGAGTCGACATCACCGGTAGACTGAACGAGGCACGCCACAGAGGTGAGGAAACGCGAGGCGGTGCCTGCGTTCCCGAGATAGATCTCCTTGTCCGTTGCAACGAGATTGCCGCCGTTGCCATTCACAACCACGGTGTCACCACTGTCCTCCCATGTGATCTCTGCACCTTTCAGCGCAGACACAGCAGCGAGCATGTATGTGGTGTCGTCCGAATGCAGCAGGTTCTTGATCTTACACTGGCCCTTACCCAACGCAGCAAGCACGAGCGCCCTGTTCGAGATAGATTTGGATCCCGGTGGTACCACCTCGTTTGTGGCTGGTGGGTTTGTAAAAGGGGAAACGACAACTTCATCAGTGAGCACAAAGCGCAGATCTGCGTCGTTGACATACGACGCTTTAGGTTCGTAGCACTCGCCAATACTTTTCAAGAGCACAACTTTTTTCCTCGAGCCATCGTTCTTCTTGTCGATGGCCATTTTCTTGAGGAGCACATCCACGGGACAAACTTTCCCGTTGACTCTGCTCTGCAGCAGCTTGTCATCTAGCGACACGGGCAAGCCATAAGCGCTCAGACACTTGGAGAGTCTGGAAACGGCCACGGGCGACAGGATACCGAGGTATCGACTCAGCTCCGCCTCTTTCACGGCGCCGACAGAAACGCACTCACCGTGGAGCGCCTGGGGCGTCAGGATCGCCTCGTACGCATGCCCAATACTGTGTCCAAAGTTGAGCAGGTTTCTCAGTCCCCCCTCGCGCTCATCCAGCGACACAACCTCGGCCTTAACCCTTATGGATCCCAGCACGAGCTTGAAGATATGGTCCCTCAGAGACGACAGGTCAACGGACCCATCGTCCCTCCTCGTTCTCACAACCTCGAGGAACCGCTTCGCGTATGCCTCGAGTCTCGAAAACTCAGCCTCGTCCCAGATCGCTGCGGTCTTCACCACCTCAGCCATACCGTTGATGAACTCCCGCTCAGGCAGCGTCTCGAGGAACGCGATGTCCGCAAAGACGAACTGCGGCTGCCAGAACGCACCGATGAAGTTCTTCCCGAGCGGCGTATCCACAGCGGTCTTGCCGCCAATCGACGAGTCAACCATCGCGAGCAGCGTGGTTGGCACCTGCACAAACCGCACGCCGCGCATGAACGTCGCGGCAACGTACCCGATCATGTCGCCAATGACACCGCCGCCAATCGCAACGATCAGCGTGTCCCGCGTACACCCTTCAACCAAGAGGTAATCCTCAATAGCGGCTTTTGTGGCGCGGTTTTTGTTTGCCTCGCCCGGTGCAACTACGTACGTCAGCACGCGAGAGCCCGACTCAGCGCCGAGGCGCGCGGTGAACTCGTTTTTGTATGCCTGCAGATGGCCAGCGTTCGCAATGTTGGAGTCTGTGATGATCACATATGTGGAGGACGGACACGATGATATAACCTCAGCGACAATGTGAGGGCGGATGTTGTGGCCGACATGAATGGTCTTGGACCCTAGGATCTCGACCTTCTCAACGTGACTGTCCGACATTGTAGAGGCTTTGTTGCTCTGTAGGCTGAACAACAACTATGGTCTGTTCCTCGTACTTCTGTTCTCCGGCGACTTCTCTGTCGATGCTCATCGTGGAAAATGACTCTTCAAGTAAACCCACGTGATATTCGCATCACGTGATATATGTATTGGAGAAGGATGTTTTTTCTAAGCAAAAAATGATAATATGTTGGAATTAATTATGGTACAAGAATAAATTAGGCAATCCAGAACCAGATCTTCTCGAGGAAATTCTTGGGCACCGGGATATCGTACTCCTTTTCCTCCGCCTCGACTTCAGCAAGACCCGTAAGACAATCAATCTCTTCAGGTGGGTAGAACAACCTCCAGTTTTTCTTCCAAATGGTGTGTCCGGCGAACGCAATCAGTATAATGGGGATCGTAATGTACGCAGCAAAGAAATCCGCCACGCTCCAGTTGCTCGGGAAAAACACAGCGTAGCCATTAGTCAGTGCCAGGACCGTAAAGAACACCAGCGACGACCACGCGCCAACCATCTGGAGCGGCGGTCTGTACGTGACCCTATCGTCCAAGCCGTGATACTTCAGCGCCTTCCTGTACCTGATGTACGTGGTCGACACGAGGATCCACGAGATGAAACCCGACACGGTTGAAATGTTCGAGAGCCACGTGAACACCGTGGCTGACGAGGACGAGCAGTTGAGGTACACAACGAGGCAAATCACACAAACGAGGCCGACGGCGTACACGGGCACGCCCGCCGAGTTGCACTTGCCGAACACACGCGGCATGTCGCCCTTGAGCGCCATCGAGTGCAGCGTCCGCGAGGACGAGAACACAAACGAGTTGCCGCACGAGTATGCGGACGTGAGGATGCACGCGTTGATGATGTGGTTGAGCACGGGGATCCCCGCGTTCTGGATGCCGATGACAAAGGGAGAGGCCGCGGCACCGCTCGCGCCGGCGTTGATTGCGTTCATGAGTCTGTCGTCGTTGTACCCAACAATCACGCCAATGGTGAGCGAGCCCAGGATGTAGAAGAACATCAGACGATAGATGAACCGATCTGTCGCTTTCGGAAGGTTGACCCTTGGGTTCTGGGCTTCCGAGGCACAGCAGGTAACCAGCTCAGGCGAAAGGATAAACGCAAAGGCAGACTTGATGATTGCCGTCCAGCATGCGAGGAATTTGCCCGTGTTTCCTGGAACCAAGTGCTCTGTGAATGCGCCAGGGTGTTTCCAGTAGTGGAACCCCAGCACGCCATGGGACGCTGGAGCACCGCCAAAGAAGATCACGATACCCACAATGATCAGCCCAGTGATACAGAAGATCTTGATGGACGAAATCCAAAACTCAGTCTCACCGAAAAACTTGACAGCTGCGAAATTGAGCACAACCGTAGACACGTAAAAGATCGAGATCCAGATGGCAACGTTCAGGTCAGACCAGTACTGGACCACAAACGCAGCGGCTGAGATTTCGGCAGGGACGAGCAGAGCCTGGGCGTAGAAGAGATTCAGTCCGGCCGCGAACGACAGCGAGCTGTTGCCACAGTACCTCTCGCACAGAGCATACATTGTGGATTGGCCAGACGAGGGAATGAACGTAACCATCTCGCCCAGCTGGTTCATGATTGTCCACACAAAAAAGGAGATAATCAGGTACGACGTGAGCAGCGCGGCTGGCCCACACGTGGCCAGCGCAGCGCCCGAGCCCACGAATAAGCCAGTGCCTATAGCACCACCGAGCGCAATGAGCTGGACATGTCTCGATTTGAGTCCACGGTGCGTTCCAAACTCTGACGCCTTCTCCACGTCATTCGAGGCTGCATAATCGCCGACTTCACTCACGTTCACCACTTCGGGAGAAGCTGCCGACTTCCAGTCTGATATTGAGGCCATGGTTGTTCTCTGTGTGTGTGTTCAGCATGAAACCACTTTTGCAGAGAGGGAAAGAAAAAAGAGAGCAAGACGTGGACTTAAATGGGATAAATAAAGTTGAAACCAGAGCGGGGATATCAATATCGCTCTCTGACAAACGCAGACAGAGCAAGAGATCATTATCTCACCCATGACCAGGCACAACAGCGGTAAAGTGGAAGGAATGTACCAAGAGAGTAAGTGGAGTGGAGTAGCCGTATGCCTCGCCTGTCCCTGCACATTGACCCAAACGGCGTTCGAGGTAAAGAAAAATGACATCGATTCTTTTTGTGCCCGCGCGCCGCATCGCTGTCAAAGGGACCGGCCCCATCCACCCACGTCCACCACACACCGGGACAATACGGAGCTGAATGTTATATCTCCGCTGATATGGATACCCTCTCCCGCGACACAGGCCAAGCAGGATGTATCCATCGGTACTGGGAACCCGCTCGCGTGTGTTTGCAAAACTGCCCAAACCCTGCCAAAAGTCCGCCAAACCTCCAAACGCACGCGCGTGAAAAGAATGCCGCATTCGGAGGGTCATCGCTGCTCGTTTTTGGTGCGGTGGCCATTGGGGCATTTTTTTCCTCGGCTGCTATTGTTGGGATATCTCGTCTTTGCCGTCTGCTCCTCCAATCAGAGCTGGTGATGTAGATGAGGGCCCTCGATGTGTCGACGTGTTCCACTTGTCTAATTAGACTGCTTGTAGAAATCTACTCTGGGCCCTTTTGGTGGAACGTTTGAAAAACGCCTTGAAACCTTCAACTTTATATTGGGTCAGACGTATAGCTATACTTATAAAAAACAAAAAAACGAAAGAGCATTCCAGCGCGCAATAGAAAAGGATTCTCATGCAATCCAGAACCAAACCTTCTCAAACACGTTCCTAGGAATAGGGATCTCGTACTCCTTCTCCTCCTGCTCAACCTCAGCGAGACCGCTGATACAGTCGATCTCCTCAGGAGGAGCAAAGAGTCTCCAATTCCTCTTCCAGATGGTGTGTCCGATAAAGAGCACCGCAAAGATAGGCAGAGTGATGTACGCTGCGAAAAAGTCGGAAACACTCCAGTTCTCTGGGAAGAACACGGCGTAGCCGTTGGTGAGCGACATGAGGATGAAGAAACAAAGCGACGACCACGCGCCAATCATCTGGAGCGGAGGTCTGTACGTGACCCTGTCGTCCAAGCCGTGGTACTTGAGCGCCTTTCTGTATCTGATGTAGGTGATGTTCACCACGACCCACGAGAGGAAACCAGAAACGGTCGAGATGTTGGACAGCCAAGTGAACACCGTCGAGGACGACGACGAGCAGTTGAGGTACACCACCGCCACGATCGCCGAAACGACAAGGACGCAGTAGTACGGCACGCCCTGTCTGTTGCACCGCTTGAAGATCTTTGGGGCCTCGCCCTTGAGCGCCATCGAGTACAGCGTGCGGGTGGCGGAGTAGAACAGCGAGTTACCGCACGAGTAGGCCGACGTGAGGATGCACGCGTTGATGATGTGGTTGAGCACGGGGATGCCTGCGTTCTGGATGCCGATGACAAAGGGAGACGCCGCTGCGCCGCTCGCGCCGGCGTCGATCGCGCTCATCAGTCTGGGGTCGTTGTACCCGACAATAATACCAATGGTGAGCGAGCCGAGGACGTAGAAGAACATCAGACGGTAAATGAAGCGGTCGGTGGCCTTGGGGAGGTTGACTCTTGGGTTCTGCGCCTCTGCAGCACACGAAGTCACCAGCTCGGGAGCCAGGATGAAGGCAAACGCAGACTTGATGATTGCAGTCCAGCACGCGAGGAACTTGCCCGTGTTGCCTGCGACGAGGTGCTCGGTGAACGCACCGGGGTGCTTCCAGTAGTGGAATCCGAGCACGCCGTTGGAGGCTGGGGCACCACCAAAGAAGATCACGATGCCGACAATGATCAGCCCGGTAAGACACAGCAGCTTGATCGTCGAGATGCAGAACTCGGTCTCGCCAAAGTACTTGACCGCGGCAAAGTTGAGCGCAACCGTGGACACATACAGGATCGAAATGAAGATGGCAACATTGGCGTTGGTCCAGTACTGGATCACGAACGCCGAGGCTGAGATCTCGGCAGGCGCGATGAGCGCCTGGGCATAGAACAGGTTGTACCCAGCGGCAAACGACAACGACTTGTTACCGCAGTATCTCTCGCACAAAGCGTACATCGTCGACTCCCCCTCCGCGGGGATGAACGTCACCATCTCGCCGAGCTGGTTCATGATTGTCCACACGAAGAACGACATGATAAGATATGCCGTGAGCAGCGCAGCGGGCCCGCATGTGGCCAGAGCAGATCCAGAACCAACGAACAGACCGGTGCCGATGGCTCCACCGAGCGCAATGAGCTGGATGTGTCTCGACTTGAGACCACGCTGTGTGCCATACTCCTCCTTGTCGGTGTCGTCAGAGAAGGAGTTTGCCTCCACCTCGTTGTACTGCACCTCTGGAGTGGCTAGCTTTTTATCCTCCTTGGTACTCATGGCTGGTTGGTTCAGGCGGATATATTTTGATTTTTCACCTCTCTATTTTTTTTGTCGCTTCAAGGAGGGATCCTCGGGGGAATATATACAATTTAGCGAGACTGGTAAAAATATTCCCATAGTGCCTCACAAACAAAGTAAAACAAAGTTCGCCGGCGATAAGGTGTGTTTGATAGAAATTGGGCCTGCTGGGCATTGATACGATGTGGCGGCAGCCACATCAGTCAAGTTGGAGCATGGCCATAGAAACACAAACGAGATAAGAGCTGTAACGCCGAATGAGGAGGGTGGCGCCTTTGATCGCGTGTTTCCCATTTCTGTTTCCGGAGCAATCCGGTAGTGGTCTGGAGAGAGTCTCCTGGACGCTGTTGTTCGCCAGCGCACCGCTTCCACACAGCGTGGCCCGTGTGCATGTGGAGCTTCACAACAGACGGACCCGAGAAGTGACGAGCACCACCTCTCCCCGCCCGTGCTGCGTGTCCAGGCCCATCTCTCTGCCCACGACAAACGTGAAGACCAAATATACACAACGGGGAGAGAGTGGACCCGTGTGTCTGCCCATTTCGGCAGACGAGGACAATAGGGCCCGCGACGTGCGTCTCTCAAAGCTTCACGGCAGCGCGGCAAGGCATTGATTGCACCCACAGAGATAAGATGGCTCTCTCCTCTCTCTCTCTCTCTCTCTCTCTCTCTGCTGCGGCGTTGACGCACACAACGCTGTCATGGTACATCTTCGAGAGCCCCGTCCGGCCCTCGATCACCCAATCATTGCCTTCGGGTCTATATGCAACACTCGACGAGAGACGTGCACTGCACCCAGGGCCCGCATTACCGCTGCGGCGTCACAGCTGAGACTGTCGGAAATGAAATGGGCTTATTGAAGAGGTCAATGTGGGGTACTTGTTTTTTGGTCTTGTCGTACTGTCGATTAAAAGTGGATCTCGGATCATCAGCCAAGTTCAAACCGCCTCCCCTGAATGTCCGTTGAAGCGGGTCCCTTCTGCGGCACAGAAATGTGCAGAGACACAACCACACTGGAAAAAAAAAAACCGGATTATCCTTGGTTGACTTTTCTCAAAAATTATCACCCAGCATAAATAATAATAAGAGACGGAGAAATGTTCGAAATGCTGAGTTGGTTAGTCGTCACACCCTTATCGCTGGGCCCCAGGGGCCCAGGCCCGGGCCTCATCATGTCAAAAACTAGCTTAATCCAAGTCACGTGACCGGGTTTCTGAAGATATTTCATTTTAAAGACAAAAAACAATAAACAAATCACTTGGGCAAAAGAGACAAAGAGACCAAATCAGGCGATCCAGAACCAGACCTTTTCCAAAAAGTTCCTTGGAATGGGCACCTCGTACTCCTTCTCCTCCAGTTCAACTTCGGCCAGACCGGTAAGACAATCGATCTCCTCGGGTGGATAGAACAGTCTCCAGTTTCTCTTCCACACGGTGTGTCCCACAAACAAGACCAAAAAGATCGGGACAGTGACGTACGCAGCAAAGAAGTCAGCCGCACTCCAGTTGCTAGGGAAGAACACGGCGTAGCCGTTAGTCAACGTCATGAGGATGAAGAAGCACACCGACGACCACGCGCCAATCATCTGCAGCGGTGGTCTGTAGGGCACCCTGTCGTCCAAGCCGTGGAACTTGATAGCCTTCCTGTACCTGATGTACGTGGTGGAGACGAGAACCCACGAGATGAACCCCGACACCGTTGAGATGTTCGAGAGCCACGTGAACACCGTGGCCGACGACGACGAGCAGTTGAGGTACGACAGCAGCGAGATCGCAGAGACGAGAGCGACGGCGTACACCGGCACGCCAAAGGAGTTGCAGCGCGCGAACACCGCGGGCGCGTCGCCCTTGAGCGCCATCGAGTGCAGCGTCCGCGACCCGGAGTACACGAACGAGTTGCCGCACGAGTACGCGGACGTGAGGATGCACGCGTTGATGATGTGGTTGAGCACCGGGATGCCTGCGTTCTGGATGCCGATGACAAAGGGGGACGCGCCCGCGCCGGACTCGCCCGCGTCGATCGCGCTCATGAGTCTCGGGTCGTTGTACCCGACAATCACGCCAACGGTGAGCGAGCCGAGGATGTAGAAGAACATCAGCCGGTAGATGAACCGATCGGTCGCTTTGGGGAGGTTGATGCGCGGGTTCTTGGCCTCGGCGGCGCAGCATGTCACCAGCTCGGGAGCCAGGATGAAGGCAAACGCAGACTTGATGATTGCAGTCCAGCACGCGAGGAATTTGCCCGTGTTGCCTGCGACCAAGTGCTCGGTGAATGCGCCCGGGGTTTTCCAGTAGTGGAACCCGAGCACGCCGTTGGAGGCTGGGGCACCACCGAAGAAAATCACAGTGCCGACAATGATCAAACCGGTGATGCAAAAGATCTTGATCGAGGCAATCCAGAACTCGGTCTCGCCAAAGTACTTGACGGCCGCAAAGTTGAGAACGACGGTCGAGACGTAGAAGATCGTGATCCAGATGGCAACGTTCAGGTCGGACCAGTACTGGATCACAAACGCAGCGGCTGAGATCTCGGCGGGGGCGATGAGCGACTGGGCATAGAACAGGTTGAACCCAGCGGCAAACGACAACGATCTGTTGCCGCAGTACCGCTCACACAAGGCATACATTGTGGACTGGCCGGACGAGGGGATGAAGGTGACCATCTCACCGAGCTGGTTCATGATTGTCCATACGAAGAACGACATGATGAGGTACGACGTGAGAAGCGCAGCTGGACCACATGTCGACAGACCGGAGCCTGAGCCAACGAATAGACCGGTGCCGATGGCTCCACCCAGGGCTATCAGCTGGATGTGTCTGGATTTCAAGCCACGGTGGGTCGTGTACTCTGCCTTCTCGAGGTCATCAGCTCCATCGAGCTCGGAAACCTCGACAGCTTCGGGCGACGAGAGCTTCTTGTCTTCAAACGAGCTCATTTCTGTTTTGTTTACACTGTACTACGTCTTCTTTTCTCAATCTACGGGGGCATCCTGCCAAGTATTTATACAAGATTGAGAGCACTTTTGCGAGTAAATCTCCAACCCACAGTATGGTATACCTTGGCAGTTAATGGTTTCAGTATGCCTTGGCAGTTAGTGATATCAGTGTAAACTTGGCAGTCAATAACTGACTGGCGTTGCTCGTCTAATAAAACCGAGCAACAGGGTCCTGTGGCCATGGGGCCCCCTTCCACTGGTGTCGCGCCAAGGGGGGTGTGGCACTTTCTGATAACAGGCCACACCCGGTACACGCCACAGGCCCCAAATGCCACAGGTGCCGCACACGCCACACGCGCCACACAGGCAAGGGACAGCCAACGTTTTGGCACATCCGATAGAGATAAGGGAGGGACCCAAGTGGAAATTGGCAGCCGGCGCCCAATGCGGAGGCTGGCGCCGTGTCGAGCGGTCTCTAAACGGTGCAAAGATCGTCCAGGCTCCTGGCTGGCTCTGGCTGAACGAGCTCTGTCTTTGGTCCCCTCAGCCCAGAGCCCTTCCTTCCTGTTGCCTGTTGCTGTGTGTCTCGTCTATCTTCTGCTGCTGTGTGCCCAACTGGCATGGTGAGTTCACCGTTGGAGATTCCGTCAGTGGGCCCGATACACAGTGTACTGGATAATAATAGGTTAATGATGCCCCGTCAGCTGTTTCATTTTATTTTAATTTTATTTGCGTGCCCGCCCGCCTGCCTGCCTGCCTGGTTCCGTTGTGTGCCCCGTTGTGAGTCGCCCAGCTGCCGGTATATGTCAAACAGCTACCGGATTGGGGCATTGCCTCGTGGTTGGTGTGTGGGAGATAAGAAGTTGATGCCCTGTGGACACAACCACTGACTCTGGACACTGGGCACTGGAAACCGGGTGCGGGCGTGCTCGTCCGTGTCGCTGAGACGTGCTCTTTATTACTACGTATGGGAATACAGATCTATCGGGGGTGTCCAGTTGAGCAGCTGCCTGCTGCTCAACAGTCCCCAGGCCACGCATAGGGGCGGTGACCACCCATACGAGGTTCTGGCTTTTCACTCTGCATCTCTGCGGATGCCCTGGCACGGCATCCACAAAGTTCCATCTCGTGGGCCAATAGAAATGCTGCATCCGCCGCCGCGTCAACGTTGAGTTGAACATTTGTCTCTAACAAATAATTAAACTCTGTCCCGCCGGTATAATCATTATTTTCTTTTTTTTTTCACTTTTGACTTTACGATTTTTCAGGACACGTCTGGTTGGTTTCCGCTCGCATCTTCTCTCCATTCGGTTTCTTCCGCGCGGTTGGCGCTTGGGATCTCGGGGCTCTGATGCCTGCTCTTGCCTCGTTGTCAGGTTCTTGAGCTAGAGTACTTGGTGCTGAAAGGGCATTACCAAGGTGTAGCTGCTCGTATGAGCCGATCTCCAGTAGCCACTCCACCCGAACGATCAACTGGGCAAGAACCGATGGCCGCTTTTTCTTCTTCAAGACTGGCGGCAGAGAGCTGACAACCTGATGGCGCCGATTTGTCAACTCTCGCTCTCTGTCGGGGTCTCGCGACAATATTCTCTGGTTGTTGTCAAAGTCCTCCTCCTAAAAAAGTAAAAAGTTGCACAATTTCTATTTCTTTTACAACTATAGCTGAATCTGTGCAAAAGTCTTGCGCTCAAAGGTCTCCTTGCGGAAACTCTTCATTGGTTTCAACCCCCACGTCTTGAGCATCTGCTTGTCCTCATCCCACCCATTGCACATCGTCGTGAGCATCTTCTTACCGCTGAAAATGGCATTGCATCCAGCCATGAAACACAAGAACTGCTCCGTCTCCTTCATCGTGTACCGGCCCGCAGCCAGTCTGATGATGCTCTCCGGCATAACCAGCCGGGCGGTAGCTACGGTTCTCAGAATAGAATCAAACTTGAGCTTTTTCGAGTTGTCCTTTGCAAGCTCCTCAGCAATCGGGGTCCCCTTGATTGGGACAAGCCTGTTGATGGGCAGCGACTCTGGGTGCTTTTCCATCGTTGCCAGAGTGTACAAGAACCCAATATGGTCCTCCTCGGTCTCGCCGAGTCCCAAGATCCCACCCGTGCATGCCTTGAGCCCCGACTTTTGAACATTGTTGATCGTCTCAAGCCGATCGTCATAGGTACGCGTGGTGATCACCTTGGGGTAGTGCTCTCTCGAGGTGTCGATGTTGTGGTTGTACGCAGTGAGCCCGGCCTCTTTCAGAGTTTTGGCCTGCTCTTCGTTCACCATTCCCAAAGTAACACACGTCTCGAGTCCCATCTTGTTCACCTCAGACACCATCTCGCCAATGCGGCGCAGCCCGCTCTTGCGGCCCGTCATGTCTCTCCACGCAGCACCCATGCAGAACCGCGTTGCCCCATTACGCTTCGCGTCGCGCGCGGCCTCGAGCACGCTCTCGATGCCTATCATTTTCTCGGCCTTGAGACCCGTGTCGTGTCTGTTCGACTGCGCACAGTACCCGCAGTCCTCGGTGCACCCGCCCGTCTTGATGCTCAGCAAGTTGCAGATCTGCACCTCTGTCGGATCGTGGAACGCGCGGTGGTGCAGCTGTGCCTCGTGGATCAACTCCAGCAGCGGAGTATGGTAGATCTCACGCAGCTGCTCTTTCGTCCATGTTGTCTTTGGCACGGTGAGCGAGCGGGCCAGCGCCAGTGCCGAGGTGTGTTTGTGCTCGTGCTCGTGTTCGTGCTCGTGGTGCTGAGCGGCGTACGACATGGGCGGCCCAACAACAGGCTGCAGCGAGCCAGACATGGCCTCGACAGCGGGCTTGCAGCGCAGGAGCGTCGTCGACAAGTATCTAGCGCGGACCATGGACATCGTAGCTGGCTGTTGGTGTACCCGACAAATGCCCCCGTGTCGATTGGACAAACGGCAATGGGCCCTTTTTATATGTCCTGCGCGGCGCCCAACAGAGCACAGCGGGTGACTCAGGCCGAAAGCGGTAAGATGACTGAGTCAACCCACTTCCCCCGGCACAACTGGGAGCCCTCCCACTTACCGAGGCCCTCGCTGTGGGTCTCCGAAACCGCTCGGACCGCAGCGGCAGCCGCAGCCGACGGCGGTGCAGCTGTTCGCCATCGCATCGCCGCCGAGACGAGACCTCGGCCCAAAGAGGCAACGCGGTAGACAATAGCATCTCGCTCTTGGTTTATGTGTGGGGCCTTCGTCTGACGTTACGCGATGGTTTTTTTTTTTCTTTGTGGCTGTTGTGGGTTTTTTTGACGTGGCTCGGTGGGTGAGTCAGCTGTATGTGTTTTTTTCTTTTCCCTCCTTCTCTTCTTTCTTTAGCGCTGACGGACACGCCATGTTTCAACCACACCAGCAACGACACGGCATGACGACGTATAGAGACTATCAGAAGGTGATGAGGCTGGCTGCGCCGACGCCCACGTCGGCAACGGCACAGAGACCGAGCACAGCGGCCGCCGCCGCCACGCACGGGCCGTCCACGCTCGTGCTGAACTCCGCGGCGCGCAAGTCGAAGATCGTGCGCACCAAGACGGGCTGCCTCTGCTGCCGGCGGCGCAAGAAGAAGTGCGACGAGCTGAAGCCGCGGTGCTCGGGGTGTGCTCGTAACTTCCTCGAGTGCGTATACCCTGCTCCCGGATCGCCTGGGAGCTGTGGTGGTGGTGAGGCGGGTGTTTTGGGCGAGACGAGGCCAGCGCGGTTCGAGCTGGCGCCCGAGCGGAGCCGGTCGCTGTCGCCGCTGGGCCATGCTGCTGCAACAACAACAACAACAACAACGATCACGGCCAGTCCGGAGCGCGCGGAGTTTGTGTTTTCATCTGTTGTTCATAACGAAAAGGCTGTGCCGAGGAAAGGATTCGGCGCGGTTGAGAAACCTGCGCTGAGCAGTAGGAGGTTTGCGCGAGCGATACCCATATCGAGTTTACTCAACTAGATGACGTGAATGAAAATGTATATATTTGGTTACACACGGTTGTGGCAGTAGTGGTCCCAGTTGGTGTCGAGCTGGATGAGGGGCGTCCGCACGCGCTTGTTCGGCGGACTCGGGCACGCAGACACGGGAATGTCCAAGGCGCTATAGATAGCATCCTCGATGTCCTGCTGCTGCAACTCGGTAGACTTTCGCACGGTCGATGACAGCGACGACGACGACGACGACGACGACTGCGGCACCGGCATCGAGGTCGGCGACAGCTCATCCCACAGGATATCCTTGCTCTGCCGTCTTGAATCGCCCGGCACGGTCTCGTACCATGTCTTTGAGCGGCCCAGCTCGTCCTCCGACAACGGCACCACGAGCACCCTCATAGCCGACCCAGCACCGCTGTACCGGCTCGACAACGTGCCGTTGACATCATCATCACTCCCGCTGCACGGCCGACAGCACCGTCCCAGCGCGTCCCGCACGAACTTCACACCCCCGCGCAGCGTCTCAACCACAGCGGCACGCCGCAGCGCCGCGCCCGCAGGGACGACATCCACGTTCAGCCCGCCCACGATGTCCATGTCGCGCTGCAGCGACTCCCAGCGCCACGAGCCCGTCTGGGCGCTCTGGTAGCGCTGCTCGAGCGTGCCCGTGAACCGCTCCCGGCGCCACAGCAGCTCGCCCCACTCGCCCACCATCTTGCGCGCCGCGTACCGCCGATACTCCGTGAAGTTGTAATAGCTCGGGCCTTCAAAGTCGAGCTCCGAGTCGTCGTTGGGGAGCACCGTGGTGGTGTCGGGTTTGTGCGTGCGATGGGGGAAGAACCACGATTTCAGCGTTTGGCGCGTTGCTGATGTTTTGTCTGCGTCGTCTTCGTTGGCGTCGTCATCGTCGTCGGGCGGGAGCACGGCTGAGTTGTTTTGGTGAGCGCGGCGAAACCACGATTTGGCCGTACGCTGTGTCGCTGATGTTTCGTCTGGGTCCGGCGTCTCACCGCCGCGCAGACGCGACAACATTCTGGACAATCTTCGCGATCGCAGCCACGCCATTTATAATTTTATAGCAAATATTGAATGAAGCTCTGATTTCTATTTAGCAGCTAGGGAGGTGGAGGCGTGAATCACAATGAAGTTCGGTCTTTCTGCTTGGGCTTTCCTATTTGTGTAACATACCGTCGCAAAACACCCACTAGTGCTTAAGACCCAAAATCTCCCTGATCAGCTTTCCAGCAGCAACGATCTCCTCGTCATGGTAGCGGCGCGCCGTAAGCTGCAGGTTAATAGGCGCATCGACAAAATACTCAGGCACATACTTGTCCTGCTCCACCTTGTCCAGCGCAGAGCGCGGTGTGTACGACGTATCCCGCACGTCAATCTTGGGGTCCTGGTGCAGCCCAGTAGGAAACACCAGCGTGGGCAGGTCCAGAATGTTGAACAGCGAAGTGTACCCCCAGTACAGCGGCCCGTCCACGCCGTCGCCCGCGCCCACCGGGGCCACGCCAACGTACGTGGGCGATATGATGAAGTCAACCTTCTTCTGCACGAAATAGTCCAGGTAGTCCTGGCGCAGCGAGTCGCGCACGTAGTTCAGGTCTCTGTTCTCCGTGATTGACAGCTTCTTGTCTCCTGTGCCCATCGACAATGCCCACTTCGTCAGCGGCAGCAGCGGCTCGCCCGAGGGCGCAATCATCACCTTCTGCGCGTGGTTCCCGTCACAGGTGTACATCTCGTTCACGGTGTCGTACGCCTCCTGCGTGCGGATCGGCTCAAAGTCAACAACGGTGACTCCCGCCGCGGTCAGCTTGTCAGCGAGGTGTTTCAGTCCGCGCGTCAGCGGTGGGTGCGGCTTCACGACACCGTCGTCCCACATGATGGCAACCGTGATGTCCTTCGCGGCAGGCACAGCAACGTCTCTCCACGGCACGGGGATCGTCCATGGGTCCAGGTCGCTGGGGCTACCCTCGTTGACGTACGCCTTCATGAACAGCTCAATGTCGTCGAGGTCCCGCGCGAGTGGGCCCGCAACGGCGGGGACGCTCTCCTGGCCCTTCCCTGAAGACACACCTCCCAGCGTGGAAATTCTGCGCGTGCTTGGTCTGAGCCCGTAGCAGCCCGAGAAGGCAGCCGGGGCGCGGATCGAGCCGCCAATGTCGGTGCCGACACCAATGGGCGAGCCGCCAAAGGCAACGATGGCACCCTCGCCTCCAGAGGACCCACCGGGGGTCAGCTTGGTGTTGTACGGGTTGCGCGAGCGGCCCGTGATATTATTGTTCGAGTCGAGGTGCATCAGCGACTGCGGCTCGTTGGTGCGCACGTAGAACACGGCGCCGAGCTTGCGCAGCACAGTCACAGTCACGGCGTCCTTGGTGGGCACATTCGTCAGCCAGCCGACCCAGCCACCGTGGGTGATTTTCCCGGCGTAGCCAATCTGCTCCTTGAGCGAGATCGGGATGCCGTGCAGTGGGCCCACGACGGCCCCCGTTGCCGCGAGGTGTGCGTCGAGCTCAGTCGCGCGCTGCAGGCCTTCGTCGATGAAGAACTGCATTGCGTGGTTGGTGAACTGCTGGGCAATCACCGCACGGTGCGCAAACGCCGAGAACACCTCCACCGACGTGAGGCTTTTCGCTGCAATCAGCTTGGCGAGCTCGACGGCTGGGGTGTCGGTGATTTCAAACTCCTTGGGGGTCAGGTGTTTCGTCGAGTACAGGTACTTGACCACATTGAAGGATTCGTCAAGGTTGGCGGGCACCTCGGAAGCAGGCACCCTGTAGCTCGCCAGCGTACTCTTCTCCAGGTTCTCCTGATACACCTTGATCTTATCTGCCCACTGGGCAAAGAGTGCCGAGTCGGACACGTCGTTGGTGTAGTTGTCTTTAGTTTCGATCATGGCTGCTAGTTAGAGATGATTACGAAAAAGCTCCTCGGTAGATTCAGACCGTCCTGCACAAGTTTATATATCCACCGACTGAGACTGTTGAATATTCACTCACTAATGGCAGGATCCGCCGAGGTCTGGAACTGCCCGATTGGGAAGTAACAGACCGCGGATAGATCTCCGGTTGGCGCACGACTTTACCATTTACTGTTACCCGCCCCAGATAGCTGATCTCAGCTTCAGCTTCAGCGAGTGAGAGAGGCAGAGAGGCACAGAAGAGAGCAGAGGAGAGGAGAGGAGAAAGGACACAAAGCCTAGGTAAAAGCAGCCCACCAAGAGAACCAGCTTCATACCCGTCTAGAACACCCACCGTCTCTCTACCTTATTCAACCCCAGCCTGCCGCATGAAGGAGTTCAATTTTAATAACCGTTCGAATTCCCTGGTGTATGACTCCAACTATGAATTCCTTGCAACCTACTACTCCCTTCCAAATCTCCCCAAAAGAAGAAAACCCTCAGCCGTTGTCTGTGTTCCTTAAGGGCAGGTCGCAGTCACCGTTGGCGTTTGACGTCAATATGCTAATCGCACCTGGCCTGCCCGCACCGGAACCACGCGTCAGAGATGCCGGCGCCGCTGGTTCTGCATCAACGCAGCAGCAGCACCCTGCCCCTGCTGCGGGGCACCATCAACACAGTGACAAGAAGAACAAAAAGTCCAAACGGCGTTCCAAAAGTGGATGCTTCACGTGTCGTAAACGCAAGAAGAAGTGTAACGAGGCGCTACCTGCGTGCTCCGGCTGCGAGCGCAACTATCTGGAGTGCGTGTGGCCTTCGTATGAGGACGAGACCCTACCTCGGGATTTTGAGATCGGACCAGCCGTGTCAAACACGTTCAAGCTGGATGCGCACACGGCAACGGATGGCGAGGAGGATTATGAGGAAGATCTGGCTGAGCTGATCCCACGCGGGATGATGTCGACGATCGAGTTTGACGTTGGCGTGTCTCCAGTGACAGCAACTGCAGACAACAAGACTTTTGACTCCCCTGACTTGGTGATTATCATGGAGGAGAATGCGCATTCGATCCCCACACCTCCTTTAACCACGGATGACGATGACGTTGCTACGGTGCACAGCGACGAAGTGAGTATCCGGAAACGCAAGTTTGACTGGGAAGAGGAACTGCCAGTAATTTCCCTGGACAACAGTGTGATACCTGCGTTCAAATCTTGGATCCCCGGCGTGTCGCTCAACTCTGATGATGCGATGCTCTACCATGCGTTTGTGACGCAGTTCATCCCAACAGTTTCCCCACCGCACTCGCACCCTCTTCTCTCGCCGGACCGGATATTCGTCCCACAGGCGGCCTACTCCGGAGTGTTGCGCGAGATATTTTACGCGTGTGGAGCCTCGATCATCTCCTACCACGACGAGAGCTTTGCTCCTATTGCCTCGAGACGGTATCTCTCTTCGATTAAACTGATCCAGAATGAGATCAACCACGGTAACGTTTCTGGAACGGAAGACTGGCTGTTTGTGGCCATTCAGACACTGTGTCTGCGGGACAGAGCCGCGGGTATGGGTGCCTCGCGCTGTGCCAAGCACTTGATTGCTGCGTACAACCTGATCAAGCAGCGCACCAAGTACAAGCTGATGATGCTCTCGTCGGGACTCGACGGGCCCTTTTCAATCACCCCCAACGAACGCACACTGTTTGACTCGTTTGTGTTCAACTACACTGTCTCGATATACCTCTGCAGCTATTCCGAGCTTTCGTCGTTACCTTCGCCGTTTGTGTTTTTCAACGAGTACCGCTCTTATTTCACCATGCCACTCTTCAACGACTCGCCGGTCTCCTGGACCAACAATCCAGTAATGGGATCGGCGGTGCCATGCTTTGAGATTGCAGCCAAGCTGTTTTGGCTCTTGCGCTTTCACGATGCTGGTTCGGTGCCCGAGGAGCTCTATATCGAGGATATGGAATTCAAGGCCATGTTACGCAGTGTGAGGACCCAGATGGATGGCGTTGAGACCAGCATGCAGAGAACGGTGCGGGATTTCGACGACATGGTGCCGATGGATCGCTTAGATCCAACGCAGAGAACTTTTCTGCGTAGCAATCTCGCGATCGCGTGTATCTTACTGCACGCGCTTGAAATCCTGCACTTGAAACTGAGCTGCCCCGACGTGACGAAGGATGACCCGCGCGTTATTGAGCAGGTTCGTCGTGTGATGGCGGAGTTTGACCACGTCCCGCAGTACGACCACTCGCGGTGTTTGTGTGTGTTTGCTGTGTTTATAGCGGGAACGGCAGCGCGCAACGATGAGCAGAGGAATTTCTTTACGCGTGAGTTGCAAATCACTTCAGAGATTCTCTACTCGAACATGTGTGATAAAGTTCTCGCTGTGCTGCAGGAACTGTGGCGCGCTGAACGTCAGAGCAATGGTCAAGGACGTGGAAACCGCGGTGGATGTGCTTTTGAGGTGATTGTTCACCCTGACGAATTGGCCGGATTATCATTTTAACGAAATTTTTTAATACCTACTTTGTGTGCGTGCGTGTGTGTATGCTGTGAAACATTTTTTTTTTTATCTATTTCCCTTTAAATTTACAAGTCTCTGTCCAGGTTGACATGCACGGCCTTGGCCTGAGTGTACATGCTGAGCCCGTATTCGCCAAGCTCTCTACCGAACCCGCTCATCTTGACTCCACCGAACGGCACTCTAAAGTCCGAGCTGTTGGTGCAGTTGATCCAGACCTGGCCGGACTTGACGCGCTTGGCAAAAGTGTGCGCGCGTCTCAGGTTCTCGGTGAACACGTATGCGCCCAATCCATAGTTCGAGTCGTTAGCGAGCTTGATCGCCTCTTCCTCAGTCTCAAACTTGGCAACAACGACAACGGGACCAAAAATCTCCTCGCGCACAATCTTCATCTCCTGCGTCACGTCCGCAAACACCGTGGGCTGCACGAAGCAACTGGCCTCCGGGTGGCCCGCAGGCACTTTCCCGCCCGTAACGAGCCTCGCGCCCTCCTTGACACCGGACTGGATGTACCCGAGCACGCGCTCCTGCTGCACCTTGGACACCTGCGGACCAACCTGGGTCTCGGCCACAAATGGGTCGCCCTGGACGTACACCGTCTCAACGTGCTCCTTGAGCTGCACGAGGAACTCATCGTAGATGCTCGAGTGCACGTACACGCGCGACGACGCCGTGCAGATCTGTCCCATGTTGTACATGATCCCGAACGCGGCCCACTTGACCGCCTGCTCGAGTCTGGCGTCCGCATGCACCACGAGCGGCGACTTCCCACCACACTCCATCGTCACCGCCTTGAGGTTCGACGACGCAAGCTGCTGGATCGTCTGTCCGACGGCAGTCGAACCCGTGAACGACACCTTGTCCACGTCCGTGTGCGCGGCGAGGGCAGACCCACACACGCGTCCGAGGCCGGTGATCACATTCACCACACCGGCGGGGAACCCGGCCTCCTTGACGAGAGTGCACAGCACGAGGAGACTCAGCGGGGTGTTCTCACTCGTCTTCATCACGACAACGTTTCCAGCAGCCACGGCGGGCGCAATCTTCCACACAGCCATTGCAAGAGGGTAGTTCCAGGGGATGATCTGGCCACACACTCCGTACGGCTCGTGTATGGTGTACACGAGCTTATCGTCAGTCGTGGGGATCTGCTTTCCGGAGCCCTTGTCGCACCACCCGGCATAGTACCGCACAACGTCAACACAGTGCGCCACATCGTACTGCGCGTTTGTGAACCGTGGCTTTCCCGAGTCCATCGCCTCGATGTCCGAGAGCAGATCGGCGTGCTGCTCCATCAGGTCCGCAAGACGCAGCATCAGCTTCCCGCGCGCCGTGCCGCTCGTCGTGATCCATGTGTCCTCGAAGCAGGCCCGCGCAGCGGCAACGGCAACGTCCACGTCGGCCTCAGTAGCACTCGCCACCGACGTGATCGGGGCGCCCGTCGCTGGGTTCACCGTCTCGATCGTGCCGGCCTGCAGCGCATGCACAAACTCGTTGTTGATAAAGAGACCCGTGGGCTGCGTGTACGTCTTGCCATTCGGCAGGGCCACCTGTGCGGAAAGTTCGATAGTCATTGTGTCCTCGTTTTTGGTCCAGTTCAGAAAGGAAAAACCCGTGGTTGACGAGCCGTCAAAAGGGAGAAAAAGGGCCACCCATGCGCAGCTCCATATTTTATAGCCCAACTGCGACCCGCTAAGACGCCCGTCGCTCTTTCCGCGATTCCTCCCGCGCGCGGCAACGACTTGCCCGATAAGAACATGTTGGTTGGGACACGTCTTCTGGTGAGTGCACGCACATATGTGTTGTGCACGACTTTTGGATCACAATTTTTGTTTTTTTTTTCAATGTCGCCTGGAGGAGCATCAAGAAACACACAACGGTAGAAACTACAAAAAAAAAACAAATAATGTCTGATAACTATTCCTCGGACGATTCAGACAGGGAGTCTCTTGCGGAGGAGGCGTCCAGCTCGACGTACCTTGCGTTCGTGGACGTGCCGATCTCGGCGGAGGACGTGCCAGAGATCGAAGACACGATAATCGGAGGGAAGCCCATATGGCTACACGAGGGCTCGCCTGCGCCGGCGGCGCTGCTGAAGTGCAGGGAGTGCGGGAAGCCCATGCATCTGCTGCTGCAGACGTCCGCGACGCTCGCGGACACGCTGTACGAGCGCGTGCTCTATGTGTTTGCGTGCGCTGCCCCGCGGTGTAGGCGGAAGCCGGGGTCGGTGCGTGCCGTGCGCGGTGTGCGTAAGGACCCGAAGGAGATGGCGCGGCTCGAGGCCGAGCTGGCCCAGGCGCTGAACCGCTCGCTGGATGCCAAGCTGCAGATTGCGGAGCGGCGACAGCTCGACCTCGAGGCGACGAAGGACCTGTTTGGCAGCGGCGGCGGTGCTGGTGCTAATCCGTTTGGTGGGAATCCGTTCGGAGCGAACCCATTCTCGGCTACGGCTACGGCTACGGCTCCTGTGTCAGCGGCCGCGCCTGAGGCTGCCGCCCCGCAGAAGAGCTACGCTGCGGTAGCCAAAGCAAGTGCCCCAGCTCCTGAGGAAGTCACAAAGCGGGTAGAGCCAACGCCGGCGGAAGACATCCCGGCGTATCCCGGCTACATATGCTACATCGACGCGGAGTCAGTGAAGACGGACGCTACTCCCGCACCTGCACCGCTAACGGTAGACGAGTCAGCGCTCGACACGACGGCGGAGTCGTCCAGCTCGGGCGGCGCCAAGCTCGGGGACGAGGCGGCACGCATCGCCGAGATGCTCGAGGACGCGACGTTCGAGCGGTTTGCGCGCGTTGCTGCGCGGAACCCGGGCCAGGTGATGCGGTATGAGCTCGGCGGGACGCCGCTGTTGTTCTCCGGGAGCGATGCCGTGAGTCGGCTGTTCAAGGATGGTGATTGTCGCGTGCCTAGGCCGGGGTACAACCCGAGCAGCGAGCGGCGGTTCGAGATGCAGCTCATGCCGAAGTTGATCATGGATCTTGAGGGCGATGAGGATATTGCTGCTGGGATGGAGTGGGGGACTATTATTGTGTGCACGGATGTGGCGGACGAGGTTGTGAGGCTGGATGAGAACCATGTGGGGTACGTTGAGGAATGGTGTGGTGTGCAGTGGGAGGAGCAGGTCAACCAAGAAGTGAAATAACTAGATTCTTTTTGTTTATGACGATAATTATGACGATGACTATGACGATGACTATGACTATGAATGACGATAAACAGTGATGATTCTATAGAGCCATGAGGCGAGTGCCTTCCACTTCGCTGATGAGCCGGTCAATCTCGGCAAAGTTTTCGTCGTCCGTTGCAAATTGACGATGCTTGCTTGAAACGGCGTGTGCAGAAAAGTCATCATACTTGGCGCGGCAGTTTTCGCAGTACCCAGCTTTCGCGATGCGTGCACGCTTGGGCTCTGGCTTGCTGCTCGGTTTGAGAGCTGTGGGCAACGGCGTATCCTCTCGATCCTCCGCAACGGTGAACGCATGCGGCGCCGGTGGCTGGTTGCGGGTATTGTTGAGCAGAGCCGGTTTCCTCGCTGCTAGGTTGATCATCTTCTTCCGGTCGTTCTGAACTTTTTTGGAGTACACCAGAGCCTTTGTCGGGCCCAAGCCGTTCCCACCACCATTTCCGATAGCCTCGACGGTGGAGACCGACTGCTGCGTCACTCCCGATGCTTGAATTTCGCCAAACTCATTATTGAACTTGGCATGCGAGAACGTCATCGAGTCGTTGCGCGAAAGTACTGCAGGTAGCTGTTGTGGTGGCGGCGGCATAACTGGCTTAGTTGAATGTATGCTAGCCAACGGTGGTGCCTCTTCTCTATTAGCGGTGCTCCTTTCCCAAGAGCGTTTGAATGCGATGCGCTGCTCTTCCGTCTTGACCTCCAATGGTGCACATGACGCTTGAATCAGGTTGTGTCTGTATTCTTTGGTCTGTTCCAGGTATGCCAGTCTTGACTTGCGTCTGCGCTCCGGGTCCTTGTTTGTCGAGTCCTCCGTAAAGAGAGAACGCCCGTTGGCAGAGTAGTAGATTTTCGGGTACGTGGGCTCACCCTCGCTTGGCTTGAGACTCCATTCACGCACCGCAACGGGTCGCGTCGTTTGCCTGAGGTCGTAAACGTAGAAATAGATGCCAGAAAAGTATTTGATGTCGTCGCGCTTGGCGTTCGGGTCGCGATCGTTTGGACCGTATAATTTTTCCTCCTTGAGAAGGGAAGACAGTTTCACTTTAGGTTTCACCTCCTCTGTAATATTCTCACCCAGGTTGGCCATGAAACGGAACACCTTCTCATAAGTCCACACTTTAAGGTCCTTCTTCACGGCGAGCCTGAAGATGTCACCAGGAGGGTATGTGCCCTTTTTATTGAATGGGCGCCGCGACACAATGATCGTCACGTCCTCGCTGAAGAAAGTCTCAAAGCTCGCGCCCAAAGGCTCTAGCGCTGCACGCGCCTTGAGTTTCTCCTTCATGTGAGCATCATTCTTCTCGTCGTTCTCAAAGTACACCACGCTCGAGCGCATGATTTTGCGCCAGCTGGCTTGCCACGTCCGTAGCTCTTCGCCCGTCATGCGGTTTTGCGCAGCAGCAACAGCAGCAGCGGTCGCTGTAGTGGCTTGTCCCACTGTGGCCCGACGTGGGGTCTTGTAGACGCTCGCGCGCTGCTGTTGCCGATCGGCGCGCTGGTCCAGCAGTGATTTTCTATGCGGTTGTGGCGAGTTGATGAATGCCTGGGATGTTTCACGCAACGGAGCGCGCATCGCCATTGATGGCTGCTGATGCTGATGCTTCAGCTGCTCGTGATGTTGCTCGCTGGAGCGGTCCATCTTGTGTGTATGTATGTGTGTGGAAAACTAGTTCAGCGCGTGTAGGTAAACAAGTCTGAAAAGATGGGTCGTGGGACGATGAATACCGCCGATGCTGGTGCACCCGAAACAAGATGCCAAATGACAGAGTTGGTGAGCTGCTCAGCACGCTCGATGAAATGCAATGGGGTCCTCTGCTCTGTCGTAAGCCAGTCCCCTGCTGGATCCAGACCAGCCAAAGGGCATCAACACGCTCAGGCGCCCGCGCGCGCTCTGCCCTTGTTGATCCGTTTCCGCTTTGGGACGTCTGGTTATGTAATGGTCACGTGGATATGATCATGTGCTTATTAGGTGGTGCACGCCGGTTTGGGAGCTCCTATAACCAGCACTGGGCCTGTTCATTGGGGAGATCCATGGATTTTACCCCTCCATATATACACACAACAGTATGTTGCAGTCAAGAAATATATCGGCTGTGCTATCACAGGTGCTGTATCCATCACCACTCACGCCAGACACTCGGCCCGTGTCTGTGTCGCTGCTATCGGCGTCGGGCCAGCCCTTGTGCTCGTGCGTCTCTACGGCACCTTCACCCTCGAGTACCAAGCCCGCGATCGATATCTCACCCGCCTTTGCAGCGGGTGCGACGGATAGCGACGGTCTGCGGCGTGCGTCTGTTGGGACGGGTGCTGGTACGTCTGCTGACTTTATCAACGCTGACCTCAACCCGCGCGATAACCTCAAGGTGTACTCGTTGCTGGCGGCTCGCGCGTGGGATAACCATGTCCAGCAGGGTGCGTCCGAGGATTGGCTCATTGTTCAGATCGGAGAGTACTCGCTGTTTGTGAAACTCGTGCATTCGACACAGTGGTTGCTGCTAATGGTGTGTGAAAAGTCGTATCCGAAGGGTCTTGCGTTGAGGAAACTGGAGGGACTGGGCCAGGTGCTGGGAAAGGAATTACGGTGACAAACTACGCTTATAGTATACGAACGAAAACCATCTTTAATATAATAAAAAAACGGATTAATATATAGAGAGGAACAAAAGGGTTCATACCGCTAAAGAAAATAGAAAGAAAAAAAAAAGGAAACAGGACAACGAGAACCATAACAACAACAACCTAGGATGGATGCAGCATAAATATGTACATTAGAAAATGACCGAGAGTGAGGAAAAGAAGATGACGAGAAAAAAACATGCAAATCGTGGAATGGGTGGTTGTTCATTTCTGGTCGTCGTCATCAACTTGGTCTTCATCCTCGGACATCTGCACATCGTTGTCCTCCGCAAAGCTCTCGTCATCCTCAAAGCTCTCATCATCCTCTTCTTCGTCGTCGTCCCACCATGTTCCGTCGTCGAGCTCAGGCTCCTCCGGCGCACGAGTACCGTAAGCGCCCTCTATCTCCGGCATGACAAAATCGTGGGGGATATCCTGTTTGGACCTCTCAACCTCAGCGAGCACGCGCTCTCTGTAGTCCTTTGGCTTTTTCCTGTAGTCCACTGCGGCATCCACGTTCGCAGGACTTGATATGTTTGGGTCTTCCAGCAGCGATACAATAGAAATGAGCACCGACTGGGCGTTCTGGACCGGCGTCCACGTCTCGTTGTCCGGCTCATCGGAGGTATCGTTGCCAGAGGTGTGTAGGATCGATATGCACAGACGGCCATCACGGTAAACGTTTGGATGGTAGATGGCAGGAGTGAACCTGAACGTTGGGGGCGAAAACGGATAGTCGTTTGGGAAACGCATCTGGGCCTTAAAGTAGGCACCGTGGTAGACCGACTCCTTGTTTAGCACCATCACACCAACGTTCCACAAAAAGATATTCTCGCTCTCGAGCTCGATGTGGAACGAGGGAATACCCCTGCGGGGGTCTGTGAGTTCTCTGTACTCTTTTGTGAGCACCTTGGCTGCGGATGTCGACATGTCGTAAAAAAATGCGGATCTATTTGTAAGGGAGGGGGGAAGGCGAGCTCAGAGACACAAAGGGGGGAAAGGGCGGGTAGTACACTGAGATATAGCTCTTCGATGAGTCGATGGAAGCAAGAGGGTATATCTTGATGCAGAAGCACAGAGTATGTGATAGACAACAAAGAAGCAGAAATATGTGTGCAGGTCAAGCAGGAGCGGAAAGCGGTGGCAGCGGAGGAGGTGGTGTGTGTCAGCCCGCGAGTTCTTTTGTGGTTGTGTAATTGTCGCGATGCTGCGACGGCCGGTGGGTGGATTTGGTGGGCGCACGCCGTCTTTGCTTTTTCTGCGCGCGATGCCCTTTCGCGGAACGAGGAAAGGGCAGAGCAGAGGCCGACCCCGGACTAGGAGGAATAGATGTGAGTGTTTGCTTGCGTGTTAGGATGAGACTCGTTGTCTCTGCGTTTTCCCTTTGGTGTACTGCTATACAGCCATGTTCACACCCGTCGAGTCGTCTGTGGGCGCGCTCCTGATCCAGGCTGCTACAACGAGCTACATTCTCGCGACGGGCCGTCCCATTGGCTTCTCCTCCGTGATCTTCTCGTCGCTCACCGCGCCCTCGATACACTCCACCTCCATCGTGCTCGGACTCGTGCTCTCGGCACTGACAGCCAGCAAACTATGCCCGGAGTACGCCCCGGTATACGACGTGGCGGCCCCAGCCGCTCTCGGTGCATACTCACTCGCAGGACTCCTCGTCGGACTCGGCACACAGATGGGGTCAGGATGCACCTCGGGCCACATGCTCGCGGGTGTCTCGCGTCTGCGTGGCCGCAGTGTGCTTGCTACAGCCGTGTTCTCTGCTACCGCGATGCTGACAGTGCACGCTCTGCGGCTTGGCGCTTCGTGCTCCTCGTTGCTGCACCCGCTGCGTCGCTGCGTCGAGTTTGACCGCGCGTGGCCCGCGCGTCCGGGTTTCCTCGCTGGTGTCCTCGCTGCTTCTCTGTTCGCGAACTACGTGGTGGTGCTGAGGTTACTCCCTGGACTCGCGGCTACCGGTCGCGTTTCTCGTCGTGCGCTACAGTTCGTCGCGGGCACAGTCGCCGGGCTGACTTTTGGCCTCGGGCTTTGCATCTCGGGGATGGCTTCGCCCCATAAGACTATCGGGTTCTTGGCTATTGGCCAGCCAGACAAGTGGGACCCATCGCTGGCGATGATTGTCGTGTTTGCCATCGTTCCAAACGTGTTTGTGTGGCGTCGCTCGATCCCGCAATCGCAGGCAGAAGCCGCTACGAGCAAACCCCTAATCGCGGATGCGTACTCGCTCAACTTCAGCAGCGCGGTGACCGCCAAGTTTGTCCTAGGAGCTGCTCTGTTTGGTGTTGGCTGGGGCCTGATGGGCGTGTGTCCCGGCCCGGGCGCACTAGCTGCGGTTCTCAACGGCGCGAACGGGGCAGCATGGATGGGTTCATTCTTTGCTGGATACTACGGTGCCAAGCATCTACTCTAGATGAGGTTGGTTTGTACGGTGTGTGTATACTATATGAAATGAAATGCCTAGACGGTCTCGTACACGAGACTGCGAACCTCATAGTTCTCATTGGCCTCCTCCAGGTCCTCCCAGTTGCCAATGTAGTCGTCGACACCGCGAACCACACCGGGCAGAGTCTTGCCGCGGCTGTAGCGACGCCAGACTTTCTTGGCCTCCTCGTCGGTGCCTAAATCACGCAGCTGAAATTTGATCTGGTTCGCCGAAAGGATGTTCGACAACCGGTTTGTGCGCTTGTTTATTTGGAATCCCCCCGCGAGGGAGGTGAAGAGATACACCGGCTCATCCTCGAAAGACAGCTTGGACTCCTTGGGAACGTACCCGGAAGGTTTGTCTCCAGCCTCTGGTGTAACCTCTTCTTCTGGCTCTTCCTTTGGTTCTTCCTTTGGTTCTTCCTTTGGTTCTTCCTTTGGCTCTTCCTTGAGTTCTTCCTTTGGCTCTTCCTTTGCCGCTTCCTCTATCTCCTCCTTTGGCTCCTCCTCCGCCACCTCACCGAGCTCTTCATCCGTCTTGAGCGGCTTCTCCTCATCCGGCAGCACCTCCTGCTCTTCCTTGAGCTCGCCCACAGCCTCGCGGGTCTCGTCCTCAGGCTTCTCCTCGATAACCTGTCCGACGTTGCCCTGCTTCGACTCAACCTCGGGCACATCCTTCTTCTCAAGCACAGACTTCTCAAGCAGACCAATAACCTCGTCCTTGCGCTCGTCCGGGATCTTGCTGCTCTTCGCTACAAACGCCTTACCCTCTTCAACGCTCTTGGTGTGCTCCACAAGCCTCAGTGCCTTATCCACCGCCTCCTCGAGGTCAGGCATCTGCGAGTACGGATCCCCCATCAATGCGCCCTCCTCCTTCAGCTCCTCGTTGTCCTTTCCACGGTCAACCACCCCCATCGCGTTCCGGTCATTCGCGACACGCGACCGCGACCGCGAGATCGACCGCAGATAGCTGAGACTCGAAGCGTTACGCGTCGAGCTCGCCGCACCCGCCGTTCCCGGCTCGTGGCGGGGCCGTCTCTCCGACGCAGCCAGCGTCGTATCGCTCAAGCCAGGGTTCGCGTTCGACACAGCGCTGTGGTACGAGTCGCCGCGTGCGAGGTGCGGCTTGCGCGATCCAGTGCCCTCGCGCGCGGGGGACGGAGACCCCTGGGTGTACCGCTGCCGTGACACGGACCGCGACATCAGCAACGGCGAGTCGATGCCCTGCCGAGCGCCCGCGGGCACCGTGTACTGCGAGTCAATCTCGCTCGCCGAGTCCGGCACAACCGGGTCGTGCGTATCAACAGTGAACGCAGGTGCAACCCCCGCGGGTGTCGCCGCAGGTGCTGGTGTCGCCGGTGCGGCGGCACTCCCCTTCGAATTCGAATCGTCCGTGGAACCATCGCTGCCACCGGGGCTGCCGCCCTGGTTCAGCTCCGCGATCATCTGCTCCAGCGAGGGAACCTCCTCGCTAGCGATGAACCCGGTCTTCGCATCCGCCAACGGCGAGTGCTTCACCGGGGCAAACGCCGGGCTCGTCACCCTGGAATGATGCTGCTGCTGCTTCGTCGGAGTCGCGGTCGTGGCCGACGGGAGGTCCAGGTGCGAAGCGGTGCGGGACCCATCGCGCGACGCAGCGGGCGCGAGGAAGTCGTGCTCATCTCCACCGCCAAACACCTTGAGGTGCTCGTGCTGCGCGGGGTACGCTTCGCCCGGTGCGGGCAGAGGGTTCGCCGCGGCTTTCGGGATCAGGTCCTCGTGCAGTTGCTTCTCCTTCAGCTGGAGCGCGTCGTCCTTGACGTGGCCCTCCTCGTCCAGGATCGCCTCGAGTACCTCGCCCTCTTCGTCGTCGAGGAGTGCACCCTCGTCCTTCAGGTCCACAAGGGATACCTGAGACTCGAGGTTGTGCTGCGCAATCTTGACATTGGGTCTGGAACGAGAGCGAGAGCGTGCTGCTGCCGAGGCGGACGCGGAGGATGACGCGGCTGACTCGGTCGTGGCCTGCTGCTCGCTCTCCAAGGACCCACGTATCGACGAGCCGATCAGCGATGGTGTGGAAGTTTTCCGAAACTCTTCAACCTCAATGTCCATATCCATTTTGCCTTGTTTGTTATTTTTGTTATTTTGTTTTTGTGGTTTTTGCGTCTGCGCGTTGCCCGCTATTTGTGCTCAATTTGCTTGTCTCAGACTTCGTCGTTTGTGGAGACGTCCAGTCATCGTCATCAAAATGCCGCTGACAGCAACAGATTCGCGTCACGTGCGGCTCGTACCGTACCGCCTCTATTATCCTTCCTTGCCTTGCTTACTGAAAAATTAGCAATATATATATGTGTGTGTGTATCTCTTTTTTGGTTGTGAATCTATATAAAAAAGTACAGTGGATGAAGTGGACAATTATTACTTGGTGAGCTCGAAGATCTTGGCCTTGGCCTTTTCAACGTTGGCGGGCTGGCCGCTGATTTTGATCACCTCAGACTCAGAGTCAACTTTTGGTAAGTCGATGCTAACGTCAAACTCGCTCTGCAGAGACCGCCTGACGGTGCCGGCAGAACCAATCACCAGTCTGTGCTTCTTCTTTGGCACACTCACCTCCTCGGTAATCACGCTTTCAAAGCCGGCAACGAGCGCTTTGATCTGCTCGATAACCGAGTCGACGATTTTCTTGTCTCCGGAGGACACGATTGTTCTCGATTCAGACCCCTTGTTGGGCACCTGCAGCAGCCTCCGGTTGTTCTCCATAGATCCGCCCGCCTTGTTGATGATATCGCGCTTGACAGACCCGTTAGGACCCACAAGGGCCCTGTGGTACTTGGGATCAACATCCACCGACACACTGATGTAGCTCTCCACACGCTCAACAATAGCATTAATTTTCTCCTCGGCCTCCTTGATACCCTTCCTGGATCCAATCAGTTCGAACTCCACGAATGGATTCTCCTCCTTTTGGCTGTCTCTCTGCAGATGGATTTCAACGCCAGTGTCGGCTGAGATATCCTTCACCTTTTCGCCATTTTTACCGATAACCTTAGGCAATACAGGCGTGGGCACCTTGATCGTGGAGCGAAAACCATTCTCCTGCTCGTACTGCAAGAGCTCCTTGAGCTCCTCCTCCACCTTTGCCACACCCCTCGAAGGGCCGCGAACGACAACCTCGTTCTTGTCCGACTTGGAATCTTCAAATGGGAACTTGACAACAACGTTATACCTGTCCTGTAGTCTGTTCACATAGAGGCCATTGCGACCAATGAGTTTTCTGTGGTATTTTTGTTCGATGTGTAGCTTGACCGTCTTCTCATCAGACCATTTCTTGCTCAGCTGCAGCAGCTTCTTCTCGCACTCCTCAACGTTCGTTTCCAGTCCAGTAAGCTTGACCTCGCTGACCTCCGTGGACTCCGCGTTCTCGTCGACATCAGCGACATCAATCTTCACATCAAACTCCGAACGGAGCGCGTTCATGTTGGCACCCTTGTGTCCAATGAGACGTGACAGAAGCTTCGTGGGGAATTTTATAGTGATGTTGTATTTGGATGCAATCTCGTAATTCTTCACATCTTCGATCGCCTTGGCGATGTCACTGATGGCCTCAGAGATGTTCTTCGTGAATCCACGAATAAGTATTTTGTCCTCAGCATATCCTTCCAAGTCATGGTGCAGCTCGATCTCAATTGCTCCGGGGGCAAACTTGGAGAGAATCAGCCGGAGCGTGGAGCCATTGGATCCGTTGATCAGTTCCTGCTCCTCCGGGCTCACTGTGACAACCTCAGAGGTAACATCCTTTGAAAGAACCTTGAGAGATTCAAGTGACGACTCGACAGCAGTGAGTCTTTCGCTGATTTGTTCCAACGAGGGGGCAAATTCTTCATCGTCGAGGTTGGCAATGAGAACCAGCTGGTTCGAAAAGCCAGCCAGCTGACCTAGAGGGATCACCGTCACGTTGTTCTCGATGGCGACAGACCTGTCAATTTGGCCAAATACAAATGAGTCAATGTCCGTGATTGATCTGACGGTGGATGGAGTGATCTTGTTCACCTTGTCGATGATATCCTTTCTTGCCTGCTTAGCCTGGTTCTTGATATCCTTTGAGCAAATGATCTGGATCGCGACCGGGTCCTTCTCATCACTGGCAAGAGACGCGTACGAAGGACCCGTCACCTTGACGCCATATGTGGTTGACAGCTCCTCAAAGAGCTTCGTGTAAGTGAAAAAGGCTGTGATCTTTTTCGCATGCAAGTAGTTGCCCCCGTGGGCAGGGCCAAGGTTGAGCACATCAACCGCAAAGTTCGCCGAAAGCTCCTTGCCGTAGGCAACAGCCTCGGGGATATTTTCAGCCTTCCCGATAAATGTCACCGAGGTCGAAGGGTCATCGGGGCCGGGCACCTTCACGATTACGTTTGTCTTTTCAAAGATGGACTCGGCATCAAGGAACTGATGCACTGACTTCGGCACGGTTCTAGACTCCGTGGTGATGGATGACTCGAGAGTGGAGAGTGCGGCTCTGACTTCGTCGCGAACATTGACAACTTCTTGTCTTGGCCCACTGATAAGGACGCCGCCAGCCTTTTGCGAAGCAGCAGGCGCAAGCACTTCAACATCATCGGGAAACGACAAGCTCTCGAGTTCTCCCTTGACAAAGGGTCTGAGGGCATCGGACACAGGAACCTTGATAGACAGGGACTTTGTGTGCTCATCCACGACGGCCAAGATCTTGCTCTTGGCCTCCTCGCAGCTCTCCTGGTCTCCCTCGCAATAGACTTTGACCAGTTGTCCATAGATCTCGTCCTCTTCCTCCACTGGAGTTCCCTCCTTGGACTCGCCGTCCCTGGTAATGTCAATTTTAACTCCGGTCTCCTCCAAAATCGGCTTCAAGTTGCGACCGTTCGTGCCTATGATTGTGGATCTCAGCTTGGCCGGAACAGAAAACTCAATTCTCACCGGTTTCGTCAATTGTTTAACGATCTCTCTCTTCGCAATTTTAACCTTGGCCGCGGGGCCATTCACGAGAAACGTGCGCGTGTTGGTCTTGGACGAGAACGTCGACTCCACATTGACGTTGTACTCGCTCTTGAGCTTATTCACAAGCTTGAACAAGTCGATTTTGGAAATGGCCTGCTGCTGATCGGCGCCAATGGTGAAAGTTTCCTGCACGTTGACCGATCTGATCTGGACGGGCTTGGATCCCTTGCCATTGGCCGCGGTTCCGTTGCTTTTGAGTGCAGAGCTCGCAGCGGCCTCGGCAAATTTTCTCCTCTCCATTTTAGGCCCCCAGTTTGCAGCCGCTGGGGGTCCGTTCCGGCGGGAGAGTCCGCCGAGGGCGGGAAACGCATCCTCGTCGGAGATCAAAATGGGAGATGCAACGACGACGGGCTTGGCTGGTTCATCTCCGTCTTCGGAGGTGGGGGCCGAGGGAGCGGAGAAAGGGGCCGTGGAGTCGGTGGTGGCTGTGGTTGCGTCGTCCAGAGATACATCCACAGAAGTTGGCTCTGGCGACGCGGAGGTGGCAGCGGCAGCGGCAGCAGCCGCATGTCTGGCCGCTAATAACTCGGCAGGAGAAGACATCTTGTCGGGTCAGCGGGTATTTTGGGTGTTGGGGTGGACAAGGAAAAACCGGGCTCGGTAAGAAAGGGAGTAACGGTATGGGTAGAAAGAGAGAGGGGAAAAACAGCAGTGCTATCGGTAGCTCTGCGTTGTGTTACACGTAGCTGATATTTCGTGAACCGATCGGATTGTTATTGTTCTGCAAGCAGTTGGGAATGAGTGAAAGATGGTGGAAAAAGACTGAACTGAAGGAAGTCCGACTCAAACAGCAGATGAATTTGATTCAAGTGCGAAGTTTCAAAGTCGCCGCACGAAAGCTGTGTTGTACTCTCCCAACTGATAATTTGACGAGATGGAGCCACCACATAGTCCGCGCTGGCGGTAGAGCGATGCTGGTCCTCGACACTTCGATGATCTGTTCGTTCACGCAGGGCGGGTAACCTGTAGTGCTCGGCGGATTCTGTTTGTGGTTACCGCGTAATACAGAGCGCGCTTTTTTTTTTCTAGTACTAGTGTATTCTGCTATGCTATAGAAGATAAACAGATAGACCCCGCTCATAGCGTGAAGAGCCCAGTAGCCTTCTTACCGAATGGGTAAACCACAATTGTCGCGGCAAAGAGACCGACACTGATACCAATGGACACCTGCACCATCACCACACCAAACGACAGCGTAGAAGAGTTCACAGACGACGTGGCGGCGGACGAGGAATTGACAATCTCGTTCGCGGTCGTGACACCTGAGAGCAGAGAGCCCTGCGATGCAATACCAGACGGCACCTGGACGAATATTCCAGGCAGCATGGCGCTCACGGCCATGCCTCTGGCGATACGCGAGTACAGGTTTCCCAACAGACCAACGATAAAAGCACCCATTGCCGACGTGAACTCGGTCGATGACGCAAAGTGCAGACTTGCAAAGTACGACACGACGTAGCCGGCCCCCGCGATGATAACCATGACGGGCAGCTGGCGCCATTTAGCCTGGTTCACCAGGGCCAAGAAGAGAGCGAACGCAGGCACGAGTAGGAACCTGAACCACGGCGAAACGTCCGAGCTCGCGCACACCGTTTCCGAGGTTGCGTTGTGGTCGATCCAGCCGTAGAGCGCTGCGCCGAGGGTGATTCCGAAGCCCAGGAACAGCGAATAGATAATGGCGTAGAACATTCTCACGGACCCCGCAACGATGTTCCTGGACTGCAGCTCAAGCGAGCCGCAGAGGATGATGTATCCGGGCAAGATCAGCGCGAGGGACCCCTGCACCACGGCCGAGAAACAAATCACATTAGGGCTTCCCGCGGAGCCGATGGCCCTTCCCAGAAAGCTAACCACGATACTGGCACTCACTTCAAACACGGACGTGTACAGGTTTGAGCGCGGGGCAATGATGAACTGCAGCAAGCCAACGCAGCAGCCAATGCCGAACGATACGGGCATGTCGATCCAGCTGCCCTTGAAGGCCCACGGCGTCACGAGGGCACTGGCGACCCCGTATATCAGCACGCACATCCAAGGGCTGAAAACGGGAGGGCGTTTCAACAGGTTGTCAATCTTCTCAGCCGCCTCCTCGACGCCGGTGACATCATGCACCACGTCCTTGTAGATCTTGTGTGCCTCGTCGAGCTTGCCCAAGTCGAGGCCCTGGATGCACCGCACGAGCTGCATTTCAGAAGTGCGCGTGGCGGCATCGCCAAACGACACAATCATGCAGCCTGGGAAATATATAAACTGGCCGTCGATCTCGAGCACACGCGCCGTCATGGTCATGTACTCCTCGAGTCTGTGCGTGGGCGCCCCGTACAGCATGAGCGCCTTGCACATCATGAGGATGAACCGCTGTCTCTGGAGCACGTCCGCAATGTGCACCGTGATCCGCGCTTGCGCCTCGAGCCGCTTCTTGAGGAGCTTCTTTTTGTGAGCGGCATTCTCCCTCCTGCCCTGGGGCCGGGTCGTGGCGAACGAGGGCATGTTCAGCATATCCTCGGACTCGCTCGCCTTGCCGTGCCTCTGGCCCTTCTTCCCCAAAAGCATGCCTGCGAGGGACTGCGACGACGACCCTGTTCTCTTGTGATGCGGCCGCGATACCATCTCCTCCGACCGGCTCGGGGAGAGCATGTCCGGTTGCGACACGTTGCGCTTGTGCCTGTAGAACGAGGAAGCGCTGGACGGCGCGATCTGCTTGAGCTTGTTCCTGAGTGACTTGTGATCAACGGCACCGGGCAGGTTTTCGAGCGACCCGGTCGTTGGCGTCTGTGCGCCAGAACTCATGCTCAACATCTCTGAGCCACCGCCGCCGAGCGTGGTCTGCGACCTTGTCTCGTTGGGGTTCTTGTACAGCGCCAGCAGCGACGACAGGACACCGGCGCTGACGCGCTCGGGTGGCGGCACGTAGCCCTCGCCGTGGTCCCCCGTGTCGTAATCGTCGTCGTAACCCCGGAGGAACAGGTCTGGGTTAGGCGCGTAGATGCGTCCATCGTGCTCTGTTTCCGTCGATTGCTTTCCAACGAGGGTGGATGCGTTGCTCGACGACAAAGCGTGCTGTCCAACGATGCCGCGCGCCTCGCTTTCCAGCTGCTCTGGCGACATATCGTGCAGTGGGATATCATCGCCGATGCGCTCCTCCTCGTCCTCCTCGCGGTTGCTCTCCTGCCTCGCACCGGGCACAAGCCCCCCGGCGCCTGATCCGAGGTTCAGGATCTTGGACAGGAAGTTCGCGCTCCTGTTGCTGTTGGCGGACTCAATCGCGTCCAGATGATGGCTCGTATCGCTGTCGAGACTGCTTCTCTGTTGCCGTATGCTGAGTTTCCGCTTCATGCGGTCGGCGAACGACTCGGGGTTGTTTGTGTTGTGGCTGCTCGAGACGCTTGCCTGACGAGTCCGGGTCCGCGAAGGAGGCGGGCTCCCGCTGTTTCCCTTTTCCTTTTCAGGACCCTCCATCGTTCTCGAGCTGCTATCCCCCTCGTTATCCGTGGATTCATCCTCGCTCGAGGCGTACGATTCAGCGCCGTCGGCGCCCTGGGCCTCTGGTATCTCGTCCTGACACCGTTCCCGCTCATCATCGTCAAAGATCTCTGTGTTTGTGTTGAACTCGCGGTCGAACTCGTCGTCGTCCATTTCCAGCTCGAGCCGTCTTCGCCTATCGTCCGTCGAAGGTGACGAAAACCGCACCTCCTGATCGGGTTTCCCAAAGCGCTCGGACGAGGCGTCGCGGTTATCGACTGGCTTCGCCTTGGCTGAATCGCCGTCCTTCGCTCTGAAGCTTGGCAGTGCAGGTGTGACGACGGCAGTGTCGGACTCGTCGTCTTCCAATATCGGAGTGTCACCGGCGGCTCCGCCGCCTGCTGAAAAGTAATCATCGCTCAGGTTGAACCTCGTTCTGCTCGAAGCGCCTCTGGAGTTTCGGGCCGGTGAGGCAGATCTCGATCTTCTGCTGAAGAAGTGCTGGGAGTTGCTGCCTTCACGCGGTGGGCTCTGGTCTGTGCTGTGGTGTGTTATGTTGAACGTTGGCAGACCCGGGGGAGACGCACCCGGACTTCTGCTTGAGTTCCTCTTCATGTTCGGAGTAAAGAGCCCGTGATTATGCTCTCAAGAAGAGTATTATTGACAGTGGGGTTGAGAAGGGGAACACCAGTGGATGCTAGTATAGCAATGTGGATGGATACCCGCTATATATCAGCTGTGGCTGCATGTAAGAAAAGAGAAGAAAACAATAGAAACAGTGCCCCTGGTGATTGGTACTAAAATGCTCTTGTGAGACGAGGAAAAAGGAACCCTGCCCGGATGAAAGATGTTTAGGTTCTATCTATTCCCAGGTCGTGCGTGGCGCAATCGGGTGCTTCCCCCTTTTTATTTCTGTACGTGACGTCAAGTGGATCGTGCGACCGGACGGCAGTGGGTCGCGGATTATATTATATTTGTGTATTGTTGGTGGTACTCTTGCTATTGTTGTGTGCTTTTCAATAGGTCCGCAGTGCGGGAGGGATAACAGCAGACGGGGGGAAAGCAAGGGCTGGAATTCCTCGGGTCATCTGCTCCGCTTCTACTTTTTCATCGCCAGCCTTTGAGGGCCCTTTGAAGGCGAGCCTCTGAGAGCATCGACAGGGCTCTCTAGGCACTCTGCACAGCGGCTTAAAGCCTGCTACAACGGCTAAACGGTTCGATGGATGTATGTCTATAAGTCTATTCTTAGTTATATAACAGTTACAGATATATAGTTTAGTTTTCTGTCTCTATTGTCTCTGTGGGTCTCTGCGCCTTCTGTATCTGGGTCGCGCTGATGTGAGTCGCGCGTCTCTACGCGTCACGCCGCAGGACGTTTGCTCCCGGGTACGCTCAGCTCGTTGTAGAGCTCTGGGATAGCTTGCGGTCCCCCTTCAGAACACTGACTGTGTTGCCTCGGCGACTCGGGTTTTGCGCTGTTTTTTTTTTGTTTCTTCACTTTGCTCACACGTTTTTTTTCATCTGTGTGGTGGCAATCCAGGTGCCGTGCTGGGCCTGGAGCAATGAGCCTTGTTCCGTGTGTAATGTAATAATATATGGCTCCTGCTGGCGGTCCACAGGCTGGTTCTCGGCCCGGTAGGCGCGGACTGTTGTGAAAGATTCTAAATATATAACCTCGTTTAGAGACTGCCCAGCATTACGCTCCGGCTGATTTAGTCACCTCTGTCTGTTGCTCTCTGAGGAGAAGAAGAACCGAGAATGTGGGGGGGGCAACATTAAGCAGAAGGCGATACGAGCTCGTAACCTGAATTGTTCATATAGCAAGACAGCCTGAATATATGTAGACGTTTTTTATTTCAACAAGGCCCATTTTTTGAGTAGTTTTTCCAATACAAATTATCTCGCTATTTGAAAATGAAAGCCTCAACTAAAAAAGCCGGACTTTTACTTTTCTCAAACACCTCTAGAAATCCGAAACTTGAGCCATAAAAGGAAAGTTGCTCACAAACTTTGAAATCGCCTGCAAGTCCAAAACCAGCCAGATATCCATGAACAAAACTACAAATACAAGCCGAGCTTATATAAAGTGAACAGAGGCACCGGAAACCGTCGAGTGGGCTGACACTGCAGTCTCTCCTGCTAAACCCGCCCCGCCGTGATAACTCCGAGCTGGCACCACTTTCTATTGATCGACCTACCGCTACCGCGCAGATCAGCAGAATGCACAGAACAATATATACGTGTATAATAGACACGATGGAAACACACAGAAAAGGAGAACCAGGCCAGACCCTTGAAGTTGTTGGCGCCCTCCATGCGGGTTTGCAGTGATAAGCGAGGCCACACAATAGACATAACAAGGCCCTGTCTATATCATACTCCGCACAACATATATGTATTGAACATATGTTATGTATATCGAGCACTGAAAGGAACCCGTATATATCTTCAGAGGGCACCCGGCTACCGTGTCCCTGATTATAACCGGCTGTGCCCGGCCAGTTCCAGCTTTAGTCCCCGTTTTCGATTTGTGTCACCTTGGTGCAGATGAGATTCAGAACAAGGCCCCCACACACAAAGACAGAGGGAAAGACCACACCAGGAAACTCAGCTGTACTCCCCTTCCTCCCCTTTTGTTTTTCAGACTCAGCACAGCTATCCCTCTGTTCACAATAACTCCTCTCTGACTGAGGAATTGTTTGCCCTGATCCAGCGTCGAAGCGCCGAGCTTGTCTTGTTTCTTAGCGTGCCCTTGTCCTACAAGATTGTGATTCAGACCTTGTTCTCCAGAACGGTGCGGATAAGTTTTGCTGCTGGCCACAAAAACACAGCTCACGAAACAAATCATCCTGACAACTTTCAAGAGAAAGATAAAAGCCACAGGTGAAGAATTATTCCATTTTGACATTGAATATTGTTCCATCTATCGTGCCGATACAGATCCTTATCGCTCCACTATCTACGCTGTTTTTGACGGTCAACAAGGAGACCATTGATCCCTGACGATGCTTGGAACAAGACCCTCAGGCGCCCTGTCGCATTGCGGCACAAGTCTCTACTCCCACTCGTCGAAAGCTCCGGCAGCTCCCACACCTCTACCTCTAAAAGATCTGAACCAGAGATATCGGACAATCTGCCCACTTGGGAGTGGTAGCTTTGGTTCGGTGGTGCTAGCAGAGGCAAACATCTCAGTTGCAGCCCATTTAGCTGAGCGCCCCGATTTCAAGCTGGGAACTCTGATGCAACCAAGCAGAGATTTTCCCAGAGCTTCAAAGGCTTTGGTTGCAATTAAAACCATGACTAGAACGTTGAACCTTTTGACAGACTATATGAAGGTTAAGGAAGTTAAGTTCATCTTTGCAGTGTCGTCCCACCCTTCGCTTGTCCAAATATTTGATGTTTTCATTGATTCCAATCTGTTTAAGCTTCATATTGTTATGGAACCCATGGATCAGAATCTTTACCAACTTATGAAAACACGCAGTTCAACTCTCTTCTCAGCTGAAACTTTGAGAAGCATTCTTTCCCAGTTACTAGCGGGTATCCGCCACATTCACAAGCATTCATATTTTCACCGGGATGTTAAACCGGAAAATATTCTCGTTATGCCCACTAATGCATATTATGGTTCAAGGGGCAACATTCCACTATCAAGAAGAAGAGACCAATACGTGATCAAACTTGCAGATTATGGCTTGGCCCGCCACTGCAAAAACAGCCGCCCTTTCACAGCTTATGTCTCCACCAGATGGTATAGATCACCTGAAATCTTGCTCAGGAAAAACAAGTATTCGTTCCCTGTTGACATCTGGGCTTTTGGTTGCGTTGCAATTGAGATTGCCACATTTAGCCCGCTGTTTCCCGGAATTAACGAACTTGATCAAATTTGGAGGGTTTTAGAAGTTTTGGGTTCGCCTTGTCCGCCCGCATGCTATAACTGTATAGAGAATTCAGATGGCAGTGAGCAATTTGACTATGCGGCCCCTTCCGTCCCGCTCGGCGGATATTGGAACGAGGCTCAAATGCTCTCAACAAAACTTGGCTTTCATCTACCGGGGCTTCCGGGGTTGAAGATTGAAGATATATTCACAAGACCCGATCTTGACGAAACAGAGCAGGCCAACTTTGTTGCATTTGCAAAAGAATGCCTGATATGGGACCCCGACTTGCGCATAGGTGTTGAGAGCTTATCCAACATGCCGTACTTTGACCACACAGTTTTGAGAGAGGAACGCTTTGAAGCTAACCTTGCTCGAAAATATGAATTGCAGAAGTGGGAGTCACTACTGACAGTTGCTGAAAAATCAGAATTGTTCACAGGCTTGCCCTCTCAGCGTTTCCGTCGTATGCCTGTTGGCGGCGGTGGATACAGCACCAAAAACACAAGTGAACCTGCGAGTGCAAGTTATGGCTCAATACCTCTTAGAAATGATGAAAATGCAAATTTCTTATCAAAGGAAAATCCGCACAAACTCAAGAAGATGCCACGCATGAACATGAATGTGTTTAGATACACCGAGCCCAAACCCGACATTGGTGGAACAGAAAGATCACAGAAGAAGCGCTGGATCAACTGCGAGGCCGATGCAGGAATACTCGACGATCCAACGGACGTAATCATGCTGGCTGATGATCCTCCGGATGATTTCAGCGTTGAAGTTGAGCACTGCGAACAGGAATTCGACTCACCAGAATACATTGAGGAGGAGGAGGACTGGTATATGGAGGCCAACTTGTCAAGGGCGCTAGGGGCTGGAAGCAAAATAGGAATAAGCGCAGTTCACGCAGAGTGTGATCCCCGTGACCAAGCCCCATTGCTCCAAATGACGACAAACTATGAAAAATACGATGACGACTCGACGCAAGCGATAGGAGAGGCATTAGACCAGGCTCTCAATTCAAGGGAAAGGGCATACGAATGGTCTCCCCAATTCATGAGAACTACAGATTACAGCTTTGACGATTCCATCGGAGAACGTGAAACTAGCATGACTCCCAAATTTTTCCTACCTCAAGCTATGAATACCGGCCGCTATACAGAACAGAAAAAGGCTGTTCCCGAAGCCATTGTTCTTGAGTGATAGCTCACGATAACCTTTGCATTGCATCCTTTTTGGCAACTAATGACTAATTACTGAGAGATATATAAACCTTAGACGACTTTGAGCGATCGTGGTATTGAGTGCCTATTTGCTATATAGATTAAAGCTCAATATAATCTGGATTATCTTCAATACCCACCACCTCGTCATCATCATCGTCATCGTCACTGCTAACTGCGTCCAGACTCTTGAGCAAGCTCTCCTCGAGCTTGGAATAGTCAACGCTCGACGCAGTCAGCGGGTGCTCCCCAGCAGCAGCATCGTAATCCACACGCACATCATCATCAACCTCGTCATTATCAGCATTCCGCGACGCATCCAGCGCGACACCACTCCCGCGCGAAGCATACGGATGCAGCAGCCGACAGTGCTTCCCACGTATGCAGTTCCCGTACTCTGCGAAATCAGGACACTCCCACACGTGCCGCAGGGGACACTCGCGTCCAGCGGGACAGAACCCGGCAACGGCAAACTCGCGACACACCGCGCGCGCTTCTGCGTCTGCGTCTGCGTCTGGCTCGCGCTTGTGGCTGTACCGGCAGTTCCTGTTATCGCAGCCGCCCTCGTTGTAGAACTTGCACGAGGGGGCGTTGTGCTGGGTTGGGCGGTGGCTCAGTGGGCACTGCGGGTCGGCGCAGGTGCCCCGCACAAAGTTCTTACATAGCGACAACCTGTCTGGGTTGTGCGGGAAGGCGCACGCGGCGCCGTTGGGGCATATCCCTGTTCGCGTATAGTATCGACAGTCTCCTTTGCCATGGCTGTCGGTGGTTGTCGTGAGGAAATCACGCCGAGTTAGTGTGTTTCTGTAAAGAAAAGCAAAAAAAAAGCATACCTTTTCGGTGTGTCCAGGGTCACCAGATCACCCGTGTATAGTCTCTCGTACGTGCCGTCGCCGTATTTGACAATCTGTTCATGGTGAGGCGCAGGTTCCGAGGTGAGCGCAAGCAGGTTCCCGCCCTTCGCCACAACGAAACGCTCCCCATCGATCTCGACGCGGTTGCCCCCATCGTACTGGATCCGGTTCTTGAAGACGTGCGACATAACCTTGCGCCTCTTCTTCGCCTCCTTCTTCAGCGTCTCCGCCTCCTTGCGCCTCTCAGCAACGTCGAGCACCCTCTGCTCCTCCTCGCCGTATATCCTCGTGTTCACCAGCGACATGCCGCCCCGCGACACCCGCGACACAAAACTATCCCCAGGAGCTCCACTCCCAACGCCAGTGCCAGTGCCATTGCCATTGCCATCACCACCATTGTCTGCGTCCGCACCAGCACCAGGCACGGCGGGCTGGTTCAGCACGAGCGTCATGTTCCTGTGTCTCGTCGCTGGCTGTCCGCGTGCGCGTCCCCTGAACGCACCCCTGTACATGGCCCGCGCCCGCGCACCGCGAAACCAACCTCTGGCATTCCCACCGCGCGACCTCCTCGACACACTGCGGAACAGTGCTCGGCCGCGAGCACCGCGTATGCCGGTGGGGTAGGGCGTGGGCGAGCGGGCTTGCCACAGACGCTCGTTTTCATCTGCCTCATCTGCGCGTCCTCGTTGTTAGTTGGTCTGGTCATGTATGAGAAAAAACCAGGGGATGACTCACCTTTCAGCACGTCGTTTCTCGGAGGCATTTTGCATATGCATGTATACCGATGGGTGTGTTATGTTTTCTGATTCCTCCTCATGTCTCTGTGCACATTCATCCAGCTCATCTCCACGGCGTTGTTGACCCGTAACATTTGTGCAGAAAAGTTTCACCCCATCCAAGCCCACAGCTTCAACTACAGCCACAGCACAATTGCCCAAACAGCACACGTCACACGCACCCGAGGAACATGTCAGGGTACTCGCGAAACGAGATCAGGGCGTACGGCATAGCGGCCGTGCGCGCGCTGCTCCCACTGGACGACGAAACACTCGCTGAGATGATCGACTACGCCCTCTCGAACCTGCACACCCGCGAGGCAATAAACGAGCACTTTCTCAACTTGCTCGGCGAGTCACCCGACGCGCTCAACTTTATCGCTGGCTTCCAGTCTATGATTTTTGATGGCGCGTCCGCGTCTGCGCGGCCTTCGGCCCGTTCGTTGCGCAAGGCGACTCCAACGCTGGATCGCTCAAGGGACGCCGCCGCCACCACCACCACCACCACCACCGCTGGGGGTCGGGCGCAGGTTGGCTCGCCGCCGGGTTCGAGGTCGAACATTCCGGGTGCGCCCTGGGGGAACAGACAGGAGCAGCAGCAAGGTGTCGTGAGGAACAAACCGAGACTTGCCAACAGTACGAGCGCCACCACATCGGAGCTGCTCGAGCGCAAGCCGGGGACGGCAACGGCGGCTAAGCTGGCTGCATCAGCGGGAAAGAAGTCCAAGAAGAAGACGATATCTAATCTGCGAGACATTGATCTGGCGCTTTCTGAGCTTGAGGTGCTGCCGGACGAATCCTCGGATAGCCATGCTCCACGATACTGTAATTGCATGGCTACGCGACACCCGCTGTTTGAGATGTTTCCCAATTGTTTGAACTGTGGAAAGATTATATGTATTAAGGAGGGTCTGCAGCGGTGCTCATTCTGCAACCACCCGTTGCTGTCAAATGCCGAGCGCATGCAGATCCTGGAGATCTTACAACAGGAGAAGGACCAACTAGAAGGCAAGGGTAAACGAGACACAAGCAGGACACCTGCTGTTGACACTCCAAAGTCTAGGAAGAAGGAGAAGATCACGATTGCCGTTAACGCCACGGGGCAGAATAATTTCAGAAAACAGGACATGCTGTTTAAGAGGATAGAAAGGCAGAGGGAGAATGAGCTAGCGAGAAAAGCAAAAGCAGCTGAAACTCAGGCTGAGATTGATGCCGTGCAAAAGGAGCTGGATCACTACGCCACTTTAAAGGACAAGGATCCTGAACTGGTGAAAGCTCAAGGGAGGCTTGACACGCTGTTGAATTTCCAGGCAGACGGAACGGAGAGGACAAAGATCATAGACCAGGCATCTGATTTTGAAATACCGGGTCAAAACTCTCTTAGCTTGTGGTCTTCTCCCATGGAAAGAGCTCTGCAATTGAAGAAGCAGCAGAAGCAGTTACGCAAGAGAGAGGAGGCGGAAAATGCGAGAATAGGTAGAGGCAAACGCGTGATGGACCTTTCCATACGCGACGGGAAGGTTGTGATACACGAGAAGGCCGTACAGGAACAGGACGAGTCTGAGGATGCCGAGGAGGACGAGGACATCAAAGCGCTGGAGGATCAAGTATCGCAAGTGAAGCTGAAGGAAGACGACCAGAAGGCAGCCAACGTGTGGGATCCGGAAAAGGACAAGTTGAAATGGACAAAACCGGTTTACATTTCCAAGAATGCCACGAGTGGGGAGCACGCGAGCGAGGATAAGGAGAACGAGGTGGCATTTGTATCACGGGTGCAAATGGGAGACGAAAACGACGCTGAAGCTGAGTTGCTGGCATTAGCAGGTGTATAGACAGCATTATTATTGTTCTTGAAACCAATTATCTATGTCTTGCATTTCGAGATGGGGCCGCGGTATTCTGTTGCTGTGACCTGCACTCCACTGAGGATACGACCTCCATCTCCAAGCAGTGACAAATCGGGGATCTAGCGTTCCTTCCAACTTTTTCACAATGTACTTTCCAATGGTGGGCAGGAACTTGAAACCGTGACCGGAGTCACCGCATGCTACAAAGACATTGCTGTGCTTTGGAGCCTTGTCAATCAAGAAGTGCGAGTCAATGGAGTCACTCAACCAACAAACTTTGCAGTCAGTGAAAACATGATCCTTGATATCAGGGAGGAGGTAGCCAAGAGTTCTCCGCGCGTCCTCAATGGAATCAACAGGGACGGTATCACTCGGGTATTGAGACTTGTATCGAGGAAGGGACACAGTACTCTTCGTATCAAACGGATTAGGCACAGTGTTCTTGGAGTCACTGGAGGTTAGCGCAAGTTTGAAGACACCGGTCTCCGGATCAGGAGGAAAGAAATAGCCCAGCTCACCACTAAAGAAAACAGGAAGAGTTTCATACTGCTTGCGCTCTTGCTCGGTTAGCTGGATGTGAACAACAAATATGCCCGTTGCCCGAATTTGATCCTCCAGGTCAACGATGAGCCCCGTAGCTGCTCCAGCACAGACGAGAATCTTCTCTGCTGTGTAGATCTTGCCACTAGACACCTTCACCCAACCATCTTGCACCTCCTCAACCTTGCCTGACTCTCCAAACTCGAACTGGACGCCTAGCCTCAGGGCTTCGGCATATGCCGATCTCAGAGCATTCGCTGAATGGGCGTACCCTGCGTCCAGGTTGAAGGTAGCATAGAACTGCGGGGGAAGAGCGTTTTTTTCAAAGGCAGGAACATGATGCACCAGCTTTTCGCGGGTGCGAATCTCCAGCAGTCTTTGTGTAACTCCCAGATCGGCCAAGTTCTGAATTGATCGCTTCTCATACTCTGCCCTCACGTTATTCACGGCCTCTAGAGGTGCCATTGTGACACGGCCGCACTGGAAAAACGTGTCCTTGTAGACATCGTCATTTTGCCAATGTCCGAGTGCCTCGACGGCCAGCTCCATGTACATTTGCTCTCCGTACTCGACACGTATGATCTTGTTCAGGTCATTGGCGGCTGACCAAGGCGACGGCACCGGGTAAGAGTCCAGAGCCAGGACTCTATAGCCCTTTCTGGCCAGCTCTATACACGACGACAGTCCAAATACCCCACATCCAATGACGACGACGTCCGCCTCGGTTAGCATTTTTCCAATCAAGAGCCACCACCTCGTAAGCCCACCTATACGTGCACAAAGCGAACACAAGCCCTGACATCCCCGATCCCCTTTCCCGATCGGGAGCAGGCCCATCGCTAATGTTACCCGCCCCTGATCCTATGAAAATTTGTATAAAGTCACCGTCTTCCCTGGTCTCCCTTTCTCTCTCGGTATCATCAGTAGTGGTTATACTATCTCAAAAGATATATAACAAATACACTATTTTACATAGGAACCTTCCAGTGGATCTCGTGGTTGTACATTATGTACTTCTGTTGCTCAGATTTCACGTCAGCTGAGTGTTTTCCGACTTTTTTAACAGAAAAGCCACGGTTAACATTCCGTTTCCGGTTCCTTAGATAGATGTGCAGTGCGTTAGTTAAAGATTGACAATCATCGTTAGCTCGGCGATGTAAGTCGTCGAGTTGTGGGGTCTGTCCGACTAGCTGTGCTGCTACAGATGTAAAGCCAACATGTAAACTTCAGTTTTCCCTCGCTTCGTGTGGACGAATCCTTCTTTCCCTACACTTGTGTTTATGTTGATTCATGAACCCATCAATATTATAGAAGAATGAAAACCGTATGTACAAATGGAACCAGTAATTCGTTTTCTCGAAGGTAGTCGAATTCGGAGAGCGCGGCGTGCGCGCGCTTTCAGATGCGTACCGCAATGTCAAGCCCATCAAGAGATGCCACGAGAGGCAGCGGCTAAGACCAGTTAGTTATTAAGACGGCGGAGTCTTATTTGTTCCCGTCGTTGAAGTTCCCCCTCCTCCTGCTGTTCCTGTTCCCGTTCCTGTTCCTACTGCTTCGGACCTCGCTTCTTCGGCAGCTTTGAGCTCCGCTTTCAACCTCTCCATAGCTCTATACACCTTGCTCTGAACGTAAAAGCTGCCACCCTTATCCTTGGAATTTATGTCAAAGAGGTAGTTGTACTTTTCGTCCACTTTGTTCTCGCTCAGTTTGGCGGGCTCCACATCGAGGATTTTGCACGCTTCGTCCAATGTAATCCCTGTGTCTCTGGCTCTGGCGGCCGAGTTCGCGGTCTGTTTCGTTGTTGTCGCCGCCGCCTGGCGGTAGGCCTCTGTGAAGGCTCTCCCGAACACCTTGGCACCCGTGAACACAACCTGAACCAGTAATCTATGAGCCTGCACGAAAAAGAGATCGCTAGTTAGTACGTCCGCCACAAACGTGATGTGCGCCTCCACGTGCGCGAAAGGACCGAGCCAGTGCACACATGTGAATCAATCATATAACTCACCATTTCAGCCTCTGAACGCCTTGCACTTCTAGGCACTACCACGACGAAAGGCAACAACCTATCTGTTGTCACACATTATAAGCCAAAATTTCCACCGCCCTCGAGCACAAGTGCAACTATCCGTACGCAACGCTTATGCTGGTAGTGTCACACCCAAATCAATGCTCCTTACTGCGCTCGTATAGAGAGACACAGAGAGGGAAGACAAGGAAGGCGCTTCACCAGGAGAGACGAAGAGACACGGCTACAGCACAGCGCTTGATTTCTCAGGCGGAGCACCTTTGCAGAAATAGTCTTGCCTGATCTGTCTCACATATTGCTTTCACAGGTGCTATGAACCAGTGTTATGTCCAGGAATAGCCCGACATCCCGTGTCCCCTCCTCAGCCGCGAATCTTACTCCACCTGAAATCACACACTCACCACCACCTGCGAGCGTTCATCTACAACAGTCGTCCTCATCGTCGTCCACCCACTCTTCATGCTCCAGTACGTCGGCTTCATCCTCCAAGAGCAATAGCATGTCAACAGACCAGCAGCAGAATGCACCAGCCCTGTTGGACAAGGATGCCGCAGCACTGCTCATGCTCTTTCAAAGTCAGCCCCAGCGGCATCCACAACTAGCAGGAGTAGGCCCGCTCCCTCAGCTTCCAAGCCCGACTCACGCGATATCTCCTGTTGCTACAGAAACCAAGCCGTCGCCCCAGGAGGCGAACACATCGAGCCCGACAGCAGAGTCTAGGACGGCTCCAACGCCCCTGCCGTCACTAGTTGGCCTGGTGTCCAGGGCAAACTCCGAGACAAAGACCCAGACACGATCCGGTCAGCCCGTACGGGGCACACTTCGGAGCCCGGTTGAAACCGCAAGTCTCATCCCTGCCCCGAGTTCAGCGGCGTCTGGCTCTGGTTCTGGTAATCAGAGAAACGTGATGAATGCCACATCACCGGGACCTGCTGCGGCAGCCCTGGCGGCCAACAACAATAACAAACACAACTCTAACATCAAAGCGATGGTTGCAGCGGCCGCCCTAGCTGCGGCTGCTGCCACTCCACTGCCGCTGCTGAGCCACGATATTCACGGCAAAAGCCCGTCATCTGTGGTGAAGGAGGAACAAGCAAAAGAGTTGATCCCCTCACCGACTATCCCGAACCGCGAACCAAGCCCTGTAAATCTCACTGTTGAGGAGATACCCAAGGAGAGAGTGCCACATCACTCAGGTGCCCTCTTGTCGCGTCCGCCCAAGATGGACGGTGAGGTGGTTTCTGTTCACGATCATGTGATCGAAAAGGAGCCTATAGCGAAAACTCCAGACGTTCCCACTCTTGTTCGCAGCTCTCCTGTTGTGGATTCTGCTCCAGAGACAGGGGCCGAGACGGAAAATGAGACTGACAAAGCTTTAGCACTTGAGGTGCCAACTTCCAGCACAGCCGACCACGAGAAAGAAGCGCTGCTCACTGGAGATGAGGACGTCAAACCTGAGACAAAGCCCTTGGAGCTATCCGAATACGCTGTGGATCCCGATTCGGGTGTGATTGGTTGTATCTGCGGTTACGACCACGACGACGGATTTACGATCCAGTGCGACAAGTGCTATCGGTGGCAGCATGCTGTTTGCATGAACATAAATTCCCTGGAAGATGCACCGGATTGGTATCTTTGTTACTTGTGTGATCGCTCGAGGAAAGTTGACCCCAGCGAGGCCCGAGAGAAGCAGAATGAGAGGATGCTGCCCAGAAGAAGGAAAAGCGGCAATAACAACAACAGCAACATTAGCAGCAGCAGCGGCACTAATATCAATAGCAGCGGCACTAATGGAAACAGCAGCAGCGCGAGCAACAATAACAACAACAACAGCAGCAACGGAAACAACACCAATGGAGAGTCACGGTCCAATTCCAACAAGAGATCTACTTCAAATGCGGCTGAGCCTGCTGGCACAGCCAAGCCTGCCACGGACAAAGACACAACTAAAAGCGGGAAAAGCAACAAGAAACCCAAGGTTGTGAAGAGGAACGAGGAGAATGATGAGGAGCTCGCCACACTGAGCTCTACTGAGGGATATCAGGCACTGTACTTTGCTATCACCAGCAGCGAGTACAAGAATAAATCGATCAGGACATTTATAGAGAGGTTGCCCACACTTCTAGCTGAGAAGCCTGAAGTCATATCGCTCTCCAAGGCTGAGTTTAAGAAACGTCACGATTTGTCGGTGACTAATATCGAAGTGAAGCCTTTTGCCGAGAATCCGAAACAGAAGTTTACAGGTATATCCCGATTGGGTCTGTTCACCAAGACTCCGCAGTCTAAAGGACAATTTGTTGGAGAGCTCGTGGGCGAGCTCGATTTCAAGCAAAACTACATTGACGATTCTTTGAGTCACTACAGTTCTTGGGGGTGCCCTAAGCCAAAAGTGTTTTTCCATTCTCAATTGCCGATACTTTTTGACGCCAGAGGTCTGGGGAACTTGACCAGGTTTATAAAGAAGAGCTGCACTCCCAACTGCGAGATTTCAACCTTTATAGTTGATGACTCGGTCAGGTTTGTCGTTTCTGCGACGCGGGACGTGAAGCCAGATTCGGAACTTACTCTTCCCTGGGAGTGGGACCAGGATCATCCTATCAGGAAGATTCTTGCAGGCGAGTCCTTCGATTCTCTGAGCAGCTCCGATAAGCCTGTGCTGATAAACTCTGTTGAGAAAATATTGCAGTCGTGTGAATGCGGATGCTATTCTACCAATGAGTGCGCGATCTCCAAGGTTCGCAAAGTTAGTGCATACCTGTCCCGGTTGACACGCAAGAACGCAGGCAACGCGGGCACGCCACTGGGAGTAAAAAGTGAGGACGTGGTGAAGGACTCATTGGGCGACTCGCACGTTTCCATCCGCGAGAGACTCACCGACAGAGACCGCGCTCTGCAGCAGAGAGTGGTGGATGAACGCTCGCGCTCCGAGGAGAGGCGCCACGAGGATCCCGAACTGATGGATACGGCAGAAGACCGGATCCCTGGTGAAGCGTCTGCATATGGCGAGTTCAAGATGAGCAAACGCAAGTTTGGCGCTACGCTTACTGATGTCGATACCGCACTACTACCTTACAAGTACAGAGTTGTAAGGAGCACCATCAGCCGCAACGGAGAGTCTTATGCGGTTGCGTCAGCAGATGCATCAACGGAAGATGCGCCAAAGTCACCCCTCGACGATCTGCCGGTTCCGATTCCGGTAATCTCGAGGGCGTTTGTCGCCACTGCAGACAGTGCACCGGGGACCGCGCAGTCGCTTGGTGACGCGCTCCCTGACACGTCTGCATCTGTTAGTGATCGCACCTTGGAAAAGGACCTCCAGGTGGATACAGCGCAGCCAGCAGCGATCCCTGAGAAGCCCAAAACCGTGAAAAAGTTGAGTTTGGCCGACTACAAGAAGTCCAAGAGTTTCAAGCACTGATGACATCGTGTGAATCCCCTCACTTTAGCATATTTATATACACACATGTATCCTTTTCTGCATCACCCGTGAGAGACAACAACGCCGTTCGCTCGTTCAGAAACGAGGCTTAATAAATAAATACATTTTATTCCTCTTCTTTTCTCTTTGTTTTTTTTTTTCGGTCAATCTAGCACCGGCAGGAACTGGCCAACAATTAGCATCGGGATATCAAACACGTCACGCTTGATTGTCCACACGCACGCGCAGCGCAGGTAGTCCTCGTCCGCAGCCTTCCGCAGGACGCAGTCCGTGAGCAGCGTGGCATTGAGGTCGCCGAACGCCATGCTGCTGAAACTCTTAAAGTAGCGCAGTGTGCTCTCGTCGTCCATGAGCTCGACGATGAACGTACGTTTCGAAAGCAACGACATGCGCGAGTAGCCCGTGAGCACTGCGAATTCGTTTGTGAGAGCCACGATCTCGCCCGTGCGGCGCCAGATGATCGTGGGGCTGGGTGAGACCGAGATAAGGTTCTCGTACTCAAGCAGCGACCGGTGGAACGAGCGCTCGGTGAAGATGAGATCGTTCTCGTACAGCGACTTTGTGGCGGAGATAAAGGACGGACGGTACTTCGCCATGCACTTGGCGATCTCAATCAGCTGCTCCCTGTTGAACCGTGTCTTCAGGTAGTGGATCAGCGAGTGGTACGCCTTTGGGTACTGATACGACTTGATCACGTTGGTGAGGTAGATGTCGTTCGGCGTTTTGATGATGTGGCGCATAATCAGCGGCGACGTGTAATCATCCTCCTCCTGTATTTCACTAGGGACCATGTTGGCCGTGTTGGGCATCTTGCTGTGCTTGGGGTTGTAGTGGTACGAGTTCGGCGTTCCGTTGTTGTGGTACGATGAAACCATGTTGTTCTTCTCACCGATCCGGATGAAGGGCCGCTCGCTAATATCAAAGTCAAAGAAGTCACTTGGCGACGGCGGGTTCGTGTTGAGAAGATCGGTGAGCTGGAGATATTCGTCATTCGCGAGCGTTGACTCGAATGGTCGCCGCGGCAACAGGTCGGGCGGCGTCTCGAGCAGATCCTTAATGAGATCCGGCGATGACTTGCCAATCGTGAGACGATCAACCGAGAGATCCACACTGTGCTCACTCTGCCTCTGACTCGCCTCAGAGTATCTCTGGTCGCCCGGAGCAGCGCCCGTTCTGGCACGGCTCTCAGCATGGTAGAACAGATGCTGTCCAGCGGGCTGTACATAGCCCGTTATCTGGTTCCCGTACTGGCGGTCTTCCGTGCCCGGAGTGCTCGACACAGATGTCAAGCGTCCAACACCTGTCGGGGTGACACCAGCCATCGACTCGGTCTCCTCATTGCGCATCAGCGCCTGGAACCCTTGGAGCTGTGCCGTCGTGGCGCTGGGGGACTCTGACGCCTTGAGAAACCCAGGTGTCTCTGACTTCACAGGCATCATGTCGGTCTCGTCGTAGTTGATGAAGCTGATGGCTTCGGCGGTGGGCCCGCGTGAGGCCACACGCGACATCTCCGCCGAGGTGTCGTCTTTGCTGCTGCTCTCGAGGTCGGACATGCCAGCATCTCCACCACCGCCAGGGGCACCAGCGGCATTCTTCCGACGCCTCTTCGGCGCACGCCCATTCTGTGCCAGGTACTTTGTCTTTCTGCGCTCGACATCGCTGCACGAGTCCGCCACTCCGCGTTTTGTGCAATTTTTGCACGGCCGCGACGAATCGCATTGCAGGTGCTTGGAGTGGCAGAACTGGCAGGCACGCGAGATAGGCTTCCGCATGTGCCGCTCCTCGGGCGCTAGTTTCTTAGTCATGGTGTGGATGGTCTATTTGTGTTGCTTGTTGGCCCGCGTGAAAAAAAGGAAGTAAAACAAGACCACAGAAGCGCTTGTGGATTGGAGAGTTTAACGCCGAGTAGAGCGGGATTGGCTGCCTATGCGGCTCTGCTGCAACGCGTAGGTGCTGCTCTTGGTCGCGTTTCTCTCGAGCACACGCTGCAGAGTTAAAGACGGTGACAAATAAAAGCGATGAGGGTTTGCCATCTAGACAGGCCAGCTGCTTACCTACCGGGCCATCAACACGGTCCTCCACCGGTGAGGTCTGCGGTAAACGTCCCGCGCGATTAATGACACGTGTCCTGGATGGCAGAATCTGGGGTACGCAACCCGGAGGTTTATTACCGGATACGGCACACTGTGGGCGGCCGGAGGCTTCAGATGATGAATAATGCTAAGGTTGATTGGGTGTTTTACCATAAGAAGGAGCAAATTTTGAAAAGGCTAAGAACGAGAATAATGATAATGAAACACAGTAAGAATAATGAGTGACTGGGAAGTGAGCGAAAAGTCGCAGTGAGTGAGTAAAGGGGGGGACAGCGATCATTTGCGAGCCAGGATCAGCGCCGTTCTGGTTGGAATATAAACCTGCAAAAAGTTTTTGCGGCCATTCCAGCCAAAGTCGGTGGTGAAAAACTCAGAGTTGGCCTCGTCAATGCGATCGTGTCCGCCGAACTCTGGGCGGTCAGAGTTCAAAATGATTCTATAGCTTCCGGGAAGTTCAACGCCAACTCTGTAATCGGGGAAGCTTTTGGAGTGGTTGAAGTTGAAGATAAAAAGCAAATCGTGGCGCTCAAACACGACAACCTTATCGGACTGGTTCTTCAGCGACACATACGCGGGTTGGTAATTCAACCAGCCGAATTTCTCTTCGGTTGTGTTCATGGCTTTGTCGAAATTGTAGAGAAGCTTGTAGCGCAAGAGGTCATCGTCAATCAGATTGAACTGTCTGCGAGCATAGTGGTACGAGTCACCATTGCCAATGCGTGGGAAATCAAGCCACTCAGGGTGGCCAAACTCGTTGCCTTCGAAATTCAGGTACGCCTCGCCGCCGAGAGCGTGGGTAATGAGTCTAATCATCTTGTGCAGTGCAAGACCACGGTCAACCACGGGCGTGAGCTCGGACATCACCGACATATTCGTGTACATCTCCTTGTCCATGAGCCAAAACGCAAGGGTTTTGTCGCCAACGAGGGCCTGGTCGTGCGATTCGGCGTACGCAATGCACTTCTCGCCATACCGGCGGTTGGTGAGCGTGTGCACGATGTTGGCGAGGTCCCAGTCGTCGTCCTGCAAATGCTTGAGGATTTTGATCCACATGTCAGGGATCGACATCGAGAGGCGGTAGTTGAATCCAACACCGCCCTTCGCGCGCGGAACACACAGCGTGGGGTACCCGGAGACATCCTCAGCCACGGTAGTGAAGGAGGTTTTTTCCAACTCACCGAGCCTCTCGCAGAGGTCGTTGGCCAACATGAGGTACGCCACAGCCTCTCTGTCAATGGCCGAGAACTGGTTGAGATACTCGTTGTAATCACCGCTGAAACCCTCGCCGACTCCGTGGTGTTTATAGAGCATACTGGTGACGCCGTCAAACCTGAATCCGTCGAACTGGAACTCGGAAAGGTAGTACTTGAGGTTGGAGAGCAAGAACCGCAGAGTCTCGTAGCTGCCGTAGTTGAACAGTCGCGAGTCCCACTGGTCGTGGTTTCCCTTTCCGCCAGAGTGAAAGAGGTAGTAGTCAGTACCGTCAAACTGATTCAGTCCGTCTTCAACGTTCTTCGAAGCATGGGAGTGTACAACATCGAGTAGAACACGAATACCCAAGCCATGTGCAGTGTCAATAAGCTCCTTGAGCTCTTCCGGGGTTCCGAAGCGCGAACTGATGGCAAAGAAGCTAGTCACCTGATAGCCAAACGAAGCATAATAAGCATGCTCCATGATCGACATCAGCTGCACGGTATTGTAGCCCAGGTCCTTGATTCTAGGGAGAACGTTCTTTGTGAACTCCTTGTAGGATCCCACCTTGGGCTCGGGGGTCGAGATACCAACGTGGGCCTCATAAATCTTGAGCGACTGGGGCAACTCGGGACGCTTGTTCTTAAAGTGATACTCCTGATCCGCGGGAGGGTTCCAGAAGCGCGACTCATAAGTGTGAGAATTGTACGACTTGGGTGGCTGTGTGCATCTTCTAATCCAGGGGGGCAGACGAGCAACTTTTTCGCCCGAGGGCAGTGTGAGCAGAACCTTCACCCTCGAGTCGTGCGGAATTGCGCACTCACCTGACTCCAAAGGAGGAACGACAATGGTAAAGTTACCGAGGTCGTCCTTTGTCAGTGTGTGCGAGTAGTGATCCCAGTTGTTGAAGTCACCAATAAGAGCAGCTCCGGTCGCATTTGGGGCGTACTCCTTGTAGTGAACCGAATTGTCGGGGGCAGCATGCAGCCCGTACACTTTGTACGAGTCGGCAAAGTTGAGCAAGCCCTTCTCGTTTTTATCAAAGGATTCAAGCCAGTCGTCGGCAATCTTCCTGCGGTAAGCCAACTCATGAACGTGTGGCTCGAGCCAGGGGTCCAGATCGAGCGCGCCCTTGACGGAAGGCGGAATGGCTGGTGGTTGCTCTGCTGCTGGAGACATCGTTTTGGTGGGTCACTCAGGAGGAGGGGAAGAGCAGACACTAGGGCAATACAAGATCAAAAGGGAAAGAACGGAGGTCAATGTCAGCCGTAATGGAATATATACTCCGAGTTTGAATAGCAAAATTGGTGCAGTTGAAGAGCAGGATCAGTGGGATGCTGATCAGATGTTCGAGAGGAGCGAGAGAGGGGGCAGGTGCTGGTGTCTCTTCGGGTGCGCTGTTCTGAGGATGCCTCATCGCATCATGTGGAGAGGCTGCACCAGCCGCACCCGCGCGGCCGCTTTGGGCCCGGTGATGTGGCTGGGTATCTTGACACCTCGGCCCGGGACATCCGTGCACCTGCAAGGGCGTGTATTGCACAGCTTTAGAGTAGCCCTACGCTTGGTCACGTGAATTAGTATAGAGCCCCCCAGGGCTTGGTATGGGTTACCCTCCTGGTCTCAATTTTTCACTTCGGCCCTGCCGTGCGTGCGTTCGGTCGGTGTGCTGGTGGTGAAGCAAAAGTGAATCAACCAACCTTGAACTACACCACAGTTAGAACATCCTTTTGTGTATCACCCATATTACTAATTACCAAAAATGTCCCGTCCACAGGTGTCCGTTGTCTCTACCGAGGGTAAGACCACTTCCGTCTCCCTCCCTCTCCCAGCCGTTTTCCAGGCTCCTATCCGTGCCGACATTGTGCACTCTGTTTTCACTAGAGTGAACAAGAACAAGCGTCAGGCTTACGCCGTTGCTGAGAACGCCGGTCACCAGACCTCTGCCGAGTCCTGGGGTACCGGTAGAGCTGTTGCCCGTATTCCACGTGTTGGTGGTGGTGGTACCCACCGTTCGGGCCAGGCTGCCTTTGGTAACATGTGCCGTGGTGGACGTATGTTTGCTCCAACCAAGATCTGGAGAAAGTGGCACGTCAAGGTGAACCACAACGAGAAGCGTTACGCTACCGCGTCTGCGATTGCTGCTTCCGCTGTGCAGTCCCTTGTTCTCGCCAGAGGCCACAGAGTTGAGAAGATTCCAGAGATTCCTCTCGTTGTCTCTTCCGACATTGAGTCCGTCCAGAAGACCAAGGAGGCTGTTGCCGTCCTCAAGGCTGTCGGTGCTCACAGAGACGTGATCAAGGTGATCAAGTCCAAGAAGCTGCGTGCCGGTAAGGGTAAGCTCAGAGGTAGAAGATTCACCCAGAGAAGAGGCCCACTTGTCGTCTACGCCGAGGACAAGGGTCTCGTCAAGGCTTTCAGAAACATCCCAGGTGTCGAGACCGCCAACGTCAAGTCCCTTGGTCTTCTCCAGCTCGCCCCAGGTGCTCACTTGGGTAGATTCATCATCTGGACCGAGTCTGCATTTGCGTCCCTTGACTCTGTCTACGGTTCCGAGACCACTGCTTCCTCGAAGTCTGGTTACACCCTCCCAACCAACATCATCACCAACACTGACGTGACCAGACTCATCAACTCTGCTGAGGTCCAGGCTGTTGTCAGACCAGCTGGTCAGGCTACCCAGAAGCGTACCCACGTTTTGAAGAAGAACCCACTCAAGAACAAGCAGGTTCTCCTCCGTCTTAACCCTTACGCTAAGGCTTTCTCTGAGAAGAAGCTCGGCTCTGCCAAGGCTTCTGGTTCGGCTGCTAAGCCTTCTAAGGGTCAGTTTGCCGCTACCCTCAAGCAGGACTAAATCTGTTCAGCGCTCTTGAATAGATAAAAAGTACTCAAACTGGGAAATTCATTCGTATGGTGATGTATGTATTTGTATAGCACTGAAGAAGCGGTTTTCTTTTTTTGATTTGAATGTAGACAAAATACCCTCTAAGGATTTGGGACATCGTATGTCTAATGCTTCGTTTTGGAGAGTCAGATGTAAGTGCTAATTTATCGAGAGCAAATGCTATGCTAATTAAAATAATTCCATGCAGCAACAAAGAGAGAAATGTATGAAGACGAGAGAAAAAAATTTATAGTACAGAAAAGGCAAAGGAGTTTCAGCGCAGGAAATAGTTGTACTTCCCAGATTGCGCCCGAGAGTCGTGCAGACCAACACCTCTAAACTTCCAGTCGATCTCGATGTCAAGCTCTCTTGAATTCTTCTCATTGGGTCTCGACGCAAGCGACCCTTCAATGGTTTCACCTCTTTTAACGTCCAGGACCTGGTCGAGATAGAAAACGGTTTGCTTCCAGTGGGTGTAGTGAGCGTGTGGGCCCGTGGAGAAAACAACCCTCTCTCCTCTCTCATCAGTGGGGAACTCAATGTCGAACCATGCGATCACCGCATGCAGGAGGTCGTCTCTTGCAGCTGTGAGTTTGAACTTTCTGTGGAATGCAAGCTCTGCGATCGTGACTGTGTTGAGGTCGAACTCAATCACCTCAGACGACGTTGTGGCGACCGACTTGTTGTCAACAGTGTCAACGAGCGGCTCCGCCATGGCAACCTTGATGAAAGGCGAATAGTCAAAGCCGTACACGTTCTCCCAGTAGTGGATTTTCTCGTCCTTGTAGTTGCCGTCCTCTATCATTGCAACGTGGATCGAAGCCTTGTCGGGCAAGATCAGACCGCCTTCCACCAGGTACTTGTCTCTAGCCACGAGCACGGTGTCGAGCATGGATTCGTAGAGCAGAAAGTAGCCCATCCACTCCGAGATGATGATGTCCACCTTTGGATATGGAAGGTCAACATCCTCGAGCTTACCGCGCAGCAAAGTGATCTTGTCGCTGAACCCGTTGAGATCAATGATCTGCTGGGCCATTCCGATGATGTTGGACATGTCAACGGCAATTACGTGCTTGGCTCCAGCGCGAGCGGCAAACATCGACAGAATACCAGTCCCGCACCCCACGTCAAGCACGATCTTGTCCTTGAAAAGGTGCTTGTTCTTGAGGATCGCAGATCTGTAGCTGATCGTGCGCACCTGGTCCTTGAGCATCTCCTCGTGGATACCGAAGTGGTCGTAAGATGAGAAGTAATGCTGCTCACTGAAAGGCAGAGTCGCCTTGTCTGTGGCCGAGCTGCTGACGTTGGACATCGTTGTTTATTATATTTGATACTTTTGCAAAAGAGCCACGTCCGCAATGGTTCTTTCACAGATAAATCCTAAAGATCCTAACACAAAAAAAAAAATTATTCCTAATTTTTTTTCTCGTTTCTATTGTTCCTCATCCGGTGGGCACACGCCCTGTTTGTGGAGCCGTTGATAAACGGTTCGCAGATCGGGTGAGGGAAGGACTCGATAGCTGCCGCTGAAATTGTGCGCGAGCAGGTATATATGAAGCCCACTTGAGCTTGGAGAGAGTCTTACAAGTGCAACTGGCTGTCTGTACCACCCCTTCTTGCGAAAACGTGCCATATAACGCCAGCCCAGCCCGTCAAATAGTCGGCTCTGACACACAAAGCGCGATGCGATTGCTCATAACCGAGCAGAGCTGCGGGCCCTCGCAGAGCCTCGCTGCTGGATGGAACACGGGCGCTTAAACAGAGATTACCACAGAGCCACTGGCAACCATCCTCAAGGCAAGCCCGCTTGCTCGGGATATCCACAATTTAGCAGGAGAAATCCATCCCCCGAACGACTATAACCAGAGCTGTGCTGTACATGAGGAGAGCGAACGAGCCTTTGGACCCTTCCCTATTATTCTTAGATTCCCAGGCACACACCAAAGCGCTTGCCCTAGGGCTTGGCCCACAACCCCCCTGCCGTCCCACAGACCTGGACCGTGTAAAATAATTGAACCCCACAACCATGTCATCCTCCAAGAGCAGAAGAACACGACCGGGAAGGACGCCGTCGCAGAGGGATTCTCCGCTGGACAGTGCGACGAGCCAGTTTGCGGCGCAAGCGGCTGCGCTCATGTTTAAGAAGTCCGCGGACGAGCACGCTGAGACACCCCGGGCAGCTGGCCTGCCCGTCCCAATGAGCCGAGGATCATCGATGACCTCCCACACAGCACCTTCACGAAGGCTCTCGAGCTCGACAACTACCTCGGGCTCGGCGTCAGCTTCGGCATCAGCATCGGCATCAGCATTGGCGTCAGCATCAGCGTCAGCTTCGGCGTCAGCTTCGGCGTCAGCTTCGTCGATCCGCAAGCCGAGCCCTGGGGTCGAAAGCAGGAGTAATCACCCAGCACCACCACCACCACAGCTTGCTCGAAATGGACAATCCGCACCACACGTCCACAGGCGGACGCCCTCCGCTCTCAAAGTGCAGACACATGCCTTGAAGCGCTCTGACTCGCTCATGGCGACACCGACGAGTGCGCTAGCTGCGCCAAAGGGCAGCGGAGAGCTGTCGGCACGTTCAGCTGCTACGCCAAAGGGAAAGACAAACTGGGATACGGTCAATGCATCTTCGTCGTCAGCAGCACTGGCAGCAGCCTCGCTGATGGCTAAGAGCAGACCTGCTCAGATGGTTTCTACGACGGAACCGGTGCAACGACCCCAGCAGCGCGCAACGATGGCTAGGGCTTCATCAACGAGAACCATGGAACACAGACCCACACAAAGAAACTCTCTATCGTTGCCACGACCAATCATAAACGCGAGCAAGTCAGGATTGGGTAAGTCTCCTAATCTGCTGCCTGCTTTTGAGTCCAATGCGGCTAATAGCTCGGGCCCCGATTCATCCGGTTCGGCGACAAACTCGCCTCTGCTCTCTGCAGCGCATAGTCCGAAATACCATGAGAATAAAGATATAGAAGGGTTGGGCGCTGCAATTTCGAGAGGTAAAGATAAACAGGTTAATTTGGTGCCGCCCCCGAGATTTTCGTCATATGAACTTTCTCCTAGGAATAGTTCTCAAGTTTCGCTCAATTCTAATTCTTCTGGCCCATTTTTGAAGGTTGCAAGTGAACCAGACGACTCTGATGCTGAAGGCCACGCGTGGAAGCCACCGACGTTCGCATATAAGCTCACGTCGCCGCTCGGAGGTGCGAACCGCACTGTTGACAGCTTCAGTGACGAAGACAGCCCTGGGCTCCTCAAGCCGCGTGGGCCTGGACTTTCTTCTCAGAGGAGCCAAGGTTCTGGCACACAGGTTGGTGATTATTTTGCCGCGCCAGAGAAGGGAAACTTCCAGCAGCCGTACTACTATGATGATGAGCGCTATGGTTCATCAAGCGATAACCTGTGGTATTCGCCACCGTTGCTGAGTGTGGCGAAGGACGATGATGATGTTCTTCCGACATCCACTTCAGATGCTACTGCCGTCGCCATCCCATCGCCCTCTGGAGCACCGAGAAGGAGGCCACCGCCTGATCTTTCCGTCTCACCTGGTGATACACGCCATGTATCGCCTGCTGCGGTTGCAGATGATGCAGAGCCACCGAGGAACATGGCCTTCAATCCAGGGTTCGCTATGGATGCTGAGCACATGGGATCGTTCGTGAGCCTCGATGACAAAGACGTGCCCGGCTCTCAACTCTCTTTTGTTCCAGAGCCCGATATCTTGCTGACGGTGCCAAGTAACGAAAGAGCCGTCCTGCCTCAGACCGACAAACAGCTACAGCAGAAACGGAGACCACCTCCACAGCTGTTTTCAGACAAGAGCATGTCCGATCTGGATGCTGCCAGTGATGCCTATTCGGACAGCGAATACGACAAGGATGTGGCTGCGTCTTCCGACTATTTCAGCTCCACGCCTGGCGAGTCCACGCAGACTCTGCCACGGTACCCACTATATGATAGAGATCCCCACCTGCCGCACCACCACCATGGCCCACTGCGCGGCAAGCACTCAAAAAAACTGCGAAACATGCTGGGGCTCCGAACTGGCGATCACAAGTATGGGTCTGCTCCGGGTTCCTTGAGTAATAGCATGGTTGATCTTGGCAGCGAGCAGGTGATGTCGCCCATGGGACACACGCAGCAGGTCCACTTCAAGACAACGCTGCGCAAGGAAAAGTCGAGTACGCGCAAGAAGGCGTTCAACGAGAGTAAGCCCTGGAAGCACCACTCGGGATCCAATGCAGTGTCGCCCCTCGAAAAGAAAAGGTATGAAGGTGTATGGGTCGCTAACAAGGGACTCTACATGGAGAATATGACCATTCTCGAGGATTCTGAAGTGCCTAGTCCCGGCTACGCAAGTGAGACTGAGCCAGAAAAGGAGGCCGCCCCAGATAATGAAACCATAGCACCTCTTGAAGAGATAAAGACGATAGAAGGCGACGAGCCCGCACTGGAACCATCTCCCGCCGCTGAGACCATTACTGAGGAGCCACTCAAAGAGACGACACCACAGCCGGAGCCAAATGAAGCTACAGAAAGTACTGATCCAGACGACAACGCAATGAGGGCCGCCAAGCTGTCATTTGCGCAGCAGCCCACTGCGGTGAACGCGGAACTAGACCGCGCACATCTGATGCACGGCATGGTGGTGCGCGAGATCTGGCGACGCTCGCGGCTGCCTGACCAAACGCTCGAGAATGTGTGGAACCTCGTTGACCGGCGCGGCGACGGCTCACTTTCGCGCGAGGAGTTCCTCGTTGGGATGTGGCTCGTCGACCAGTGTCTCTACGGTAAAAAGTTGCCCAAGGAGGTGTCCGAGGATGTGTGGGCGAGCGTCGAGAATAATGCTGGGGTGAGGGTTGTTGTCAAGCCAAAGAGAAGCGGCATGAGGCACCGGGGCGTGCGCAACGTCAAGAAGGTTGTGGGCCGTTCCTGATAATACTATCAATGACTCCTACGCAGCCACATTTCTAATATTGATGATAAAAAACGTAATGTCCTTAGAATCGCACATCCGACTAACGTAGTTGTGGGCTCGGAGAGGGATATTTTGCTTCTCGCCTTTTGCCGGGTGCCGCTCATCGCCTCGTTGCGGCAAGTGCCAGCGCAGAGCAGAGCGAGATAGCAAGAGCTGTGATCTCATCTCGGCTGGCCCGCACGGCTCCAAGTCCACGTCTTTTTTGCTGCCGCCAAACTGCCTCGGAGCAGCTCTGTATCTCTGACCTTGTTGCTCGCAGTGTCGACCAACCCCGTGACTTGCTTCCGTCTTTATCGTTCTGCCCTGTTTTATCTCACATCCGCACACCCTCGCGGCTCATCGAACAATCACGCCCACACACTCGCACAGACTGCTTTACTGCTCTTGTGATTGCTCCTCCAGCGCCCAAGCACCCACACATATTTCTTTACCTGTGTCCTGTATACCCACCGGCATCTTTTGCATATCCCCCGTATATCAGTGACCTCTGAATGCTGCGCGCACTAGGCCTGAAACGCGGTACCGCCGCATCCGACGAGTCCTCCCCGGAGCAGCGCGCGGCCAAGATCGTCAACGAGGCGCTCCAGTTCGAAGTTGCGCTACGTGCAATGGACTACGTGCTCGACGACCGTGCATCCGAAGGCATGCAGCTGCTGGGAACACACGAGCCAGCGATCTACGAGCTCGGGCTCGGCGTCATCCAGTTCCTCGAGGCGACGCTCGGGTTCGAGCCGGAGACGATGCGCCGCGCCAACGAGACGCTGCTCGTCGCTGAGGGAAAGTGCTGGCGCGAGAAGGTGGCCAACGAGCGCGCGAAGCTGCACACGTCCAGCATCTACCCGCCCGGCACCGAGTGGGCGGTGACGTATGCCGAGGCGAACCTGCTCAGTGCGCTGCTGATGCTACTCTCCGAGAGCGTGATCGAGAGCGCCAAGGCGCTGTACAAGCTGCGCCGCGCCTACCATACTCTGGACGAGATTAGTAGGAGCATGGAGAGGGCGAACAGCCACGCAGGCGACCTCGGTAGTTTGTCAAAGGCATACGCCGAGTCGTCGGCGAGTTTGTCGTCGGCTGGTGGACAGAAGTTTGCGGATGTGCCGATGCCGCTGACGGATCAGCAGCTTCGGGATCAGGGCGTTATCAAGAGCTGCGAGAAGCTGTACAAGATGCGTGCTAAGAGAATCGAGGGATCGCATATTGGAAATGCGCCCGCAAAGACAAGACTCCGGACCGACCTCGGGTCAGCGACGTCCACAAAAGAAAAAGGATCTGGGGATACCACCGAGGGGGAGGAGACAACTCTCGCTGGTGATTTCGACCAGAGCAATCCAGAGGTGTCGACGGTCGACGAGTTTATCCACTCGGGCGTCAATCTCTGCTTTGGCATACTACAGGTTGTTCTCTCGCTGATCCCCCCTGCAATTGGCAAGGTGCTTTCTGTGGTTGGGTTCAAAGGGTCAAGAGAGGCGGGGCTCAAGATGTGCTGGAAAGCCGTTGGGCAGAGAAACATACACGGTGGAATTGCATTGCTGGCGCTGCTTGTGTTTTACGACGGACCGTTGCAGTTCACCGACGTTGACTTTGATGTTCCCTCCACCGAGGAACTGGCACACCCAGGAGCACCCACCACGCCTACACCAACACTGAGTCACACCAAGAGAGGCTCAGCCGTCAGTACGGAAACGCTCCGCAAGACGCTAAGCCGGAAAAAAATGCATCTGGAGTCCAAGGCAGCAGCTGGGACGGGCGAGCCTACGGTTCTCCACCCAGGCCCAAGGCTTGCATCTGCGCTGCTCAATGCGCGTGCCATTTTCCCTAATAGTGCGCTGTGGCTCTTACAAGAAGGTCGGATGCTGGCGTCGCGGGGCCGTCTCGAGGAGGCTGTTGACCTCATGGACAGTCTCACGCGCAAGAGCGAGATGAAGCAGGTCGAGGCCTTGCTTATCTTTGACCGCGCGATGATCCTTGTGTTTCTGCACAAGTACGAGCGGGCGGCTGAGGAGTTTGTCAAGCTCGTCGAGATAAATGCGTGGTCGCACGCGCTGTACTTTTACTTTGCGGGGGCGTGCTACCTCGAGAGCTACCGCATGTGCGTCACGGGCCTGACCATCGAAGGTGGTAGGGACCAGGTTGACCCAGCTAATAAAGAGCAGTATGCTCAGTTGGCTGAGAAGTACTTGCTCGAGGCACCAGAGCTCATTGGCAAGAAGAAGTTTATGGCGAAGACCATGCCGTTTGACAAGTTTTTACTGCGCAAGGTGCGCGCCATCAAAGCCACGGCGAGCCGCACACACCAGAGCATTGTCGACAGCGTCGGCACGTCGCTGATCCACGAGCTGTGCTACTTTTGGAACGGGTACAACCGCATGCCGGCGGAGCACCTCGGTCTGTCGGTGAAGCTCCTCGGATACACCGCAGACCCAAATACCGAGTTTGCCCTCTTGGACAGTGACACAAAGTCGTACTCCACGATCAGGGAGACGAAGGAGGAGTCGATGATCCGGTACACGCTGCAGGCGATTGCGCTGAGGCGACAGGGCCACATCGAGTCTGGCCGCAGGCTCATTGACGAAAAAGTGATTGCGAACCTCACGGACTCGGGTCACGTCGACGTGCACGCCAAGCTCTTGAAGCTGACGGAGAACCCATGGGTGTATCCGACAGCGTTGTACGAGCGCGCTCTGTTCACGTGGAAGGAGAAGGGCGTCGATGGGCTCGACGAGTCTACGGAGTGGCTGAGGAAGGCCCAGGCGTACGGGGGCGACGACTATGAGCTCAGCACCCGTATTGGGATGAAAATCAAAGCGGCACTCGACCGTCTTGAGGGTCTGTAGATAGGTATGCACATGCATGTGTTTTTTCTTCAATTTATTTCGATGGCTCAGGCGATGCTTTAGTCAGGAGAGAGTTTGAGTTTTGTCCGGTAGTTTCAATGTATATACTAGTCGCAGGCCACACCTGTCTCGTGACCGGCTGCGACTGAGAGAGCTGGGCTGTCCATGTGGTCCCATCGGAAGAACTCGCTGGGCGTAAATCTGGCGTGCGGTGCATCTGGGGCCGATTTTGGCTTTGTGCCACAAAACGCATGGAACTAAGACAAAGAGCACCCTGAAGGAAAGTGTCAATTCACGTCTTTTTTACTTTCAACTTTATATTCTGTTGAATGAAAAAAAACCATGTTTCAGAAGTCCTCATGTGCTTCTACTGAGTACCGATGACTACTGATGTCGGGCAGGACTCCGTGGTTCTTGAAGAGCAGCCGCCGGTGGTCCCAACAGAGCCGGTGGCCACAGCGCCACCACAACAGCCCACCCCCCAATGACGAACCCGAGTACCTCAGTATGGCCTTAACATGCTTGTGTTTACAGCTTCTGATCTCCTGGACGAATGGGATACAGCCGTGAAGCACCTAGAAATGCTATTGGGGTCGGCCTGGAGAGCACCTGGCGAGCGGTCGCTTTACTTCCGGAGAAAGCGCATTGTCACGTTTCTCGAACGCTACGCCAGTGTGCATAGAGTCACAAATGTGGATGCTTCTGCAGTGGTAGAAGCTTACCGCACGAGGCACAACTTTTCACTGAATGCGTTGTCCAAGCACATCCAAAGCAGCGGCTGGGCCCAGGCCTCCGGTGATTTGTTCCCCAGACTGCATCCCCACATACCAGGCGAATAACTCTTATATTCTACTTAAATTAAATGTCTATGTTTTTATGAAATCATTAGCAAAAAAAAATACTTATAATGTGCTCTTAGACTTAGAATTTTTTAGTGCGTGGAGTATAAGTTGTAAATTCGCTGCAATAGCTGATAAAAAATTATTTCAATGATAAAAATTAATCACGACTGAAAAAACCACTCTCACAACTCTAGAAAAGTCGGCAGCCATACAAAATATGTTACAATTCTAGATGTATGCAACTACAGAAACAGGACATTGCAAAGTACTGTGAGTACTCTACCAGACTTTACAAACTGTTTTAGTTGTCATAAACTCTTGCCAAATCGGGTAATATACTGAATGTTTTTGATAAAATTGGAAATTTGTCATCTTTCAAAGCTATTTGTTGGTGTTGACGTTGCCGTGGGGGCCAACTGTGCTCATACAAAAAAACTACAAACACAAACACCCTCCACTGTCCCACTTCCGCCCACACACTCTCTGCCACAAACACAACCACCCATCCCCCCGCCTCCCCACATCTAAACTTATGCCACACACGACTGACATTTTGGGAAGGTAGTGTGCGACTCATTAGCAAAAAGTCGTGTACCAAGTAATGTTGGCTGCCGCTGGTACGTGTGGGGATATATGCCCGCTGGCTGAGCTTTATGGATATGAAAACTGGTTTTTGTACTCGGAGGTGTGTGATCTGTGAGTACCTTGCTCCTATGAATAGTGGAGTTTGTCCGATCTCAAAGGAGGTAGTACTTTAGAGCTCTGTGTTCTGAACTTCAACACTCACCCGTTTGCATGCGTTCCCAACGATGACAATGTGTAGGTGGAACCTGTTTCTGGCCTCGCCGCTTCGAGGTAGCCCCGGACAGTCCGTGACAGTTGCAGCACAGGGTTGCTTGCTATGGAGACCAGCGCCATACCGGAGGCCAACGGAGCGGCTGCTGAGGTCCTATACTCGTTGATCTCCGAACCGCGCCACACCCGGTGGGGCTCATTCTGTAACCCCGATCGCGCACTGGGGCTCACGGATCACGATTTATGCTGCTCAGAGAGCCCTATCACCCATCTCTCAGAAGCCCGAACTACTGATAAAGCCGGCATGCATTCTCCTTCCTCGACCAGCTCTAAAATTGTTGACCTTCAGGAACACTTTACTCAATGACTACCGTTGCTACTGAAAACCCTATCAAAACCGAGGTGAAGGAGGTGACCGCCCAGCAAAAGAAGGTCGGTGCCGTGAAGAATCTCACTTTTAACGGCGAAAACCGCGACGAGAACGGAATCTATCACCTTGCCCAGGCAGTGAAGGATGCCGCCAAATATCCTGATTACCTCCCGACATGGGACCCGACCGAGAAGTTTCCTCCACTTCAACCATTCAAGCACTTGGACCGTGGTCTATTTGCTGATGCGGAGTACGATAGATTGTATGCGTCCGCCAAGGGCGAGATCAAGCAGTTTGCTGTGACTCCAAAGTTCGGCACTGAGTTCAACGGCGCTATCCAGCTCTCGCGCCTGACACCTGCTGAGAAGGATGACCTCGCATTGCTGATCGAGCGCCGTGGTATCGTGATCTTCCGCGATCAAGACTTTGTTGACCAAGGTCCTGACTTCGTCAATGAGTGGGGTAAACACTTTGGACCGCTGCACATTCACCCAACCACAGGCGCTCCCCTCGGCCACCCTGAGCTGCACATTGTGCACATTAACTCCAAGGAGAAGGACGTAGATGTCTTTGCCAACAAGTTGAGCGTCAACGTGTGGCACTCTGACGTTACGTATGAGCGCCAGACCCCAGGCGTGACTCTGCTTGCGATGCTGGAGGGACCTTCGAGCGGTGGTGACACCCTGTTCGCCGACGCAGTTGAGGCATACGAGAGGCTCTCGCCCACTTTCAAGAAACTCCTGGACGGTCTCAAGATTGCCCACACTTCGAGAGACCAGGCAAAGGATTCGACCTCTGTTGGCGGCATCGAGAGGAGAGAGGCTGTTGATTCAATCCACCCTATTGTCAGGTGGCACCCTGTTCTGCGTAAGAAGTTTCTCTTTGTGAACAAGCAGTTTGGCAGACGCATCATCGGGCTGAAAGAAGAGGAAAGCAAGGCACTCCTTGATTTTATTGACCACCACATCACGACTTCTCTTGATCTCCAGCTGAGAGCCAGATGGCAGCCAGGGACCGTTGTCTTGTGGGACAACAGAAGAGTGCTGCATGGAATCACACTGGACTACTGGGACGAGCCTGTTGTGAGACACGTTGTCCGGGTCACTAGTCTTGCGGAGAGACCAGCTGCAAGCGAGGAGGAGTACGACGCATGGACTGTTGAGCAGGGCTTGAAGGACATCGAGATTGTGGACGAGGTTCTCAAGCGTCCTGCGACTGCTTTTAGCTGAACAGACATCAGATATTTGTTGATTTGTGATTTTTTGCAGTTTTTGCTGGCCTGGGTCTATGTGCATATTTCAATTTACACTCTCATAAGTGGCCTCACATGGTTCATCTTAGTAGTAGGCTTTTCGCATGCGGCACGCGCTTCGCATCTCTTTATTTGCAATTGGCCCTTAAAGTTTACAGGGAACAGATATGCTATATCGTAGACAGAGTCTCGTGTTCTTTTATTCATGGGAGACTCAATTTTTCAGTCCCCATAGCTGGTGGAGGGCTATGGGGTGGGAGTTACACACGCAACATCTGCCACGCACTTGCGCGACGGTGTTGCTTTCAGTGCACTTTTAAACCAATACATCAAATAGGCATTTTCTTAGCCAATCCCTATATACTGAGACCCACACCGTGGTCCAATCAGACAGCTTGCTGACCATCTCCTACAGCGTATCTCCGAGTGCAGCGAGGCTGCTCAGAAGAGCCACATCTGTGAGGCTCATAACTGAAGGCAATCAGGATCGCGCAGGGGAAGCTGCGTATTACGAGCCACGATCTCCGAGAGCCACCGGTCCTTTCAGGCTTGAAACCCCGAGACTGGATATAATGTAGAGAATGGATCCTCTCGATAGATACAAAGATGCTAGTGACTGATCAGTCGGTCCCTCAGCTGAAAATACACAATGGCGACAGTTGCAACTCAGACGCCCGTTAAGGCGGCTTCCAAAAAGATCGAACCTCAGGTCGTAAACAAGAGCCTTCTGTTTGATGCACAGAACTTGCAGCAAGATAAAGATGGAGTTTTCCACTTGTCAAAGGAACTGACTGCCAGTCTGAAGTACACCGATTACCTCCCTACATGGGATGCTCGCGAGAAATTCCCTCCTATCCAACCGTTCAGGCACCTTGACCGTGGGCTTTTTGGTGACTCGGAATACGACAGGCTGTACGCATCCGCCAAGGGCGAAATCAAGCAGTTTGCAGTGACTCCAAAGTTCGGCACCGAGTTCAACGGCGCTATCCAGCTCTCGCGCTTGTCGCCCGCCGAGAAAGACGACCTCGCGCTGCTCGTTGAGCGCCGCGGTGTGGTGATTTTCCGCGATCAGGACTTTGTGGACCAGGGCCCTGAGTTTCTTGTGGAGTGGGGCAAGCACTTTGGGCCTCTGCACATCCATCCAGTTGCTGCTGCTGTCCAGGGCCTCCCTGAGCTTTCGGTGATTCACCGCAAGGCCGCGGACGCAAAGGATGATTTCTATGCCAACAAGATCTCAGGCAAAAGCTGGCACTCGGACGTGTCGTTTGAGCGCCAGACCCCGGGAATCACATTGCTCGCTTTGCTCCAGGGCCCATCAAGCGGGGGCGACACGTTGTTTGCAGACGGCGTCGTGGCGTATGAGAGACTCTCGCCAACGTTCAAGAAACTCCTGGACGGTCTCAAGATAGCGCACACGTCCAAAGACCAGGCAAAGGATTCGACCTCTGTCGGCGGTATTGAGAGAAGAGAGGCTGTTGATTCGATCCACCCGCTCGTCAGATGGCACCCTGTGCTCCGCAAGAAGTACCTCTTTGTGAACAAGAGCTTTGGCAGGCGCATCATTGGGCTGAAGGAGGAGGAGAGCAAGGGTCTGTTGGACTTTCTTGAGAACCACATCACCACCTCGCTTGACTTGCAGCTGAGGGCCAGATGGGAGCCAAAGAGCGTTGTCCTGTGGGATAACAGAAGGGTACTGCACAGCTTGAACTTTGATTACTGGGACCAGCCTGTCGACAGACATCTTGTGAGAATCACCCCTCTCGCTGAGAGGTCTGTAGCAAACGAGGAGGAATACGACGCGTGGACCATTGAACAAGGATTGAAGGACATCGAGATCGTTGACGAGGTTCTTCAGCGCCCTCCTGCAGCGTTTGCTTGAAAGCTGCGCTATGTCTATTATACTCATTCCGGTTCTGGGTTTCTTATGCACCGTTGTTGATGGATTATATGTTGTTGCGCGGCTTTTCGTATTTAGTGTTCTTTTGTCCTGTATTGCGTGCGGCGCATGCTTATCAGCGACGGAAATAGTAAAGCCGATGGAGCTACGGGCTCACATTAATCGTGAAAAAATGCACCACAAAATTGTAAAGTCACATGATATGACTCTTCTAGCTGAATAATATAGAAGAAATTAGGAGGTAGAATAGTCAAAGCAAAGTGGCTGGAGTGCAATCTGAAAATCTGAGGTTGATCAGAATGGATTGGTATGGCGGGAAAGGACCGTATTGTCGAACCGCAATCTTTTCGACAACCTCAAGTGTTTCAAGCTACTTTACCTGTCTGATACAACATGATTAACGTTGAATATTTTTGAATTTTGTATTTCTTCAAATCCAGCCCAGTGTTACTCCCCGGAATGGAGTTCTCAGTCCTTGACATGCACCATTCTGCAAATGAAAATTAGACCGCAAAAAACCGCTCCCCGTTTCTTTAGACTGGAAGTCTTGCGTTAACTGCTAAATTGTTAAGTCGGATGAACCCCGCCATAAGTGTGTGTCTTTGTTCTCGAAATGAGCTGGGCGCGGATCGTCCTGTACTCAGCGCCACACGTTATTGCTTCATTCTGGCCGTTAAGCCAAAACACAAACTTTGGTCCATCACACATTAAGTAAACGAGATTAGATCATTGACCAATCAATCACATTGCTTACCACACTTTTCAGAAATTCAACAAACATACAAGGAGAGCCACATCTGTGAGGCTCATCGGGTCGATCAGGATCGCGCAGGGGAAGCTGTGTATTACGAGTGATGATCAAGAGGAGCCACCAGCTCTCCAAACATCCTGAAACCCCGAAAGTGAATATAATGCACGGAACAGTCCGGCTAAATACATGTGAAAAGGATGCATCAGTCTTGGAACGGACAGCTAGTCTCAGGTAAATAACACAATGGCATCAGTTGCAACTCAGACACCTCAGACACCAGCCAAGGTTACTGCCGAAAAGCCGGCGGAAGCGATCGCGACCAGAAGTTTGATCTTTGATGCAAACGACTTGGACAAAGATGAGAACGGTTCCTACCACTTGTCAAAGGAAGCGGCAGCTACTCTAAAGTATCGTGAGTATCTCCCTACATGGGACGCTCGAGAGAAGTACCCTCCGCTCCAGCCATTCAAGCATCTCGACCGAGGGCTGTTTGGGGATTCCGAGTACGACAGATTGTACGCATCTGCTAAGGGTGAGATCAAGCAGTTTGCTATCACACCAAAGTTTGGTACTGAACTTAACGGAGCCATCCAGATTTCGCGCTTGTCGGCCGCCGAGAAGGACGACCTCGCGCTACTCGTTGAGCGCCGTGGTGTGGCGATTTTCCGGGACCAGGACTTTGTTGACCAGGGTCCTGACTTTCTGGTCGAGTGGGGCAAGCACTTTGGGCCTGCCCACATCCATCCCGTTGCCGCTGCTGTGGAAAACCACCCTGAGCTTTTGGTGATCCACCGCAAGGCTTTGGCTTCGAAGATTGACTACTATGCAAACAAAATCTCTGGCAAGAGATGGCACTCGGATGTAACATTTGAACGCCAGCCTCCTAGCATAACCCTACTCTCTTTCCTCCAGGGCCCAGCAAGCGGTGGCGACACGCTGTTTGCGGACGCCGTCGTGGCATACGAGAGACTCTCGCCAACTTTCAAAAGGCGCATTGATGGGCTCAAGGTTGCACACACTGCCAAGGATCAGGCCAAGGGTGCTACTGACGTTGGCGGCGTTGAGAGAAGAGAGGTCGTTGACTCGATCCACCCTCTTGTCAGATGGCACCCTGTTCTCCGCAAGAAGCTTCTCTTTTTCAACAAGAGCTTTGGCAGACGAGTCATTGGGCTGAAGGAAGAGGAGAGCAATTATCTGCTGGGTTTCCTCGAGAACCACATTACCACTTCTTTGGACCTGCAGCTGAGAGCCAGATGGGAGCCGGGAACCGTTGTCCTGTGGGACAACAGAAGGGTACTGCACAGCTTGAACTTTGATTACTGGGACGAGCCTGTTGACAGACACCTTGTCAGAGTCACTGCTAGCGGGGAAAGGCCCGTTGCGAACGAGGAGGAATACGAGGCATGGACCGTTGAGCAGGGACTGAAGGACATTGAGACCGTTGACGAGCTTCTTCAGCGTCCTCCCGCAGCGTTTGCTTGAGCATCGAGTGATCTCTTTCATACTTATTTGTTTCTGTTCCTTTTTGTATTCTTGACGGTATGTAACCAGCTGTCTAAAAGCTGTTGTCTTGTTTAGTACTCTCTTATCTGGTGCAGCGTGCGGCGCCTATTTATCAGCAGTAGGGGTAATAAGGCCGATGGGTCTACGGGCTCGCCTTCCATCTCATACAAGCACACCAGGAGACTGTAAAGTCAGATGAATGGTTGATTTCCAACTGGTGATTGTAAAGAGGTAGCCTATGACTTTTGAGTGTCTCTCAAGCACCTCTCAGTGTCTTTCTGAAGGAACTGCCACAAACAGACCAAAAGTGAAAAACCACAAACATATATGTGTTTGTGGTTCTCAAAACCTCCCCCCAGCTCACATTCACCGTTCAACAAGACACGGAGATGAAGTATACCGGCGGTGAGCACCCGAAGGTTCAAAAAATGCTCCCAGAAGACCCGAGACAAGATTGTTCAGCTTGCTGTGCTGAGCAACTTTGTTTTGGAAGTCGAAAACAGTAAAATCAAAAATACTAAAACGCTTAAATACCGTAGTGGATAAGTAGAGCTGGCGGTGGGATCACGTGGAGGGCGGAGAAGGTGCCCGTGACTTTTCGAAGATTTGTCCCTGGGAGCTTTTGCCTGCCTGAGAGTTCGGGTAGCAATGCGTTCAGAAAACCAAATAAGTCAGAATTGAGCTTCCTGCTATGGAGCCAAGGCTCCCCATAAGGTCATAATACTGTGGTTCTAGTACATATATTCCGGTATTAGAGCCAGCCCAGAACACGGCTGGCGATATCTGAACCGCATTAGCGTGCAATCTGGGGGAACTGACGTCATATAGCAGAATAGCGTTGTGGTCTGCTAGCCACCAGGCCTTTGCCAAAGCCGCAATGCGCAATGCGTTCTCCTCTATTGCTCCCGGTTTGGCTACATTTTAAGCTGGATGTCTTGCGGTAAATGCTAAATAGTCAGGTGAGAAAGGCCTCTCACAGGTGTGCTCTTGGTTTTCGGGATATGCTGGCCCTGGTCTGTTGTGTTCCCACAGCCACACGTCATTGTCCCATCCTGGCTATTGAGACAATACAAAAAAACGAGCGATGACGCACTGAGCTAATTAGACCACATCTTGGGCCAATCAGGCACACGGCTTACCATCCACTTTCGAAATATCTCCGAGTTTAGCGAGCACAAAAGGAGAGCCACATCTGTGAGGCTCATCGTGCCTGGTCGCAGGATCGCGCAGACAAGGCGGTGTATTACGAGTCGCGATAAAGAGATGTTCTCCTCGTTTTGAAAGCCCGAACGACAATATAAAGAGCAGATCAACCTATCCGAGCGGTGGTAAAATAGAATGGTTACTCACTGCACAAGCGGCTAACCTTAGAAAATCTGCTCAATGGCTTCAGCAGCAACTCAGACAACTCCCAAAACCGAGACCGAGAAGGCACTCCTGCCAATCCTCCAGAGGAGCAATATCTTTGACTTGAAAAATGTCACTCTGGACGATAGCGGAATCTACCACCTGGCAAAGGAGCTGACGGAAACCGCGAAGTACCCAGAGTACATCCCCACTTGGGACACCCGTGAGAAGCTCCCTGCACTTCAGCCATTCAAGCATCTCGACCGTGGGCTGTTCGGTGACTCAGAGTATGACAGGCTGTACGCATCTGCCAAGGGCGAGATCAAGCAGTTTGCTGTGACTCCAAAGTTCGGTACCGAGTTCAACGGCGCTATCCAGCTCTCGCGTTTGTCACCAGCCGAGAAGGATGATCTGGCGTTGCTTGTCGAGCGCCGCGGTATCGTCATCTTCCGCGATCAGGACTTTGTGGATCAGGGACTTGACTTTGTGAACGAGTGGGGCAGACACTTTGGTCCGCTTCACATCCATCCAGTTGGCGCAACTCCAGTGGGACATCCCGAGCTGTCTATTGTGCACCGCAAGGCTGCAGACTCCAAGAACGATGTCTTTTCGAACAGACTTGCAGGAAGAGGCTGGCACTCTGATGTATCGTTTGAACGTCAAACACCCGGTGTGACTCTGCTGGCGTTCCTTGATGGGCCAACAAGCGGTGGTGACACTCTTTTCGCCGACGGTGTTGTTGCTTATGAAAGACTCTCACCCACGTTCAAGAAACTTTTGGATGGGCTTAAAATCCAGCATACTTCTAGAGATCAGGCTAGGGACTCTGTTTCAGCCGGTGGAATTGAGAAGAGAGAGGCAATCGATTCGATTCACCCTATTGTCAGATGGCACCCGGTGCTCCGTAAGAAGTACCTCTTCGTGAACAAGCAATTTGGCAGACGTGTTGTCGGACTCAAGGAGGAGGAAAGCAATGGTCTGCTTGACTTCCTTGACAACCATATTACAACCTCTCTTGACTTGCAGTTGAGAGCTAGGTGGCAACCTAAGACTGTGGTTCTGTGGGACAACAGAAGGGTGCTCCACAGCGTGACTTTTGACTACTGGGAGCAGAACGTTACCAGACACCTTGTCAGAATCACTCCTCTGGCTGAATGGTCGGTTGCAAACGAGGAAGAGTACGACGAATGGACTGTTGAGAAGGCCCTCAAGGACATCGACACTATTGATGATGTTCTCCAGCGTGCCCCAGCGGCTTTTATTTGAATGTGTAGCGCGCTATATTTTCTTTATATTTTCTTGGTCCCATGGTGTTTATTTTTTGATGGCCCACTTGTCTAGGCCGCCCAGGGCTTTTGTTGTAACTAGCTGATGTTTGTGTAATGTCAATTGAGGCTTTTGAAAAGAGATCTTCGAAGCACAAATAGGGAAGCTACAAATCAGAGCCGCCAGGATTGTGGTTCTGAGAAATGCTCTACGCTGGCCCTGAAGGATGTACAGCTTATAAAGATCTCCTTTCTTTTGGTGCGAAATGTTGTTTTGAAAATATTAGTGAATTAATTCGTAGCGGTTCGTCAATCTATAAAAATCCTTTATGCTTAAACTCAAAATCTAAAGGCAAGCCCTGGAACGAACTTCTCGTACAAGCCATCAACGTCCTCCAAAGTAAGACCCTTGGTCTCTGGAACACACGTAAAGACAAATACTAGTGAAAACACCAGACATCCCATAAAGACAAAGCCGTAGGAGAACCCAATGGCAGATGTGATAAACGGGGTGAAAAATGCAATAAGGAAACCCCATAACCAGTTGGCGGCAGTAGCAACGGCCATAGCCTTTGATCTGATACGCAATGGATACATCTCGGAAACAACCACGTAGATACCCGGAGCCCATGTAGGGGCAAAGAAGAAAAGGTAGAGACACGTGAAAACAATCATCGCATTACCCGCACCCTTGTTCGAAGGCTGGTCCTTACCATGCGGGTAAAGGTGCGTGACACCGACAGAGGAGAAAACGGCGAAGCAGACAATCATAGCAGAAGCACCGCCAATCAAGGTCTTTCTTCTTCCGAACTTATCCATGATGTACAGTCCAACAAATGTGGAGGCAAAGGTCACGATACCAAGCACGATAGAAGTCTGAAAAGAGTCATTCATGCCAACAGACTTGAAAATGGTGGTGCCGTAGTAGAAAAAATAGTTGTCACCAGTCAGTTGCTGAAGGGACTGAAGGATGACACCAACAATGACACGGTAGAATATCTTGGGCTTTCCCGTGACTAGCTCTTTCCAAGACGAATTTCCTGCAGCTTTTTCCTTCTCGATACCGGAGTAGATCATATCAATCTCGGCCGTAACAAAAGGGTGATCCATAGCGACCTTGTTGACTCTAGCTACAGACCTTTTAGCCTGCTCCAGCTGACCAACTTCAACCAAATACCGTGGGGACTCTGGCATAAAGGTCATACCGGCAATCATGAGAAGTGCCCAGGCAAAACAGAGACCCAAAGGCACTCTCCACTGAGTAGAGTCAGTGTAAGTTTTCGTTCCGTATGTCGTACAATAGCCAAGGAATATTCCAAGAGTGATCATAAGCTGGTAGCAACTGACAAGAGCGCCTCTGATCCTCTTGGGAGAGGTTTCAGAAATAAACATTGGTGACAAAACGGAGACACCACCCACAGCCAACCCGGCGATAATCCTTCCAACAAAATATTGCACCCACGAAGACACGGACGATATCTGAATGACAATTCCGACAATGTAGACTATCATGGCTATCATGAGTCCAATCTTTCTTCCGTACATGTCACCGAGCCTCCCCAGGGTGGGTCCACCGATGGCACATCCAATGTTGAAGATCGAGACAATAAGACCCATTCTCACGTTAGAAAAATATGCTTCGCCGTCAGATCTCTTTTGACCAAACCGGTCTTTGAAGTCGGACATGTTCACAAAACCTGCAATTGTACCTGTGTCCCATCCATAAACAAAGCCTCCAAAAGCAATCAAGAGGCATAGAATGGAGACAGTGATGTAGGCGGTGGCTGATTTTTCTGGAACGGCAGGTAGCTTTCCGTCCACCTTTTCATTGAGCGCCATTGGATCCTCGTAGATTTTTTCGGGGGGAGGAGTCCGGGAGTCAGCCAAAGATGCTTTTGACTCGTTATCGTTAGACTGATTCATGTTCAACGATGTATGTAGAGTGAATTAACTTGCAAATCAATATGAAGAAGATACAAGATCAAGGTTCGGTAATAGGGCAATCCAGGGGTGATGAATAACGAGAGTTGCCTCCTCCTTTTATTTTGGTTTGCGGAAAAACACTTGGGCATATGCTGAGACCCATAGGGAAAGCCAAAGCAAGCTTTTGGAGATGCAAGAGTTGGTCGGCGGTACCACGAAAGCGCATGATTTCTGAGAGACCCTGCAGGCCTCGGGTCTGTTTATGGGTCTTGCAGTCAAATGATCCGTGCGTGATATTGAATCTCGGGTTGCGCAGCGTGCAGAGCGAGCGGAAAGTTGTCTCAAAGATACCGAAAACTGGACGGGGCTCCGTCCAAGCTTCGCTATACCGCCCCAAAAATCGGCACTAAACAGACGTCTCACCTGTTTATTGATAGAAAGAGCCAAACTCTGTATTATTTCGAAACTGACGCGGGCAGCAGAATAATCTGCCAACAATGTGTGTCATATCACATATCCGGTCTCGTGTTCTCCTCCTGCCGCGGATCACTGCAATTTAAAGCAATGACAAACGCTGGTTGTGACAGGCAAACAACCGGCGGGGTTCCGAGACCCCCCATTGACAATAGCCGGCGTTGTGCTCATCTCTCTTTGCCGTCCAACGTTGGGCCTGCACAGCCCAGGAGGCGAAACAAACAACTCGGAAAGCACGTGGTAAACGACGGACTTCTGCCCGATCAGTGATCTCGCATCACGCGGAAAAGGTTTTTTGCGCAGCTTCTTTCGGGGAAACCCAGAATCGTGCCACAAGCTCGCGGGGCCCCAAACCACCATGCACCCTTGCCACTCTCACTGCGTCCTGCCCGCGGCAATTGACCGGAGGCCCCGGGGCTCTCGCCATCTCTATGAGCATCTTGGCCCAGGGGCGGAGTTAGCATCACGCGGGGGAGTGACGCGCACATCTTGTCAGGATCGATTGCAAACGAGAAGGAGTACGAGGCATGGACCATTGGTGGCCGGATTCTCAGTCAACACGTTTCGCACACGACCCTTTCAGCATGCCGCATCTCCATAGACTTGAGTGGTGCACGATTTGACAGCCCGGGCTTGGTCTAGTGATGTCATGTATTTTTTAGTTTCGTAGTTAGACTGCCAAATATTCCCTGTTACACCTAGAATGAAATTGAATTTGCGAAAGAGTCTTCGAGACTTGCCAACGGATGTGCCAATGTGCTTATGTGCAAGATGTGGTGAAGCGGTCAAAGCTCATGATGCAAAAGATAAGAGCGCAGCCGTGTACTGATGAAATCTCCTGAAGGGCTAGCGAGCTGCAAGAAAGAAGTGATTGGTATATCTATACACTCCCAAGTGCTTTTAGAAAAAATGGAGAGAATGCGATAAAACAGTAGAAGGCAAGAACAGTTGCACGGTAGTGTGAGAGTCCATTCCAGCAGGCGAGTCGAGGGGTGATTCTGGAAGCTCGAAATCGTTTGAAACAGTTTACAAAATTCTGCAAAGCCATGAAAAAGAAGACGACGCCAAATCCGGAAAATCTGCTAATTTAGCATGTAACTAAAATACAATCTAAAGATTTGAAATAACAGAGAAAAAACTATCAAAATATTTCTGGAATTTCCTCTCAAATCTACAGGAAGCGCACTTTACCAAAATTAATCTGAGATAATATGAAAAAAACTATTCAATAAATTAATTGAATAATGATACAAATTTCTTTAATAAGAGACTTCCCATTTAATTCAACATTGGGGTCTGGTGCTATACGATCAGATGAGACATGGGCCCATAGCCGCCCAGCGACTCGCAACTGCGAATCGGGCGATACACCAGACTCGCATACCGGCCAAGAAGCACCACGGATCGGTCCCAGATGTCTGGGGCGCGGCGCTCTTCAGGGTCCGCTTGTTGTGTATTTGAGCATGAGCAGACAGAGCTTGTGGGGAATTCTGTTTCGTCGCTCAGTTGCCACAAATGCACCAATGCACCAATTTCTGTGTCACCTAGTGGACAAAGCAAAAAATCTTGTGTTTTTCTTTGTTATGTTTTACAGTGCAGGAGCGGTGGTTTTTCCTGTCTTGGAGGTGACCCTGGTAGGGCTAGGGGCTAACCTCTCGCCGAAAAAAACTATAGATGACATTGAAAGATTTACGTTAAAAGATGCTGATGCGGTTGTAACTGACTGCTTTTGTGTATATCATAGAACAGACACCAAGAGAAAAAATCGTCAAGGTAATTCAAAACAGTTGCGGCTTCACGTTTAGCTCAAAGCCGCGCCAGACTTTCGTTTTTCAGACAACGCTGTTTTTCTCGAACCTTTTCATTTTTTTCGAACTCGTAGCGACCCGAATTTCACCGAAAACTTGCATCGTACCATGTTTTCACCAATGTGGCATAAATTGTTTTGCAAATGGACAAATCTCGGGTATTGTAACACAACAGCTGCTCTTCTCAGCTGTCCTCAGAACCACGGGCTATCGCTCAATCGTGGCCCTGAGCACTGTGCTGTCGTAATACTCATTTTATTATATCCGCGACCTCATCATGGACCAATCAGATACACCAGCTTACGACCATTCTTAGAATAACTCCGAGATGCGCGGGGCCAGAAAGAGAAGCCACACCTGTGAGGCTCATCGCGCGTAGCTGGATCGCGCAGACAATGCTGTGTATTACGAGTGGCGATAGCTAGATCTTCTCCACGTTTTGAAAGCCCGAACAGAAATATAAAGAGCAGACCCGCCTGCCGTAGCCGCTCCAGATATGCTTCCGTCGTCACGGTTAGTCAGTACTTCTAAGCTCACACAATGGCTACAACTGCTGCGCAAACACCGGTGAAGATTGATACCGAAAAGGAGAGACCAGCGGTCATCACCAAGAGCTTGGTATTTGATGCACCAAACCTCGTGCTCGATGAGAATGGGGTCTACCACCTGCCCCAAGTGCTGAAAGACACTGCCAAGTATCCAGACTTTCTCCCAACATGGGATCCATCGGAGAAGTTTCCTCCGCTCCAGCCATTCAAGCACCTCGACCGTGGGCTGTTCGGCGATGCCGAGTACGACAGATTGTACGCATCAGCCAAGGGCGAGATCAAACAGTTTGCTGTGACTCCAAAGTTTGGCACTGAGTTTAACGGCGCTATCCAGCTTTCGCGCCTGACACCACCCGAGAAGGACGACCTCGCATTGCTTGTCGAGCGCCGCGGTGTAGTGATCTTCCGTGATCAGGACTTTGTTGACCAAGGTCCCGACTTTGTGAACGAGTGGGGTAAACACTTTGGACCGCTGCACATTCACCCAACCACAGGCGCTCCCTTGGGACATCCTGAGCTTCACCTTGTGCACCGCAAGATCCAGGATAACAAGACGGACGTGTATGCAAACAAAACCACTATCAATGCCTGGCACTCGGACGTTACTTACGAGCGCCAAACTCCAGGTGTGACCTTGCTTGCCATTCTCGATGGCCCATCAAGTGGTGGTGACACATTGTTTGCGGACGCCGTTGTGGCGTACGAGAGACTGTCGCCTACTTTCAAGAAAATCCTGGACGGGCTTAAGATTGCTCACACTTCGAAAGATCAGGCTAAGGAGTCTTCTTCCGTCGGCGGAATTGAAAGAAGGGAGCCAGTTGACTCGATCCACCCTATTGTGAGGTGGCATCCTGTATTGCGCAAGAAGTTCCTCTTTGTCAACAAGGCATTCGGCAGACGTATTATCGGGCTGAAGGAGGAAGAAAGCAAGTACTTGCTTGACTTTATTGACAACCACATCACGACCTCTCTTGACCTGCAGCTGAGGGCCAGATGGCAGCCAAAGACTGTTGTTTTGTGGGACAACAGAAGAGCTTTGCACAGCTTGACGTTTGACTACTGGAACGAGGAAGCTGTCAGACACCTTGTCAGAGTCACTCCTCTAGCTGAGAGATCGGCTGCGAGTCAGGAAGAATACGACGAGTGGACCGTTGAGCAGGGACTCAAGGACATTGCTATCGTTGATGAGGTCCTCCAGCGCCCTCCAAGCGCTTTTGCTTGAAAGGGCTGTTGGCTTTTGCTCAATTATTTGTATGGGCTTCCTTGTCTAATTTTATATCTGTGTGCGAATTGCTCGATCTGAGACTTCTGTGCTGCTAGTTAGTATACACTTCTCAATTTACCTTGATTTTGATTACCCAAAACTTTAAAGCAACAGCACGGCTAGCGTACATCGAGATTCTTTGGTCTCATTTGGGGAAACGGCTTTTGAAGAGACGCATGTTTAGTCCCATATCCCGGCGTGCGGCGCATTGTTGGGTTGTGATTAAGCTGTCTGGGATGGAGCCTGGAAATAGCTTTCTGTATACACATACTTAAGTTGATTTGATAACTGGTTTGAGCTAACGGAGAGGATCCAAGAGCGACTTTGATGTGGATCCGTAGAAGTCCTTTGAAGGCCACCATCTGTCCTCACAGCCATGAGCTGATCATACAGCCCTTTTCGAAAAAACCTGAGAGATGGCGAAATTCGCAGGAAATCAAAGAAATGAAATGTCCCAGCATATTGTTCTTATTTCAATTGAGGCAGTTGGAAACGAATGTCTTGTTACTGGCTGAAATCACTCCTAGTGCTATCTCTGAGATGGTCTGATCAGAATGATGGAAAGTCGTAAGAGTTCTCCAGCTTCATGTTCAGCAATAAGGCTTGTGATAGTTGCAGCAAGTCCTCGTGCCAAAACGTCAGAGCCACAGCCTGGTCCAATGAGAACGCCCCGTGGGCTTTCCCAGGCTATCTCCGAATGCAGCGAGGTCGTCTGATGGGCCACATCTCGTGAGGCTCAGCGCGCTAACTGTGATCGCGCAGGGAGCGAAGTCTATCACGAGTTGACATCAAGAAAGCCATCTCTCCAGAGGTTGAAACCCCGAAACTTGAATATAATGAAGTGATCGGTCTATCAAAAGGCTACAAAAATGGAGGGAGACATCTGTGACGCTAGCTAGTTTTGAGAAACATACAACATGGCGTCCGTTGCAAACAAACCAGCTCAGCCAGCTCAGTCAGGCCCCAACACCGAAGCTGCAAACGCAGTCCCGGTTGTCCTCAAAAGCTTGACATTCAATGGAGACAATCGTGACAAAAATGGGGTCTACCATCTACCCCAGGAAGTACAGGATACTGCCAAGTACCCTGAGTTCCTCCCAACGTGGGACCCTTCTGAAAAATTCCCCCCACTTCAGCCATTCAAGCACCTAGACCGTGGGTTGTTCGGTGATGCAGAGTACGACAGATTGTATGCCTCAGCCAAGGGTGAGATCAAGCACTTCAACATCACTCCAAAGTTTGGATCCGAGTACAATGGCGCCATCCAGCTTTCGTCGCTTACCCCAGCGGAGAAGGACGACCTCGCTCTGCTTGTTGAGCGCCGCGGAATTGTTGTCTTCCGCGACCAAGACTTTGTTGACCAGGGACCTGATTTTGTGAACGAGTGGGGTAGGCATTTCGGACCCCTGCACATTCACCCAACTACTGGTGCTCCCTTGGGACATCCTGAGCTTCATCTTGTGCATCGCAAGGCACAGGACCACACTAAGGACGTGTTTGCAGACAAGCTGAGTCTTAACATCTGGCACTCGGATGTCTCCTACGAGCGCCAACCACCTGGAGTGACTCTGCTGGCACTCCTCGAAGGACCTTCAAGTGGTGGCGATACGCTATTTGCGGATGGTATTGAGGCATACGAGAGACTCTCGCCTACGTTCAAGAAGCTCTTGGAAGGTCTCAAGATTGCTCACACCTCGAGAGACCAGGCAAATGACTCAGTTTCCGTTGGCGGAATCGAGAGAAGAGAGCCTGTTGATTCGATCCACCCTATTGTCAGATGGCACCCTGTGCTACGCAAGAAGGGTCTTTTCGTCACGAAGGGTTTCGGAAGAAGGATCGTTGGACTGAAGGAAGAGGAGAGCAATGCGCTCCTTGATTTCCTTGACAGCTTCATCACTACCGCGCTTGATCTGCAACTGAGAGCTAGATGGGCTCCTGGCACCGTTGCTTTGTGGGACAATAGAAGAGTCCTTCATGGTTTGACTTTTGACTACTGGGAGGAGGCCTCCGTTAGACACCTTGTCAGAGTTACCCCACTCGCCGAGAGACCTGTAGAGACCGAAGAGGAGTACGATTCCTGGACCGTCGAGCAGGGCTTAAAGGAGATCGAGATCGTTGATGAACTCCTCGAGCGTCCCGCCACTGCCTTCGCTTAGAAGTATTAAGCAAGTTCTTGATGTGTCTGCAGTTTGATGGACTTTTCTTTCTTTCCCAATCATCTGTTTTCCAGAATTGTTTCTCATGGAAATGTCGTGCTACGAGTTAGGACTTACCTTTTTTAGTGCAATTCTGTTATCCATAGCTTAGTGATTTGATTTATTTGACAATGGACAGTCAAGACTGCATTCTAGGAGAGTTGAAGAAGGACTTCATCTTCAGTTCCCGAATTGTTTGGAATTACTACATCTCGCCCCATATAGATCGGGCATTTAAACCGGGGACCTAAACTGAGACTATGATATCCAATAAGAGTGCGGCGCTACCTTACCCAGAGCGATCTGGAGCCTGGATAAGGAGCCACAATTGTGAAGCTCATCGCACCCCCGTTGGGATCACGCAAGGTGACGTTGATTATTACGAGCTTATTCAGAGCCAATGCTCTCAGGTTCTGAGAGCCCGAAATATGATAAAATGCATGGTTGGCGCGGCTAGATGTTTGCGCTTGCTTGCGTGGACGAGTCTAGCAGAATATAAACAATGGCTTCTGTTGCAACAAAACCAGCTGAACTCACTAGTAAGCCCATCAAAGTCCAGGCGACAAACTCGCGCCCTCTTGCCCTCAGCGGCTTGGGATTCAACGGTGACAATCGTGATGAAAATGGAGTCTACCACTCTTCCCAGGAACTGAAGGACAACGCCAAGTATCCTGATTTTCTTCCCACATGGGACCCCTCGCAGAAATTTCCTCCTCTTCAGCCATTCAAGCATCTCGACCGTGGACTGTTCGGTGATGTCGAGTACGACAGGCTCTTTTCCTCTGCCAAGGGAGAGCTGAAGCAAGTCGCCATAACTCCGAAATTCGGCACCGAGCTGAGCGGCGCAATCCAGCTCTCACGGCTGACACCAGCAGAGAAGGACGATCTGGCACTCCTCGTGGCGCGCCGCGGCGTAGTCATCATGCGCGATCAGGACTTCATCGACCAGGGGCCTGCGTTCGTGAACGAGTGGGGCAGACACTTTGGGCCCCTGCACATTCACCCAACGACGGGGTCTCCGCTGGGTCACCCGGAGCTGCACATCGTGTACCGCAAGCCGGAGGACGCGCAGAGGGACGTGTTTGTGAACAAGCTGAGCCTTGGTCTGTGGCACTCGGACGTGTCGTACGAGCGGCAGCCGCCTGGTGTGACTCTGCTGTCTATGCTTGATGGTCCGTCGAGCGGTGGGGATACGCTGTTTGCCGATTGCGTCGAGGCGTACGAGAGGCTTTCCCCGACGTTCAAGAGACTGCTGGAGGGTCTTAGAGTCGCACACACTTCGAGGGACCAGGCGAAAGACTCGACCTCCATTGGGGGAATCGAGAGGAGAGAGCCGGTTGACTCGATCCACCCAATTGTCAGGTGGCACCCTGTCCTGCGCAAGAAGGGCCTCTTTGTTACAAAGGGTTTCGGGAGACGGATTGTTGGAATGAAGGAGGAGGAGAGCAAGTACCTGCTTGATTTCCTTGACAACTTCATTACTACGTCGCTTGACCTGCAGTTGAGAGCCAGATGGGAGCCAAAGACCGTTGTCTTGTGGGACAACAGACGAGTCTTGCACGGCTTGACGTTTGACTACTGGGAAGAGGCTGCCGTCAGGCACATCGTCAGGGTTACTTCTCTTGCTGAGAGACCCGTGGAGACCGAAGAGGAGTATGACGCGTGGACTGTCGAGCAGGGCTTGAAAGACATTGCGATTGTAGACGAGGTTTTGAAGCGCCCTCCTAGCGCATTTGCGTGAGAGAAGTACTGATAGGAATACGCAGTCAAGATAAAATAAAATAAATTTCAAGGGATATACCTTTTGCAAAACTTTGCTTTGTTTTGACAGCCATGTATAGATCTGTAAGTCTAAACTTAGATCTGGGGTGTCTCTACGGTGGCTCAGAGTTGCATCAGGTCGGGGACTGGTCCGACGAACACTGGCGCGCACGGCGTGACCCCGAGCTTCACTTCCTGAACATTCATTCTGTTTTCATGACTGGGCTGCTCGCCATACTCGGAGCACAGAACAAGAAAGCCACATGTACAATCTTATCCCCGAGAAGTGCGAAGAAGCATCATTTCACGAGCATTAAGGACGAGCAATGGCTGACTTGCTCACAGTATTCAAACCCCATGATCCAAGTGGATCAAACAAGCACAGGATGCTGCTATTCTCAGAAGTGTGGATTGAATATTTGCATGTATTTTTCGAAGAACTGATCTGAAGAGATAGGTTTTTGTAGCCACAAAGCCACCTGCAACGCTCGGAGGCGGACTCCGCGAGACAAGTTGGTCTATGAGACGTTCATCCGTGTCGTCTCTTCGCATCAGCTTGATCATATCAGCTTTTTGACCTTACCCTCGACTGGGAATTTGTAGCCAGTCAACTCTAATTGAGGAGCTACTGCGAGTCCACTCATCACGAACACTTCTGCATTGAAGCTGCCGGCAACCATGACAGGTCTCTACGATTTGCATCTGTGTCGGTGCATTACGCATTGAAAAATTACAGATTTATGACTGAGTGACTCTCAATCGTTATAGATAAAATCAAAATTTCACTGAAGGTCGGTAGAAATTCGACAATAATAGCGCTTCGTTAGTCCTATTGCTAAACAACACAACGCTCATCTTTTCGGGTGTCGGCACAGGAACATCAAAAATAACGCTTTGTAAACAGGGACTTTCTTAAAAACGTACCACTTGGATGCGAGAGCTGGTGTCGTTACTCTGGCAAATCACTTTAGGTATTATGCCAATTTGCAATTGCGAGTGCGGTGGCATTCAGACACTGCCGTCCTCAGCCGGTGGGGTATAATGGGAGCGCTTATTGTGCACATTGTGTACTTCTACTACATTACTACACTTTGGAGTGATTCTACCAGGGTGCGAGACGTCTGTATAGCGAAACGTAGGTCGTGAAGCTAGGGCTCAGCGACAACGATTTACTTGATGAAACTGCCAAAAGTCCCACGGTGGCTATTTAGTTGAAAATTGGGCTCTTGTTATAATTCATCCTGGTATCAAAGCTTATTCTGGAGGATTATTCATGTTTCTGTGAGGCGGCGGTGGTATATGTTTTGGTGCTCAACTCAAAATATGTCATGTAGAACCAACTTTATGAATTCAATCTTCTGTGCGCCGATTTTTTTCAGTGTGCAAATCGGCTTTGCAATCATTATAATGCAACAATTGAACAAAACCTGCCACACACTTCAAAGTCCGCTGTGCCCCAATGAAATATGACCATAGCGTACATGGATTAGCAACTAAGACTTGTCAAACGTGCCTGAAGTGTCACTCTCACTCGGCTCCCTGACCGCATACGCCAGGGGATCCATTTTAAGCCAATACAGTCGTACCACTTTGATTATCCCCGCCAGTTTTGATCTTGCCTTATCTGGGATCAACCACAGAGCTCATGTGCTCGGGGGGTTTGAAACCGTTACAATAGAGCCACACGTATGAGCTCATCGGATTTGACTGCAGATTGCGTAGCGTGGCCTCCACATTACGAAGCGCGGTATACGCTATTAAGAAGTGGCAGAACATGGGGAGTGAGGTTGGCTTGACCAAAAAAAAAAGACTCATTTATATAAATAGGTTACTAGCGCGCCTTTGTCCCCCTGAGGTTACTATGACGAAGCACACACTGTAACCCTTACAAAGAATCTAGGACGAAACCAGTTCAATCATGACTTCTGTTGTCGCACAACCACCAGCCAAGCCACAGGATACTCCTACGGTTATCAACTCGCAGTATAAGCACATCCTCAGGAAGGTTGACGAGTTTGTCAACGAGGATGGTATCTACGTTCTCTCTCCGGAGGAGCAAGAGAGGGCAAAGTACCCGGACTTTTTGCCAACCTGGGACCCAAAGCAGAAGTACCCAGCCTATGTGCCATTCAAGCACATAGATCGTGGTCTCTTTGGCGATGGTGAGTACGACAGACTGTACGCATCAGCCAAGGGCGAGATCAAGCAGTTTGCCATCACCCCCAAGTTTGGCACCGAGTTCAACGGCTCGATCCAGCTCTCCAGGCTCACACCACAGGAGAAGGATGACCTAGCTCTTCTCGTTGAGCGTCGCGGTGTTGTCGTCTTCCGTGACCAGGACTTTGTTGACCAGGGACCAGCCTTTGCCGCAGAGTGGGGAAGGCACTTCGGCCCACTCCACATCCACCCAACCAGTGGTGCGCCCCTCGGCTACCCTGAGCTCCACCTTGTGCACCGCAGCAACGTGCAGGCAAACAAGGATGTCTTTGAGAGCAAGCTGAGTATTCTCGGATGGCACTCTGACGTGACTTACGAGCGTCAGCCACCAGGTGTCACGCTTCTTGCGATCTTGGACGGCCCATCCAGCGGAGGTGACACACTCTTTGTTGATGCTATTGAGGCCTACGAGCGTCTTTCACCAACTTTCCAGAAGAAGCTCGAGGGTCTCAAGGTTGCTCACACTGCCAGAGACCAGGCTAACAGCTCTGTTGCCGTTGGTGGTGTTGTTAGAAGGGAGGCTGTTGACTCCATCCACCCAATTGTCAGATGGCACCCTGTGCTGCGCAAGAAGGGTATCTTCTTCAACAGAGGCTTTGGCAGACGTATCCTGGGGTTGAAGGAGGAGGAGAGCAAGTATCTGCTTGACTTCTTGGACACCCACCTCACCACGTCACTTGACCTCCAGCTGAGAGCCAGATGGCAGCCAAAGACTGTTGTTCTGTGGGACAACAGAAGAGCCCTCCATGGAATCACCCTAGACTACTGGGGAGAGGAGGCCACTAGACACCTTGTCAGAATCACCCCGCGGGCGGAGAGACCAGTTGGCAGCCAAGAGGAGTACGACAACTGGACTGTCGAGATTGGTGAGAAGGACATCGCCGAGGTCGATGAACTGCTCGCGCGGCCACCTTCAGGCTTTGTCTAAGCCATCGGCTGACAGAAAAACAGGGGAAGACAGCCCTTTCAGTATGCTTACTTAATATCTAAAATCGATGTGCCCTGAGCCGAATCTTTTTGCTTCGTAAAAAAAGCCGTAATCTTCTTTGTGTCCCGTTCTCTTCTTTGTGGTCACACACGCTCGCGCTTAAACCGGAATGCGTCACCTCTTTTTTTCCCCGAGCACAATGCGAGATCTCCACCAATGGTACACCAATTGCTACCCCATTGATCTGGTTCCTTGTATCTGATGCAGAGACAAATGCCGGAGGTGGCCAATCAGCCCGCGCTGTCGGGGCTGGAGATAGCGAAGGGCGTGCGCGAGCGATTGCACAATGCCGCCACACGTATGAGCACATCGCCATGGATCTCTGTGCAATCGCATCCACACCGCGGGCTTGGAAAAGATCAGGGTGTTATAGACGAGAGTGGGGCCATCTGGAAAGATTTATTGACAGGATGTAGAAGTATATATATTTATCTACATATACCCGCAGTCCCCAGGCGTTGAATTGACTTTGGAGGCTCCCTAGAACAACCGTTCGTTGAAACTCCAGCTGACCTATCTTTCTACTCTCAATGTCATCCGTCGCTACACTCAAGGCCGCTGAGCCTGCCCCAGTGCACAAGCCTACACAGAACAAATCCGTCGATGCCAACACCATCCACCAGAGTGCCACCGATGTGGTGAACGAGGACGGTGTGACCGTGCTGTCGCCAGCCGAGTATGCTGCTGCAAACTACCCCGACTTCTTGCCCACCTGGGACCCAAGACAGAAGTTTGCGCCACTCAAGCCATTCAAGCACCTTGACCGCGGTCACTTTGCTGACTCCGAGTACGAGAGACTATACGCCGAGGCCACGGGCCCTGTCAAGGAGTTTGCAGTGACACCCAAGCTCGGAACTGAGTTCAACGACGGGATCCAACTTTCTGCTCTCTCCGATGCTGCAAAGGACGATCTCGCTCTGCTTGTTGAGCGCCGTGGTGTCGTTGTTTTCCGTAACCAGGACATTGTGGACCAAGGTCCAAAGTTTTTGGCTGACTGGGGCAGACATTTTGGCCCTCTTCACATTCACCCAACGAGCGGTGCTCCTCTCGATGTGCCTGAGTTGCACCTTGTTCACCGCAGAGCCTCCAAGGCGAGAAGCGATGTTTTTGCAAACAGGCTGAGCATCCTCGGATGGCACTCGGACATCACGTACGAGCTGCAGCCCGCAGGCGTGAGCGCTCTGGCCATGCTGGAGGGGCCTTCCACTGGTGGTGACACCTTGTTTGCCGACGCCATTGAGGCATACGAGCGTCTCTCGCCAACTTTCCAAAAGAGACTCGAGAACCTCAAGGTTGCACACACTTCGAGAGACCAGGCTAAGGATGCCACCTCCGTTGGCGGTGTTGAGAGAAGAGAGGCTGTTGATTCGATCCACCCACTTGTGAGGTGGCACCCGGTCTTGCGCAAGAAGTCGCTGTTTGTCAACAAGGCATTCGGCAGACGTATTCTGGGCTTGAAGGAGGAGGAGAGCAGATACTTGCTTGACTTTTTGGACAACCATATCACCACATCGCTTGACCTCCAGCTGAGAGCCAGATGGGAGCCAAAGACGGTGGTTATGTGGGACAACAGAAGAACCTTGCATGGCATCACCTTTGACTACTGGGAGGAGGAGTCTGTTAGACACCTTGTCAGAGTCACCCCACAGGGTGAGCGTCCAGTGGGAAGCGAGGAGGAATACGAGGCTTGGAATGCGGAGCAGGAGGAGAAGGAGCTGCTTGAGCTGGATGATATTCTCAAGCGCCCAGCCGCCGCCTTTTCTGGGCTCAAGATTTAGATTGAAAACTGGATTACGAATTTATTAGCCACATACGCTAAAAAAGCTTTTTATAATGAATTTAACAATATTTATCTGGTTTTTTGGGAGGAAATATAGCTCTGAGTGAGATTTGGAATGCGCTTCCTTTTGGGAAGCCGCCTAGCCCAAGTGAGATCGAAAAGATTGGGTTGGCTCAGAACCGAAAGCTCGCCTCGAATCCCCGGGTCCCCGACTAGTAGTTCCGGCAGAATCAAATAGGCGTAGCAACCTCGAGACAGAGTCCAGAACGCCACAGTTGTGAGCACATGGCCCTCCCGATCGGCGACAAAAATAAATAAATAATAACTAGCTATATATGTTCTCGCAGTTCCTTGTATCAACTCTTGCCATTGGGATATCCAAACAACAGCATATAGTGTGATGACCTCAACTGTAGCCGTCCCCGTCACCGCCGCGTCCGGCGCGGCCCCAGTTGAAGCCCCCAAAAAACAAGCAGTCCACCTTCCGCGCGAACGCGATCCACGTCTGTGAGGACGACGAACTCAACGAGGTTTCAAAAATGTGGGCGCTAAGCTTTTTGTGACTGGTTTAGAACTCTGGGTGATTTCCTGTTTGTGGTTGATCTCTACGCCCTTGGGCGTGTCTGAGGGCGCGACGCACCCACCTTAAACGTTTCACAGCACAGAAGTGCAACAGCTGGTGTTGTGTTTAATCTGAAACATTGGGCATGTAGCCGAGGCTTTTCTGATGCCGACCCGATTTCTTAGGACTCGATCGCAGTTCGAATGCACCCGTGGGAGCGGTTTTTGGAAAACACCTTTTGTTTTTGGTTATATACCATCAGAAATTGAGTTTCGCACACATGGTAGTGCTCAGATCAGTTCTCAGATCTCAAGAAAAGTCGTGTGGCCCTCCACTATTTTGGCTTGCGGAGCACATTATGGGCTCTAGCTCCCGGCAATGGATCGCTATGGAGAAAATGAAAGCGGGAGAGGAAAACTACGCGTCTAGAGATACCCCCACATGAGCCTCGGCTCCATAGCAGGAGCCCCAATTTTGGCCCATTCTGGCCGTGATCTGGGTCACGTGCCTGGTTGGGACACGACCACTGAACCAAAACAAAAAGGGGTCCCCCTGTTCCTCCGTCCAGATTCGCAAATTCTGGACGGCAGGAGCCAGGGGGCGCCCAGGCGCCCTTGGTATCTCCCCTGTGACACTCTCAGAAGTTTATGGAGGTATTGCTGACCCCCCCCTGCCGACCCCTCTCGGGGGGCTTCGGCCGGGGAACCGCACAACGAGGCACTGACCAGGAACTGACATCCGGCGACAATGGACAGCCTGGACGAACCTATGTGTTGCACGGCCACATCACTTCCCAATGTCCTAATAACAGCGTCTATATACACCGAATTCACCAACAGCGGCTGACGATGTGTTAGTTCTGATGTCGGTAATGTTTGGAAGGGACTCACCTTTGTTTGCGCGTGGTGTTTACCCTGCGTGGTTGGCACTTGTGGTGAGGCGCGCATACACACTCCGCGGCCAGACTCCGGCGACTGAAGCAGATCCAACGTTGTTCGTCAATTCCGGTTTCACGAACTCACAGTCACCAGAAGGCAGGTCAACCTTCGCCCCTCAACTCGGGTTTCGCTGACACTTCCTTTTTGCCTGGCATCACCATCACTTTCCTTTCCAGATGCACGCCATTGAGCTCCTTCTCGTTAGCCTTTGTCCTTGGGGTCCGATACTGGTGTGCTTCGTGTGCTGTGTGCGCCAGGTGTTTGTGCTGTGTCTTGAGCTGTGGGTGCTCTCTGCGCGGGGGTGCGCGTTGTGCAAGCATGAGCGACTTCGGCCCCAGACTTCTGCGGCGCTCTTCAGGTTCCCTTTCCGCTGCGCCCGGCTCCGCCTTATAGGAACGCAGGCCTCGCCATTTGCCGCTTCCCGGTCCCCTTGTAGCGCCAGCGAGCCGCCGGCCGCTGGTTTTGACAATCCACCGGCCATAAAGCTCCTTTTCCCGTGTGTTCTCTGTAGTCTGGGGCGCGATCCGTGTGCTCTCCTTGAGTTAGTAGTAGACCGTGTATTTGCATATATAGAACCTCCAAAATACAAAAAAACTACAAACACAAACACCCTCCACTGTCCCACTTCCGCCCACACACTCTCTGCCACAAACACAACCACCCATCCCCCCGCCTCCCCACATCTAAAAGTATGTCGCACACGACTAATATTGTGGATAAGTAGTGCAGAGCGCAATAAGCAAAAGTCGTGCACCAATTGATGTCAGTTCCCGTGTTTGGTAGACTCTCTCCTGGATGTCTGTGCCTCACACGACCGACTTACCGTCGATCTTCTTATGCTTCTCTCCCCTCTTTTTATGTCGTTTGCTCTCGCTCATGATCGAAATGTCACTGTCAAGGTATGTAGATACTCTCGTTCTGCCCATTTCTTAGTTCGTATCTATATAGTTCTATATGGGATTTCATCATTACACAGCTACGCATTTTGTCCTCCCCCGGTTTCCCACCGTGAGCTCCGAGCTAGACACGACCTCATTCCATCATTTGTTTACAAGTGTCCCGATCGGGCTAAATGATGTTGTAGAGATCTCTCGAGCGGCACGAGATGAGATGCTGCGAAATGAGGGCAAGGCATGCCAGGAACGCCATTATTTTCTTTGGTGGCCGTGAGAACTGAGGCACAAAATAGGAACCAGACTGATTCACGCCTTTGACAGAGTGTGGGCAGGCCGTTCTTTACCATAACCTCCTCGGCATACTGACCACGCAGCATATCCAGCATCATGGCATGCGTTGAAGCCACTTTACCTTTCAGGGTACAGGCTGTGTACTCCTGGAGCGGAGACCAAGCCAACGACCTTGGATTCCTTGAAGGTGACCTCATTGACGTGAGCACTATAGGCGAAGGAGGTTGGTGGTACGGCAAGCTTCTGCGGAACAAGATGGCTGGCTACTTCCCTTCGAATTACGTCAAAAACATACCACTTCCCCAGTCGTCCTCCAGAAAAAGTCTCTCTACTCTCACAAAGTCTCAGAGCAGACAGTCGCTTGGAAACCATTCCGACTTGGGCTTGAGGGGTTCCGTGACACCGCTGCAACACCTAGCGAAGGACGTGTCCCGCTCTTCGCTGAGCAGCGTTGGGCGGTTTTCAAGATCTCCCTCCCCTCAGCTTCCCAAACAAAAGTTTCGGGGATCTTTGACCCCTCTGTCACACAATTCTCCCGTACTTGCAGATCCCGAGCCTGGCTTCTACCAGAGAAAAAGTGCCCAGCCACAGCAATACAGGGACTCCAGTCGCTCATACGAAAACGTCAACTCCACGTTTTCGGCTCGAGGAAAGTCGGACAGCACACAGTCTTCAGATGAAGAAGATGATAATTTACCTCCTCTCCCACCAAAGCACCAGATGGCGGTATCTGCATCTCGCGAGAGGCTGAACCAGTTTTCATCTTCAATCCGTGGCGAACACAACAAGTCAGCAGATATACAAGCGACAACCTTAGATTATCCAGTGCTGATGAAAGACTCCCGAGACGAGAGAGAAGAGAGAGACTTGTACAATTCATACCTCAAGACGTCCACCCAGTCAACAGACACCGAGAGGTCGTCGTTCTTTGGACACTCTGACTTCAGCGCTACTTCGGCAGGCTCGTTTGCGCGGCATAGAAACACACAGCAAGAAGCTCGCCTAAAGAATTTTCAAGAAAATGGATTTGGCAGCATTGGCCAGAAGGAAAAGCAAGAGATTTTCGACCAACTTTTGGGTAACAAAAAATCAAAACACCCCAAATTCCTCAAGAAGTTGTTTTCGAACCAATCGGCCGGAATTTCTCTGGATGACCAAATTCATCTGTCTAGTTCCGTGCTGAACAAGATGTCCAGTCTTGGAATTGAGGATGAAATGACCAAATCTGTACACAACAGACCCATTTCCAAGGACAAGTCCAACGATGAAAGTGTACAATTTGACATACAACGCTGCAAGTCGCTCAGCTCAAAGGAAAGAGCCTACAGGGAGCGTGCTGCGCTTGAGGATGACTGTTACTTGGTGCTACAGCCTCAGAAGTACCTCTCAAGTCTCAATGCGAACGAGATTATTAATACAGGAAGACGACTGCCCATAGACTCGATGCCTCTTTTACACGTGGACAAATACATGAGAAAACTTCCAGGAGACAGATTCTCTGGCCCCCAGGATATTGCCATGTCCAGAATTGAGAGCGTATTTCAATCACCTTTGGAACAGATGCGAGCGATGTTCATCTTCTGTACCGAGCGCTTCGACATCATTGCCACTCCACACTCCGAGAAGATGAGCACAAGGACTCCGCCGGACCTTACCGAGGCCATTCACTCAAAGCAATACACCAGTCACGAGGCCACATGGATGTTTCACATCATGGCTACGTCTCTGGGGCTCAAGTCAGAAATTGTGCTCGGGTTCTTGAAGTTGCCAGAGATGCTCTACGACAATCGCGAGGACAGCAACTCTCTGATTCTCAATCACTCGTGGGTTTCCATTCTGATTGGAGGCGAATGGCGCTTTGTGGATGTTGCACTCGGAAACCTCACACATCCCATTCACAGCTCACTAAACAGTAATGGTGGTAGCGGTAACCACAGCTCCGCTGCCGAATTCAACGAGAACCTTTACTTCCTAGCCAAACCTCTTGAATTGATCTATACCCACGTTCCTATGCACGCCGACCAGCAGCATGTTGTTCCACCAATTGACACAACCGTCCAGCTGTCGCTCCCGGCTGCATACCCTGCGTTTATCGTCAATCACCTGAGGCTGCATCGGTTTAACCATGCGCTGCTCCGCCTCGAGAACTTTGATCATGCAGAGCTCGATCTCGAGGTTCCAACGGACGTTGAGCTGACTGCGACGGTCAAGACGGAGAGCTCAGAGCACGAGGCGCTGTGCCAAGTGGAATGGCGTAAAGGCAGACGAGTCGCCAAGATCAAAGCAATCCTGCCTGCGAAAACCTCAATGGCGTCTCTGAACGTGTATGCCGGCCCTCGAGCACTCATCACTACAGTCGCATCGTCTAGTGCTGGACCTGTGCATCCCCTCGCACTGTCAGTGCCGATGTACCATTCGGGCAAGCACAAAGAGCTTCGCTGGGTGAGGCGTACTCCAACACCCGAAGTGCGCTTGCGCGATCTCTACGTCAAGCAGCCACAGAGCCTGCAGCTCAGCCACCAAGGTGCGTACACTTTCACTGTGCTCGAGAACTGCTTGCAGCAGCAACAACAGCAACAGCAAGGGTTCGTTGTGGCAGTGCAGTCACCCAGCAGAAAGACCTACGAACTTGCGCAGGTTGACGAGGGTATTTGGGAGGACACTCTGCAGTGCCGTGAGGTTGGCACTTGGCGGGCGGTCGTTCCGAGCGACGACGGGATGCAGTGGAATGTGTTTGCCGAGTGGGAATGTTCATGAATCGGGAAAAGAAAACAAGCAAAAAACAAATAGACAGCCAAAAATGTAATTTAATCTAATAATAGTTTCATGATCGCAGTGCTTCGGACACAATAGAAGCGAGCGCAATTGCAGTCTCTTCTTGATAACGGGGCGCAACCACCTGCACGCAGCATGGTGTCCCGTGAAAGAGCTCTGGGTCGTACAGACTTTGAACAAGCTGATCGTGCTCATCGACAGCCTTGAAGTTCTTCTCCACCACGTCAATATTCTTATCGACCGTAGTGACGGGGGTGATCACGACCGGGTAGTCGAGGATGTTGATCGAGGAGGTGTAGTCACCATAGAAACTAGCAATGTTGCCAGATAAAAAGGAGCAAGAATCCCAGACGGGTGCAATAAACCCGTCGAGCTTGCGACCGGTGCTGGTTGTCTGTGCGGTGCTGTACCAGTACGAGTCCACAGCCTGCTGGAACTCGTAGCGCTTTGCTGCCTGATCCCAGTGCGCGTGGATGTCCGGCACGCCGTTGGGCAGTCCATCCCCCACGACGCCAGCAATTGCAAGGATATCCTTCACAATCGGCTCGCCCGACCTGGCACATTCAGCCACAACCTCCTTGTAAGCGTCGGCACCATAAATCGACGTTGCGAGCGCCTGCATTTCCATGTTCAAAACGGGAGGCTCCCACTCAACCACCTCGTGGCCCTGTTGCTCAAGCGCAGAACGCACGAGCTGCAGTGCGCGCACCACCGGTGGGTGTGGGTGTACAACCCTATTCCACGAAAGCATCCCGAACACAAGTTTCTGGGCGGGTACTGTGGTACGCCATTCGAGTGGTGGCACCTTGGGGTCGAGCGCCCACGGCTCTGCGTCAATAAGCAGTTTGGTAATAAGCTGCAGGTCACCCAGGTCTTGACACATGGGTCCGATAACGGAGCTCAGTACCGGCTGGCTGGCAAAGGAGTTCGCCACTTTGCAATACGGCAGACGATTGGTTGAGGGCCGAAGTCCATATAGACCCTGAAAGGCACTAGGCACACGGATGCTGCCGCCAATGTCCGTTCCAAACCCGGCGAGCGCCCCTCGAGCTCCCACCATGGCCCCTTCACCGCCTGAAGAGCCGCCGCACGACACCTTGCGGTTGATGGCATTGAGGGTGTATCCGTAAATGTTGGAGACAGTGTCGCATGCCATCATCGCCATTGGAGTCGTGGTCTTGACGAAAAACACGGCCCCTGCATTTTCGAGAAGGATGGCTATTTTGGACGTGTCCTCTTTGGTCTTTGGCTTATTCAGAAGCGAGACATAGCCTAGCGCGGAGTCCAGGCCTTCCAGGTTGACTTGGTCCTTGAGAGAGATCGGAATTCCGTGCAGGGGTCCAACCACTGAGGCTGTAGCGACAAAATGGGCATCTAGGTCAGCTGCTTTGAGTAGGGCCCTTTCAAAGAATATCTCTGAGCAGCAGTTGGTCATCTGCTGCACCATGGCTGCACGGTGACAGAACGCCTTGGTGACTTCAACAGCGCTGAGTTCTCCAGCAGCAAGCTTTTTTGAGAGCTCGACGATAGTTGACGATGTGATTTCAACCTCTTTTGAAGGAAGGAGCTTGTCAAGATAGATGCATGTGTTTGGTTCCTCCTCCGGTGATGGCACATGGTCCAAGATCCATTCTTTGGGAATGGCTTTCAGCAGCGTATCGCGCTTCGCTTGGGCAACGTCCTCCCAGGTCATTTTTTATTCAGCGAATTGATCCTTCCTTGGTTGAAGCAACTGGTGACTAGCAGTGAAGCGAAAGTGGGATGCAGCCGCCAGATATACACAACTCTCTGCTCCTTGACCTTGAGCCGGCGGGCAATCCAATTACCCGAAGTGGCATATCCATCGCCTAGCGATAAGAAAAGGACCGAGCGATCTTGACTTGTTTGTATACATTTGATGGTATGACTATTAGAACATTATCAGGCTTTTTGAAATAAATGTAATGATCACCATTATTCCGTTTTATTTATCTTTGTACTGTAATTTATTTATTTTCCAAGTTGATAAATGTAGGCCAGTTCCAAAGAAAGTATGATTTTCAAATGATCAAGATCCTACGAGCGAAAAAAGGGTTCCGCCCCATGCTCGGCAGGCTCACTCCTATCGGAATAGAAGCAGACGGCAGGAAAACAGGAGGGACAACAGAAAGGATGCGAGCCTGTAACTCTGCTGGCGGGACTACCTCGTTCTGCTTCATTCTGCATTCTTGAAGAGGTGACTGTCCCGAGTGATTGTGCAGGAGCGTTGTGGGGATCTGCGTAAGGAAAGTGGTTTCCATAGTTTAACGCTTAGTCCCCCTTGCCGCACGATCTGACTCTCCAACGTCGAGCAGAACTCGAATCCAGTTTTTTTGCGTTGTTCGCATGTTCAGGATTACAAGCTAGCGCTGCTTCCACGTTGGTGTTAAGAAGCATTTCAAGCGCGGGCCATCTTCTTCGGAGGCCAGGCGGCGATGATCTTTGGAAGAAGATGAGGTTCAAGGCAGCTCAAGGGGAGATTAGGAGCAGCTTAAGGGGGAGCTTATAGTAAGCTACTTTTTTAGAGCAGGTTAGAGCAGCTTAACAGGAGCTTAGGAGGGGCTTGATCTGAGAAGCGCACTTTATTAGGAGCTCAATACTACTTAGACGCCTGGTTGATTGCCGTACGCGGCCCGGCAGCCCAAGCCCCCAACAAGATCGGGAGAAAAGACACAGGGTCTGCGATGTAGGTCTAAACAATCCCTCAGTCTTTGAGAATTGCTCGCCTTCTGCTAACGTTGGCCAGAGCTCGCGCTCTTCTCAGGCACTGTGAGGCTTCTCCTTCATATGAGACGTACAGAACACAGCGAAAGGAGTGAAAAATATACCCCCTACACCCAGACGCGTATACACTTATACCTGTATACTTCTATACTCAACCACAGTATATATGATACACACACACGGCAGAACCGCACGGATAAACGATGCCTTTCCTTTTGCGACGGACTGTTGCCAAGTCCATGTCATTTCGCCTTGGCTCTGCGCGATGACCTCAAAACCGACAAGTATCCCCACATTTCTCTTAGGCCTACAACACCTGATATATACTGCGCTCTCGCCCTTTTCTCTGAACACACACACAGTGAAACCACCATAACCAAATGTCAAAACCGATACAGAAGATATCTCTGATCAACACCTTCACACGAAACCGCACGTATTACACCTCTAATGATACCATCACCGGCTACGTGCACCTGTCGACACCGCTTCCGATAACTACGACGCAAATCACCATCTCGCTCGTTGGCGAGGCAAACGCACACCTCACTACGCGAGACCTGGATTACTCATACGTCGAGTCCCATCATCGCCTGCTCAGTCTGAAGGTTGTGCTGCTTTCCTCGCCCGCCTTGTCGCCAACGACACTCCAGCCGCGCGAACAGTACGAGTTCCCCTTTGCGTTCACGTTCCCCTCGTGCAAAGTAACGTGTCGCAGCTGCGGCACACCGAACTACCTCCCTCCGTCAACACACTACGCAAGCCACGCGAACGAAGACGCGCTGCGCGTGCGGTACTTCCTCGAGGTGGCCCTCGTGGTGCACGGCAGCGATGCTGGTTCGCACACTGTCTCACTGCCCCGCAGCATCGTGCCTTTCTTCCCACAGCTCGTGCACAGCCAGGTCGAGCCAGGCCCGGGGCCGGTGTGCTCGGCGCTAGAGAAGAGCAACCCCGCCAAGGGCGTCATTGTGTTGCGGCGCAAGGTGGTGGGCCCGGAATCGCAGGTGCACGGGGACGTTTCGAACGCAGGACGCGGCGGGCTGAGGGGCCTCGTGAAGTGGTGCAGCGAGGCTGCGGGCGCAAAGTGCTCGGTGAAACTGCGCGTGCAGGTGAAACAGGAGCCGGGTCTGCTGCTCGTTGAGGAGCTGGGCGATCCAGTGGCTGGGTGGCTCGGTTTCCGCGTCGTGGTGGGCGCCGCGGACTACCGCAAGCTGGTGTCGGCGACGCGCGTGGATGCGAACGTGGGCGTGTTCCGCATCACGGAGCTGTCCGTTACGCTCACCGAGTATACGAGCGTAGCGCAGAATGGCTGGGTGCGGTGCAACAAGCAGGCGCGCAATACGGAGTTGCTGCGGAGGCGTTACAGCGAGGGCGTGTGTTTTAACGTTGCCGAGTTCAAGAAGGATGGGGAGGGCGAGGACGCAGACTATGCCTGGGACGTTTCGCGTAGGAGGTTGCTGAGTCCGGCCGATGAAACCCGCGTGAAGCGCGCGTACGGTGCCAGTACGTTTATCGGCGCGTCCGCCGAGCGCTGGCAGAACCAACTGCGTGCATTTGAGAGCATGAAGAAGCCGGATTACTGTATTCGGCTGTGCAAGGATATACATCTTTACAACTATCACACGCTCACTTACCAGCTGCAACTGGCCGACGACCGTGGGGAAACCGGATCGCGGCGCAGAATTGCGCTTGCCCACATGGTTTCGGTGCTAGAGGAGCGCGAGAGCTTGCCTTCCTACCAAGAGGCGCTCTGCGAAGTGTGGTAAATACATTGCTTAATATGACAAAATTTTGGACTATCAGGTAAATAACCCTTGCTCCATTCCAACAGGAACCGGCCTGTCTCCGTACACACCGTGCCATGACTGCGGCTTCTTCCAAACATCGCAACCGGTTGGCAACTTCTGGAGAACAATCAATTTCTTGACGAACGCCTCCGCGTCCTGAAAGTTGTCACCCTCGTATACATACATCGACAGCAGAGTCACCGGAACGCCCGACGCGGACTCCCCCTCCTCCTCCTTGCCCCTTATGCTAGAAGACGCACTGTCCGCCCTGGACAAAGGTGCACACTTGGGGAACTTGTCCCGCAGCAGTTTCACGAGATCGCGATCGCTGTCTGAGCTCTTCAGACCCTGGCTGTCGCGCGCCTCCGGATCCTTCAGCAGCTCCACCAGCGCAGCTCCAACGGCGCAGATATCCTTTGCGTCCTTCGCAACCTTCAGCTCGTTGCCGTCCGTCTGCAGTTGAAGCAGCTCGAGGTTCCCCGAAACCCCGCTGCGCCACACCTGGTACGCTGCTGTTGCTGTGGTGGTGGTGGCGGCAGAGACAGAGTCCGGCCTGAGGCCCGCGTCGCGCGACGCAAGCACAAGCACGTCGGCGAACCCGGAGCCCAGTATGAACGGCACAAGCAGATCGCGCAGCAAAACGCCCGAGTAGCCAGGCAGCACGGGCGAGCGCTGCTGCAGCACCGTCAGCTGCAGCGCCACGCTGTGATAGATTTCAAGCGCCGTCGACACAGAGCTCGTGTCCTGCGGCGTGCCCTGTGCGTGGTCCACTGGAGAGACAAATGGGTACAGGTACGTATCGTCCAGGCGACCGACGAGCTCGAGGTCCAGGTTGTGGATCAGCAAGTCAACCGAAAGCTGGGGTATGTTCCCGATGGAAACAGTGGGGACAATCAGCGTCGAGCCGCGAAGGGACGTAAGTGTGTCGATTGGATTCAGCGTAGGCAGTGAGTGGAAGGTCATGGTGCAGGAAGTTCAATTTGATTTTCTGGGCAGATGTACAAAGATTGGAAGGAATGAATTTCAAGTTGTGTAGTGGTAGCAAGCTATATAGAGCAGAGCAGCAGAACCTCGGGGCGAGCATTCCGCGTCATCTCTCATCTCTCGATCTCGACACGGCTCATCGCAGCAGTCCTGCGATTTCAGCCAGACTGGATTTTTTTTTTTTTTTTTTTGGCGGGTTCTCTTTCGTCGTTTTCGGAGTTTATCATTACCAACATATATTTGCTCAAATGTCCGTGAAAGATATTGATGATGTGGACGAGTCCACTGGACTAGACACCCTGAGAGATGTTCTCATCAACAAATCGGGCGACGTGAAGCTGGCGAACCGGTTCCGTGCGCTGTTCTACCTCAAGTCGATCGGAGCAGAGTTTGCAGAAAAGCCAGAGGAGGCCGACACCGCGATAAACTACATAGGCGAGTGTTTCGGTGACGATTCCGAGCTCCTGAAACACGAAGTGGCCTACGTGCTCGGTCAGACGAAGAACATGAAGGCTGCTCCTGTTCTGCGCGAGGTTCTGAAGAGCTCGGAACAGCAGGTGATGGTTAGACACGAGGCGGCCGAGGCGCTCGGCGCCCTGTGCGATTCCGAGTCGCTTCCGCTGCTGGAGAAATACTTCAACGATGACTCCGAGGTGGTGGAGATCAGACAGACTTGCGAACTTGCCATCGAGAGAATCAGGTGGGAGACGAGCTCACAGGCCAAGACGGAGAACCTCCAGACGTCCCTGTACGAGTCGATCGACCCGGCGCCGCCCATGCCGCTCGATGCCTCCAACGCGGAGAAAATACCCAAACTGCAGGCCGCGCTGAATGACCAGGATAAGCCGCTGTTTGAGCGGTACAGAGCCATGTTCAGACTCCGGGATATTGGAACGGATGAGGCGTGTTTGGCCCTGGCGAGCGGGTTCGCTGACCCTTCGGCTTTGTTCAAGCATGAGATCGCTTATGTCTTTGGGCAGATCTGCAATCCCGTCACTGTCCCCTCGCTGATCAAGGTGCTGGGGAACAAGTCCGAGGCCGCCATGGTGAGACACGAGGCTGCCGAGGCACTCGGGGCTATAGCCACTGATGAGGTACTGCCCGTTCTCAAGGGATACCTCAAGGACGACGACATAGTTGTCAGAGATAGTGCGATTGTTGCACTGGACATGTACGAGTATGAGAACTCGAACGAGATTGAATACGCAGCCGTGTGACATTCGATCTCATAGATAATGATGACTTTTTTCCTTCTCTCTACCTTTTCTTTTTGCCTTCTCAAAATTATGACCACTAATCAAACTACTTTTATGCTTCTATTGACTGACCTGATCCTAGCTGCTGAAAAACGCAGCTTTGTGATATTATTTCTATGATACAACAGGCCTTACTTCTATGTAGCGGCTGATGACGTGGGAATAAGACATCCCCACGTTAATGCAAACAGTTTTTGTTTCCTTTCGTAAAAGACAACTCCCTAAATAAACCAAGTAAAATGAACCGCCCCCTCAGTACAACACAACGTTAATTGTTTGTTCTGAACCTGTAACCACACGAAGTACACGTGTAGAAAACTGTAGCACCTTCATCTGCCGATCTGAGCTGAAGCGTATGGTACTGCATCTCGTCGTGGCCACACTGTGGACACTTCTCTTTGATAGTGGCACCCTCGCCGACTTCGCTGGATTTCAGCATCGTCTTCACCACTGACTGTTTCGACTTGAGCGTCGATGGGAACGCATCGTCTGCTGTATGTGTAACCACCTTGAGGTTGGCAAAGTTCTTGGAGTGATACGACTTGTGACAAACCACACAGTCCAGAGTCGGCTTATCCGTTACGGAATCCAGTAGATTTCCACAGTCTATGCAAAAGATCAACGATCCAACCACTGACATCTTGAGTATATATGATATAGCAGCCTTTCGCTCAAGGGCTGGTCAGTATAACATGTACATTTTTTTTGTGCGACTGAAATATTTTGTCATTAGGTACGCCACGACCTTAAATTTTAAGAGACCGGGTAACACTCTCTGTCGACTTTCGACTCGCGTCTTGAAATCTTGAAAAGATGATGGAAGCGACAACTGGAGGGCGTTGTCTTTTGTATCGGAGCACATACACACACATTTCAAGATGGCGCAGCAGCAGATGATGGAGATGCCCGACATGTCCAATGCGATTGTCGCACAGGACGAGATGGGCAGACCCTTTATCATTGTGAGAGAGTGAGTACCAACTATTCCTGACTTGACGTGAGCGAAGGCCACATATCCTCAGTTGACGTGTCTTTTGCCTCTCGAATGATACTAACAAGCCCTCATTGTGAAACAGCCAAGGAAAGAAACAAAGACAGCACGGCATAGAGGCCATCAAGTCGCATATACTCGCTGCGCGCTCGGTTGCCTCCATTCTCAAAACGTCGCTTGGGCCTAGAGGGCTGGACAAGATTCTCATCTCACAGGATGGCGAGATCAACATCACAAACGACGGAGCCACCATTTTGACGCAGATGGAGCTCTCGAACGAGATTGCGAAACTGCTCGTTGAATTGTCCAAGTCGCAGGATGACGAGATTGGTGACGGAACCACTGGTGTCGTTGTACTGGCCGGAGCATTGCTCGATCAGGCTATGGAGTTGATCGAAAAGGGAATCCACCCCATCAAGGTTGCCAACGGATTTGACGAGGCATCCAAGGTGGCCATCGCGAACCTTGACAAGATTGCTGACCAAGTTACGATAAATACCACAGACATTGAGCAAAATCTGAACAAGGACTCTGAGCTGTTCAAAGCGGCCAAGACGTCTCTTGGCTCCAAGATTGTTTCCAAGTGTCACGACCAGTTTGCCACGATGGCTGTTGAGTGCGTTTTGAATGTGGCGGACTTTGATAGAAAGGATGTCGACTTTGAACTCATCAAGATAGAAGGTAAAGTTGGCGGTTCGCTCGAGGACTCAAAGATCATCAGAGGTGTTATCATTGACAAGGACTTTTCCCACCCACAGATGCCCAAGCAGATCACAGATGTCAAAATAGCGATCCTGACGTGTCCCTTCGAGCCACCAAAGCCAAAGACTAAACACAAGCTCGACATATCGACGGTGGAGGAGTTCAAGAACTTGCAGACATACGAGCAAGACAAGTTCAAGGAAATGATTCAGTCGGTGAAAGAAGCGGGCGCCAATCTTGTCATTTGCCAGTGGGGGTTCGACGATGAGGCAAACCACTTGCTCTTGCAGAACGAGCTGCCCGCAGTGAGATGGGTTGGTGGGCCCGAGATTGAGCTTATCGCCATTGCAACCAACGGTAGAATTGTTCCCCGTTTCGAAGACCTCAAAGCAGAGAAACTGGGAACTGCAGGAAAGGTTACAGAGATTGAGTTTGGCACCACTAGAGACCGCATGCTGGTGATTGAGGAATGTGCCAACACCCGTGCCGTGACAGCGCTACTGAGGGGTTCCAACAAGATGATCGTCGATGAATCCATAAGAGCTCTGCATGACTCCCTCTGTGTGGTTCGTAACCTAATCAGGGACAACAGAGTGGTTTACGGAGGTGGAGCTGCTGAGATTTCGTGTTCGATTGCCGTTGCTGCCGAGGCTGACAGACAAAAGGGTATTGACCAGTACGCGTTCCGTGCTTTCTCGCAAGCCCTGGATGCGATTCCGATGGCGCTTGCCGAGAACTCCGGACTGGATCCAATCGAGACGCTGTCCTCTTTGAAGTCCAGTCAAGTGAATGAGAAGAACAGCAACCTCGGAGTTGACTGTCTGGGTGCGAACAATAACGATATGAAGCAGCTCTTTGTGATTGACCCACTCATTGGAAAGAAGCAGCAGCTCCTGCTCGCCACCCAGCTTACTAGAATGATTCTGAAGATCAACAACGTGATTATCAGTGGGAAAGACGAGTACTAGGTGTATATAAATCTTAGATGCCAGATATCCAGCCAATATTGCAGCTTGTCAGTATATTCTTGTAGAGTAAATGTAAAGTTGGGCTGTGCGCGGCATTGGCCGGGTAATTTCTGATCTCCAGGCTTGAAGCTTCCCCCTTGGTTAGCTGGGCTCAAGAGCGGGCTGAGGACACCGATACTGGAAACAGGTTCAATCGAGGACAAGTGCGCGCCTACAGTGAAGCCAGCCCGTCGATTTCTCTTTGGTGATTGCCAGACCCGCATTGTCCTATTTGTGCCACGTTTAGCTGGGAATAACAACAGCCACATACATCGAGGGAGATCACCGGATTGATTCAAAATGGCGAGCATGAACACCCCCGCCGTTGTTATGGGTATGTATCCAGTATATTGGGAAACTCGGATGTTTTTGTCGATCGACGGAGATGCTGTTTGATAATTGAGGGGCCGAGGAGCAATTCTGTTCGGTTGCCGCCCATACTTGATTCATCGAGAACTCCGGAAGTGTCCGTCCTCATCCAGCGCGATATTGAGTACTAACTGACGCGATCAATTCCTTAATCAGACAAGTAAGTCATTCAGATTAAGAGTTATTTTTGGAGGTCAAGGATTTCTTTTCGTTTGAGCGAAGCGCGTACTAACTAACTTCTTTCCAGCGGTACCGGTCTTACCAAGCTTGGGTTCGCCGGGAACGACGCCCCGTCCTGGGTTTTCCCCACTGCCATTTCTACGAGAAGCTCGCCGTCTACGGGAAGTAAACCCTCGGCACCCTCGAAGCCTTCTTTTTTGAGTTCTTCTGCGTCGGCCGCAAGCAAGGCATCTACAGGTGGAAACGTGTCGATCAAGCGCGGCATGGAGGATCTGGACTTTTTCATCGGTGACGAAGCTCTGGAGGCTGCGAAGGGCCCATCCTATTCTCTGAACTATCCCATCAGACATGGCCAAATTGAAAACTGGGACCAGATGGAGAGGTTCTGGGAGAACTCGATCTTCAAGTACCTCAAATGTGAACCGGAAGACCACTACTTTCTGCTCACTGAGCCTCCGTTGAACCCACCTGAAAATAGAGAAAACACGGCTGAGATCATGTTCGAGTCGTTTAACTGTGCTGGCTTATACATTGCAGTTCAGGCAGTGCTTGCTCTCGCCGCTTCGTGGACGTCTTCGAAGGTACAGGATAGATCTCTCACCGGAACTGTGATCGACTCGGGTGATGGTGTGACACACGTCATTCCAGTGGCTGAAGGATATGTCATTGGTTCTGCAATCAAAAATGTTCCCATTGCCGGTAGGGATATTACTCTATTTATCCAGTCGTTGTTGAGAGACCGCGGCGAACCAGACACGTCCCTGAGAACTGCTGAAAAGATCAAGCAGGAGTTTTGCTATGTCTGCCCAGACATCGTCAAAGAGTTCAACAAATTTGACTCCCATCCAGATATGTTTGCGAAGTACATGGTGGAAACAGTGAACAAGTCGCGCACGCTAACAGTTGACGTGGGGTACGAGAGGTTTCTGGCGCCTGAAATCTTTTTCAGTCCAGAGATCGCAAACTCTGACTTTTTGGTTCCATTGCCGGAAATTGTTGATACGGTGATCCAGGCTTCTCCAATCGACGTCAGGAAGAATCTTTACAAAAACATTGTTCTCTCCGGTGGATCTACCATGTTCAAAGACTTTGGCAGAAGACTGCAGAGAGATCTCAAGACTCTTGTGAGCGAGAGAGTTCAGGCCAGTGAGAGACTCAGTGGGACCAAGTCCAGCGGTGTTCAGGTCCAGGTGATAAGCCACAAGAGACAAAAGAATGCCGTTTGGTTTGGTGGTTCGCTGCTTGCGCAAACTAGCGAGTTCAAGAGCTACTGTCACACAAGACAGGACTACGATGAGTATGGTCCAAACATCGTGAGAAACTTCTCACTGTTCAGCGTGCCATAAATTGACTTGTCTGTAGCCAGTTTGCCCCGTACTGGAAAGAAAGAAAAGCAGCGGAGAGCAGACATATTACAAAATTTTTGTACCTTCTTAAAAACAAGAAAAAATACTTTGGACATTTGAGTCTTGTTGGTGTAGAACTGTTATCCCGTATAACGAGCAGAGGCGGGTAACAACCACCATGGGGAACAAGCCCGCTAGACGTGACCTGAGAGCGAAAGCGTGGGAACTGCTCGGTCCGCAATCAGCACCTATAAAGAGCTTGCGTGTCTGTGGAAAACCTGTATTTTAAGGGGGCTGACCAGATCGATAGATCCGTCTTTTGTTAGAACTTGCGACGGAGCCAGGGACCCCGAATTGGTTCATTACTCACCCCCCTCGCATCACCATCACACAGCTCACCATGTCGCAGGCCAATTCTCCAACTGACAACTTTACGCTGAATCAGATCTTCTCGGGACTGAAGTCCAAGAATGCGTCGAAGCGTCAGAAATCGGCTCGTGATCTGAAAATTCACCTCGTGTCGATATCTCACGACTTTGTCTCATCCGAACAAGTCTCCGTCTACAACAGTTACATCAATAAGAGAGTCTTCGAGCTTATACACAGCGTCAACATCACAGAACAGCTCGGAGGAGTTGAGGCCATTAATGCTTTGCTTGATCTGGTCACAAATGGCGGAGGCGAGCTTTCCGTCCCACAGAACAATGCCGCCTCGGTAGAGGAGAATACGAACATGATCACGAGGTATGCCAATTACCTTAGGAGGCTGATCCCTTCCAACGATCTCGAGGTTATGAAATCCGCCACCCGGACACTTGGAAAGCTGGCTATCCCAGGTGGAACGCTCACTGGCGACTTTGTCGAGTTTGAAATTAAGAGGTCCATTGAGTGGCTGGTGAACGACAAGCAGGAAAGTCGGAGGCACGCGGCCGTGCTTACAATCAGCTCATTTGCATATAACGCCCCTGCACTACTATATCCTTACATTAAGGACATTTTGGGGAACATCTGGATAGGCCTGCGGGACCCCAAGCTTTCGATAAGGGATGACTCCGCGACATGTCTGAGATATTGTCTCATCATCGTTTACGAGAGAGATGCGCAGCTCAGAGAACACTGGTTCACCAAGCTATACGGCGAGGCATCCCACTGCTTCAAGGCAGCGAGCGCTAATTCCACCTCTGTTGTGACTAGTCCCGCTGAGGTTGTGCATGGGTCGCTACTTTGCTATCGCGAGCTCGTCACGCAAGGCACATCGGTTCTGGATGATAAGGTCGATGAGCTCTACGAGACATTGATGAAATTAAAGGACCACCGCGCTTCCGATGTTCGCAGGGAAGTGACTGTGATCATCCCTAAACTTGCAAGACACGATCGGTCGAAGTTTGTGGATAAGTACATGCACCGCATCCTTCTGTACTACTTGTCGCAGCTCAAGATTGGCAAGGACAGGGCGATAATCCTTGTCAGTGTTGGTGATATAGCCATAGAGGCAAAAAGCAATGTGGTGAGCTATCTTGACGGCGGAATCCTGGGAAACATCAAGGAATCTCTGTCTAGCAAAGTGCCGAAGAACAAAAAAGAACTCGAGCCCGCTTGCTTTTACTGTCTGTCAAAACTTGCTATTGCAATTGGGTCTCCCCTGACGAAGTTCGTCAACAACTACCAGATACTGAAATCCGTATTCAAGTCATCCATCAGTGATGATATGCTAGGGCTGCTGCGGATCTTCATCGACAACTTACCCTCCCTCGAACCCACCATTAATGAAAGGTTGATCAATGTTGTGAGTTTGTGCTTGAGCGGATACGAATTTAGACACCCCGGCTCTCCAGATTTTAAGCGCTCTATGAATGCGTCCCTGGCCTATGCATACCGCCAGTCAATGCTTCAGCAAGACGGCGGTGTTCTCTCAGCCACAAGAATCGGAGAAACTGCAAGTGGAATTACTTCAAATGAGTATCCTTTGGGAAACAGTAACGATGAAAGTGATGTGATGATCATATTGCAAGCCCTGAAAGCACTGAACTATTTCGACTTTCGCAATTACTCTTTAACAGAGTTTGTGAGATATTCTGTTATTTCATACATCGAACTTGACAGTCCGGAAGTGAGATTAAAAGCTGCTCTTACTTCTTGCTCAATTTTTCTCAGAGACTCCATCTGCTTACAAACGAGTGAAAACTCTTTGCGAGCGGTGAGTGAGGTTCTTGACAAGTTGCTGACGATAAGTATTACCGATCCCGTGCCCGAAATCAGACTGGAGGTGCTGAAATCACTTGGCGACAGGTTTGATCCACAGCTCTCACAAGCAGACAACGTGCGCTTACTCTTCATTTCGATGAACGATGAGTTTTTCGAGATACGGAAAACAGCGATCAAAGTTGTCGGAAGACTCTCAGCTATCAACCCAGCATACATCGTTCCCTCGTTGAGAAATGTCCTCATTCAGCTTTTAACGAGCCTAGAGTATGGGGGAAAAAGCATTCGCAAGAAGGAAGAAACAGCAACACTGCTGCATCTTTTGATCTCTAACTCAAGAGACATCACTAGGCCCTACGTCAAGCCCATCCTTGATGTGCTGATTCCCAAGGCAAAGGATCCAAGCTCTTCAGTCGCCTCAAGCAGTATTGTCGCCATTGGAGAATTATCAGTTGTTGCAGGAGAGGACATGAAGCCGTTTATCGAAGAACTCATGCCGATCATACTTGACACGTTTCAAGATCAGAGCTCGAGCTACAAAAGGGACGCAGCGCTCAAGACCCTTGGGCAGCTTGCAAGTTCTTCTGGATATGTCATCCAGCCGCTGCTTGACCACCCTCAGCTGTTGGGGCTTTTGGTGAACATTCTCAAGTCCGAATCTTCGCCTATGATCAGAAGGGAGACTGTAAGACTTTTGGGCATTCTTGGTGCTCTTGACCCGTATAAGCACAGAGAAGTCGAAAGAAACAGCCAGGATTCGGCAACAGTTGCAGAACAGAACGCGCCCTCGCTTGACATGGCTCTGTTGATGAAGGGTATGTCGCCGTCGCATGACGAGTACTTTCCAACAGTGGTTATCAGCACCCTTCTCAAGATCCTCAAGGACCCATCGCTGGCAACTCATCATGCAGCCGTGATACAAGCGATCATGCACATTTTCGAAACCCTTGGTGTCAAATGCGTACCATTTTTGAAACATGTGATTCCAGGCTTTTCCACCGTGATGCACAGCTGTCCTCCATCCATGCTCGAAATCTACTTTCAGAAACTTGGAGACTTGATCAAAATAGTCAAGCTGCACATCAGGCCATACTTGGGAGATGTATTTGCGCTTATCAAGGAGTTTTTCCCTGTGAGCACCCTCCAAATAACGATCATTGGATTGACCGAGGAGATTTGCCGGGCCCTGGAAGGAGAGTTCAAAATGTATATGCTGGACATCATCACTCTCCTACTCGATGTTCTGGAGCAAGACAAAACGCCTCAGAGACTGCCTTCGCTGCGAGTGCTGAAAGCATTTGCCGTCTTTGGCAGCAATATCGAGGTTTATTTCAACTTGATCGTTCCGCAAATCGTCAAGATGTTTGAGTTTTCCCCTCCGGTTCTGAGAAAGGCGTCCATTGAAGCAATTGGAAAAATCTCCAAGAATGTGTCATTGAACGACATGGCTTCAAGGATCATACAACCTCTCTTGAGGCTGCTGAATAGTAATGCCAGTGACGAACTAAAGCTTGCTACGATGAACACGATATGCCTGCTTTTGGTCCAAATGGGAACCGACTTTACCTTCTTCATTCCCGTGATAAACAAGATCCTGGTGAAGAACCGGCTTCAGTTCAACACATACACACAATTAGTCGATAAGCTTCTGAATGGAGAAGCTCTCCCACAGAACCTGGTGATTGACAACGATAGCGACGAGCGCCTCAACGACCACCCAAATATTGAGGCCAGCACTAGAAAGCTTCCTGTGAACCAGCAGGCGCTGAAAAATGTTTGGGATGCCAGCCAGCGCCGTACAAAGGAGGATTGGCAGGAATGGATACGGAGACTGAGCGTGGAGTTGCTGAAGGAGTCACCATCTCATGCGCTCAGAGCGTGTTCCGCGTTAGCTACGATTTACCACCCTCTGGCTAAAGATCTCTTCAATTGCAGTTTTGCCAGTTGCTGGAATGAGCTACATCCACAGAACCAAGGAGAGCTGGCCCAGGCCTTCTGCATTGCCCTGTCTTCGCCCAACAACCCTCCCGAGATCCATCAGACTTTGCTCAATTTGGCAGAGTACCTGGAACACGACGAGAAGGCTCTCCCAATTAGGATCCAGACGCTCAGTCAGTATGCTCAGCGCAGCCATGTGTACGCTAAGGCACTGCACTACAAGGAGCTAGAGTTCATCCAGGAACCCTCGACGCCCACAATCGAGTCACTTATCAGCATCAACAACCAGCTGCAGCAGTCCGATGCTGCCATTGGTATCTTGAAGTACGCCCAGGATCATCATGGTCTACAACTAAAAGAGACATGGTACGAGAAGCTGCAGAGATGGGATGACGCGCTGCGTGCTTATAGTGAAAGGGAGAGGGAGGAGCCTGACTCCATGGACATCACGATGGGTAAGATGCGCTGTTTGCATGCACTTGGTGAATGGGAGCAGCTGTCCGAACTGGCTCAGGATAAATGGAACAACTCGTCAGGCGACATCAAGAGAGCCGTGGCTCCGCTCGCTGCGGCTGCTTCCTGGGGATTGGGTCAATGGGAGAGGATGGACACGTATATCAGCGTGATGAAGCAGGAATCCCCGGATAAAGCGTTCTTCAACGCAATTCTGTGTCTCCACAAGAACAACTTTGAGGAGGCCTCCAACCATATTTTGAAGGCGAGAGATCTGCTCGTAACTGAAATCACTGCGCTTGTAAGCGAGTCTTACAATCGTGCCTACGGTGTTGTCGTTAGAGTGCAGATGCTGGCCGAGCTTGAGGAGATCATAAAGTACAAGTGCTACCCTCAGGGGTCGGAGAAGAGGTACGCAATGCGCATGACGTGGAACAAGAGACTACTGGGGTGCCAGAGAAACGTTGACATTTGGCAGAGAATGCTCAAAGTTCGTGCTCTGGTAGTCAAGCCCAAGCAGGACATGGAAATGTGGATCAAGTTTGCCAACCTTTGTCGTAAGAGTGGCAGACTGGGCTTGGCGGAGAAATCACTGAACGCATTGCTAAACGAAGGCAATATGGGCAGTCACCGCCCTTCGAGAGCGCCGCCGCAGGTTGTGTATGCTCAGCTCAAGTACATGTGGGCCAAGGGACAGCAGCACGAAGCACTGACACACCTGGTTGACTTCACCTCCAAGCTCTCGCATGACCTGGGCTTGAACGAGAATGAGTCGATTGCACAACCTCTTCCAACTGAAGTTCCGGGTGCTCCAGAACACGTTGAAAAGTATACCAAGCTGCTGGCGAGATGCTATTTGAAGCAGGGTGAGTGGAAAGTTGCACTGCATAATAACTGGAGGGAAGAAGAGGCTGAGGGGATTTTGGGGTCGTACCTGCTTGCCACTCACTTTGACAGCAAGTGGTATAAGGCATGGCACAACTGGGCCCTGGCCAACTTTGAAGTGATCTCTCCACAATCTGGGAGCGTTACGAACGGCGATATTGCAGCTGTGGCTGATACTGGCGACATTACTGGCGAACAGCCAGTCGAGGCCGATGCTCAGTCGCAGGCGATCCTGAAGTATGTCATACCGGCGATCAAGGGGTTCTTCTACTCCATTTCGTTGTCTGAGCTTAACCCATTGCAGGACATTCTACGTCTGTTGACGCTGTGGTTCAAGTTTGGTGGAATCAACGAAGCAGCCAAAGCAATTTCCGAAGGATTCAGCATGGTTCGTATCGACACGTGGCTGGAAGTGATTCCGCAGTTGATCTCGAGAATCTACCAGCCGAATCAGGTGGTAAGCCGGTCCCTGCTCGGGCTGTTGTCCGATCTTGGAAAGGCACATCCACAGGCGCTGGTTTACCCGCTAACCGTGGCCATCAAATCCGACAGTGTTTCCAGACAACGGGCCGCGCTCACGATCATTGACAAGATGCGTGCTCATAGTTCCACGCTGGTTGACCAAGCTGAACTTGTGAGCAACGAACTTATTAGGGTTGCTGTCCTCTGGCACGAAATCTGGTATGAAGGATTGGAGGATGCTTCGAGATCGTACTTTGGCGAGCAGAACACAGAAAAGATGTATTCCATCCTTGAGCCCATGCACAAAATGCTTGACAAGGGTCCCGAAACCATCCGTGAGGCTTCCTTTTACAATGCTTTTGGCAAGGATCTCACAGATGCTTACCAGTGGATTCTGAATTTCAAGCGCACCAAGGACGTTGCGTATTTGAATCAGGCGTGGGATCTTTACTACAGTGTGTTCCGTCGCGTCAGCCGTCAATTACCCCAGTTGCAGAACCTCGACCTTCAGCATGTTTCGCCCAAGCTACTTGCAACAAGAGACCTTGATCTAGCCGTCCCTGGTACGTATGTTGCCGGCAAAGAAGTGATCAAGATTGTCAAGGTTGGCCCTGTGTTCTCTGTTATTACTTCGAAGCAAAGACCCAGAAAGTTTTATATGACTGGCAGCGATGGAAAGGACTACTATTACCTGCTGAAGGGCCACGAGGACATAAGACAGGACAGTTTGGTAATGCAGCTGTTTGGCCTGGTGAATACCCTATTGATGAACGATCCGGAGTGTTTCAAGAGACATCTGGACATCCAGCGATTCCCTGCCATACCACTTTCGCCAAGCTCGGGCTTGCTCGGATGGGTGCCCAACTCAGACACCTTCCATGTTTTGATCAAAGAGTACCGCGAGCCGCGCAAGATTCTGCTTGACGTGGAGCACCGCATCATGCTGCAGATGTCGCCAGATTACGATAACCTGACGCTGCTTGAGAAGGTCGAAGTGTTTACGTATGCACTCGACATTACGCGCGGCCAGGATCTGTACAAGGTGCTGTGGTTCAAGAGCAAATCGTCGGAGGCGTGGCTTGACAGGCGTACAACGTACACGCGGTCGCTCGCGGTGATGTCGATGGTGGGTTACATTCTGGGTCTGGGCGACAGACACCCTTCGAATCTGATGATGGACCGTATCACGGGTAAAGTCTTCCACATTGACTTTGGCGATTGTTTCGAGGCAGCCATTCTGCGTGAGAAGTATCCCGAGAAGGTTCCCTTCCGGTTGACGCGGATGCTGAGCTACGCAATGGAGGTTAGTGGTATAGAGGGAAGTTTCCGCATCACGAGCGAGAACGTGATGCGGGTGCTGCGTGACAACAAGGAGTCGCTGATGGCCATTCTCGAGGCGTTTGCATACGACCCACTTATCAACTGGGGCTTCGACTTCCCGATCCGCGAGGTGACGGGTGGGACAGGCTACCAGCTGCCGACGGTTAACCCGTCCGAGTTATTGCGTAACGGCCAGATCGACGAATTGGAAGCTGCAAGGATGGAGGCGCAATACAGAGCTGAGATCAGAAACGCACGGGCGTCGCTGGTGCTCAAGCGGATCACCGACAAGCTTACGGGTAACGATTTCAAGAGGTCGCAGGAGCTCGATGTGGCTCAGCAGGTGGACAAGCTGATCCAGCAGGCCACCTCGGTGGAGAACCTGTGCCAGCATTACATCGGCTGGTGTTCGTTCTGGTGATGTGTATAAAATCGGGTAGAGAGCTTACAAAAAAATAGCACATAGGTTTGGAAAGAAAAAGTCATTATATAAGTTTTATCATCACGTCATAAGAAACATAGAGACCCAGCTCAGCTCGTCCGGAGCTGTTAAGCTCAACTTATCTCGAACAGATCGTGCACCTTCTTTTCCCACGCGTCCAGAACAGGATGCCTCCCATTGAGCAGCTCCACGTTGTGGTCAAAGTACACGCTCCGCAAGACATTCTGGATCCCTAGCACCTCCTGTGCCTCCTTCACGAGATCTTTCGCCGCGGTGCCGTTGGCGCTCTTCCCATCATCACGCGCGCTCAGGTACCGCAGTAGCATCACGAGCTCGCCAACCCTGTACCCAATCTCAGCGCCCACGGGGTATCCTTCGTCAAACCCAGCCTGGAGGCTCTCCTCCTTGGCGGACGCAATGCCGTCCAGGTACCCCTGTTTTGCGTGCCGGCGCTTCATCGCTATGATGTCGACGTGCGACGGTTCGGTCTGGGGCTCGCCGTAGATATCGGATCTGTACGTTGCAGGCGTGAAGTGGGACTCGTCACCGTCCGAAGCCCAGATGTCGTCCGTTGAGGGCACGGGCGGAGACGCTGGCTTGTGCTTCCCACAGGAGCAGTTCCCGTCGCATGCCATTCTCGTGAAATATATATATACAGATACCCTAGATACCCTAGCGCGTGGAATATAAGCGTACGCAAATATCCGCCATAAAAGAGAGTCCAGAACGAGAACGGCCCGGCACCGGGTAACGCCCTCTGCCAGCGCGGCCCCCGAAAATAGTCACAAAGAGGCCACAAACAGCCCCATCACGACCTCTGGCCGGTATCTCTCCGAATAATTAACCAGAGCTCGGACAGAAAAGGTGACGGGTTCATCGGTTCTTCCTCTTGCTTTTTTCTGCCTTATCATCAAGCTTCTTCTTGCTGCCGTTTTCCCACTCATATCAATACGTCTGTGGTGCTGGCTTCCGCATTCGCTGCCCATCCATCATCATCTCTCACACGCTCACTGGTTTGAGCCCTCTAGATCCCCCATCATAGCAAACACACAATCCAAGTGCATTTTTTAAATTGTCAACAATGCAAACAACGAGTCTCATAACACAGGTGTCGCCCGACGATACCAGTCATGGCATCATACCCCCCGAAGAAGAGGAGGACTACAACACGGAAATCAAGCTGAACATTCGCGGCAACTACTTTACCATCACGAGGGACGAGCTCATGGCGCTTCCCGAGAGCATCCTGCTGTGTCTCTTTCCGAACGGTGTTTTTGTTGACATCGATGGGAACGTCATTACCAACCTCACAGAGGAGGACATTGTGTATGTGAATTTCTCACCCGAGTGCTTCCAGTACATTTGCGACTCGTTCTCCGCGGCTGCCGAGGCTCTATCGACGCCGACACAAGAGGATGTCTACGATATGAACGACGCGGATGTTCTCCAGGATAAACCTTCCATCATCGTATTGAGAGAGGATCTTGATTACTATTGCATTCCACCGATCAGTGGGCTCTCTGCTGAGCAGATGAAGCAAGTCAAACTGTACGTTGGCCAAGAGCTGGTGAAGAACAACAAGATTTTCGACGGATTAGGGTACAAGCCAGGCAAGACACTGGGCCCGGCAGAGCAGCATCTGCTTGACATGCTGTGCTCGTCGGGGTACTCTGTGTCGAGTGACTGGGGCCACCGCTCGATGGAGCCGGGAAAGACGGTTGTATTTTCGCTGGCGCTCGTGCGGCTGAAGCACCCGGAACCATCTCCCGTGTCGTCACCAGCGCTGCAGCCCGTCACGTCCTCGGAGACCCAGAGCAGGTCGAGGTTTTCCAACTTTGCACACAATGCCGTGCACACTGCCAAGTCTGCCTCGCGGTCGGTGTCGCGGAACAGGTCGGGCTCGAGACGCGACAGGAACTCAACCGCGACCAAGCTGCTCCTTTTCTGGAGAAAACCTGCGAGGAAGTGTTGGTGGTCTAACGACAAGGTTACGATCGACCTCTCTCCGTTGAAACTGACTGACGAGAATGGTGAGCTACTAGAAAATTCAACAATCAAAGTGCACACCAGACGGGTCTGGACGCTGGAGTTATCCGTCATTGGCGTCCAGTAGACTGCATTCCCCGTTTATCGCATGCATTATGTTTTCGGTTTTCACTACGTGTGTCCTTTTGTTCTTTTAGCTCTCCATCGATCCATCAGCCAGTCTCATTTAATCATCCCGCACCCACCCCTCTCGCCTCAATTGACTTGAGCGTTGACTGTCTATACATTTATCCATTTAACCCACCAAAAGACAATAAATGAACTCAGTTTTTTTCTATTATCCTCTATTGAAGCTTTTCTCAATGGAACTATTAAGTAATGTGAAAACACAGTATCATATCAGCAACCGCTGCATTTCTCCCTCGTCCGTGGCTTTGGTCGAACACGGCTCACGGTGCGCTCCGTGTCCCTCCGTATACGATCCACCAACCAAACCGCGCTCGGCCGCGTCCTCGCCGTGGTCGTGATCGTGCTGGTGCTCAATCAGGAACCGCTCGTCCTCCTCGAACCGCGCAGCATACTTGCCGTACCGCTGCGTGTCGGCCTCATAGTACCAGTAGTAATGCTGCAGGAAGAAGATCACATCCGAGAGCGCCACCTCGACACTGAGCAGAAACTTGGGCAAGTTGCGGAATATGGCGCGCGCGTCACCGGCCGCGACGGCATCCACCGACAGCTGTGTGAACGACAGCAGCGCGCCTCCGAAATCGAGCCAGATCATCTCGATGGGCCAGCCGTGCGTCGACTTGCGCGCGTAGTTGTAGTACACCTGCGGGATGTTCTTGCACACGGACATGCAGATCTTGACGAGCCCGAGCGAGGTAAAGAGATCGAGCCACTGCCAGCCGAGCACGTTGTCGCCGTGGGTCGCCTCGATGTACGTCGCCATCGCGGCTATGCCTACCAGAACAAGCGCAATGACGCGCCGGCACGTTGCCGAGACCACCTGGTTGTCGTTCTTGGCGAATCCCCAGAAGTAGGCCTGCGAGATGAGCACCGCGTTGAGCGTTAGGCCGTGCAGGGCAAACAGAAAGTCGTTGAGGCGGATCAGCGGCAGCCGCGGGTGGGCGTCCGTCGGCAGCGTGTACCTGTCCGAGTACTGCTTGCGCACCGGCCCGCTGAAGCACAGCGTGCCGTAGTATACCGTGTACAGCAGGTACCCGAACGAGTTGAACATGACAAAGTCCATCGATAAGCCCTGGATCGACCACAGCTTGAAGTTGGTGATCAGGGGCGGGTAGAACGCTATGCCCCAGGTGATCGTGTAAGCCCATCCGCTGAGCCTGGATATTGTAGTGAGTGACATTGTTTGGAGTGGAATATTATTGTGAGAAGTGGCAGGAGCAACTTTCAGGGGACAGAAAGAGCGAGCAACAGGGAACTTGCGCGAGATATATCTGGAGAACTCCTCGGGTCGGGACACACAGATGGGCGATGAGCCAGGCCGAGCTTATCTCTCGAGACGGAGTTGCAACAGGGAAAACAATAGGCGCCGGTAGATGAACCCGACGGTAGCAGCAGAGACGCAAACGACAGCAAAGGGACAACAACAGCAAAAAACCAAAACCACCCCTCAGAGCAACGCTCCACTGACTGGCCCACGAGGCGCCCGCAAAGAGGATCAAGACAAAACAGCGCCGGGTCAACATTCAACCAGCCGCCGGTTGGCGCACGACCACAGGAGATTTCATCGAGTCACGTGACAATTGCGTGTTGGTCAAATCGACACACAGAAAGGAGATACCCCAGGGAGGCCACACACACACACACACACACACACAGATCACCACCACTGCTGACACCTGCAAGCATGCTCAGCCTGCGACTCTCCAGCACGAGAGCAGCCACTGCGCTAACCAGAACAGCCATGTCGTCGTCGTCGTCAACGTCAACGTCCTCGCCAGCCGCGAGAACCATCTCCCACACGACTCCAGCCCAGACCCCGGCGACCCCACCTGCCTTCATCCCGCTCACCGCACCCGACGGCTTCTCAGGCGCCGTGGGCAACACGCCGCTCGTGAAGCTGAACCGCCTCTCTGCGCAGACCGGCCGCGGGATCTGGGCCAAGGCCGAGTGGATGAACCCGGGCGGGTCCGTCAAGGACCGCGCCGCGCTGTACTTCATCGAGGACGCTGAGCGCCGCGGCGAGCTCACCGCGGGCGGCACCGTGGTGGAGGGCACCGCGGGGAACACCGGGATCGGGCTCGCGCACGTGTGTCGCGCGCGCGGGTACCGCTGCGTGATATACATGCCGAACACGCAGGCGCCGTCGAAGATGGACCTGCTGCGGCTGCTGGGTGCGGAGGTGCACCCGGTGCCCGTTGTGCCGTTCACGGACCCTGCGAACTTCAACCACCAGGCGAAGAGACACGCCGAGGCGCTGCCGAACGCGGTGTGGACGAACCAGTTCGACAACCTCGCGAACCGGCAGGCGCACATCGAGTCGACGGGCCCGGAGATCTGGGCGCAGCTCGAGGGGAAAGTTGACGGGTTTACGTGCTCGACGGGCACGGGCGGGACCTTCTCGGGCGTGACGCGGTTCCTGAAGGAGAAGTCCGGCGGGCGTGTGCGATGCGTCGTTGCGGACCCGCCGGGCTCGTGCGTGTACTCGTACGTGAAGTCGGGCGGGAAGAGCCTCGAGCGCGTCGGTGGGAGTTTCACGGAGGGGATCGGACAGGGCAGGATCACCGACAACGTTGCTGCGGATATCCATCTCGTGGATGATGCGGTGCGCATTCCGGACGAGGAGTCGATCGTCATGCTGTACCGCTTGCTGGACGAGGAAGGGATCTACGTTGGCGGCACGGGTGCGCTAAACGTTGTTGCCGCGGTGAAGGTTGCTGAGACGCTGCCTGAGGGTGCCAATGTCGTGACGATCCTTGCGGACTCGGCGCACAAGTACTCTGACCGGATCTTCAGCAAGTCGTGGCTGCAGACCAAGGAGCTGTACGATGTCCTGCCGGAGAATCTGAAAAAGTATGCGATTCTCGAGTAAAAGAAAAGATATCATTGTCTATAGTCAATTTTTTGAAGAAAAAGAGGTGGTGATACTCGTCAAATCAACGATTGTGAGACACTCCAGAACAGTCTGATAGTCAAAAAAAAACCAAAAAAGTGTGCGCTCTAGCTCTAACCTGCGCAGCGAGCCCCGTAATGAATGTGTAACAAAAACTCAGAGTGAATAAAAGAACCAAAAAAAAAAAAACACCCGTCTCCATATGAAAAGAAAAACCAAACACCCACAAACTAACACCATGATCAAAAATCGTGAAAAAAGCAAAAAAAAAAACAAAAGCTATGCAGCCGGATTGATGTATGCGCGATTCAAATTGTGAATCTCACGGCACAGAACACTCCAGTCAACCTCTCTCAGGAAAAGCGGACAGTTACTCCTGACTGTTCCGTACTGGATATCGACCGAGCCCTTCGGACTCACGCCAAACACTTCCGACGGAGGCGCAATCAGCTGCTGCACCGCAGTGTTCAGCGACGACGCAGCGCTCATGGACACGCTGGCGGGCGGAGCACCAAACGACCCAGATCCAAACTTGGGAACATACGGCACGGCCCACATGCCTGGCTGCTTCTCGCGCAGCGTGAGTGCGTCGTCCTGCTCGTCGTCCTCGTTCTCGCTGATGAACACATCCTCCTCCTCGGCTATCGTCGACCGAGTCGGCGTCGTTGCCGAGACGACGGAATGCCTCGCGCCGCCAGCGGAGGAAGTGGCCGGGATACTGCTTGATGAGATAGAGCTCAGCGTGGTTGAGATCGAGGGGCGTGCAGAGAACACAGACGCGGACTGCACAGTGTCGGAATCCACGCTGCTGCGCTGCAGCAGCGCCATGCGACGACGCGAACGCACAAACGTTTCCTCCCACTTGAACAGCTCGTACATCAGCTTGAGGTTTGGCTGGATGATCACGTTGAGGCGGCGGACCCGCACAAAGAGGTATGCTCTAGGGAGAGAAACGTTCACACGCTTCATCACCTCGGCAATGCACACGGTCGCCGAGCGCGACACGCCAACCTGACAGTGCACAAGCACCTTTTCGTCGCTGCTGTAACCCTTGTCAATAAAATCAAGCGCGTCGTTGATCGTCGTTGTGAGTGTGCCGATCCCGTCGTCGTTGATATTGCTGATCGTCATAACCTCGTTGATGACGCCACGCTGCCGCTGCGTTTTGCCATCGCCACGGTTGATCTTGAGTATCTCGCACCCAGACTCGGTCACCGTCGTGGAGTACGACAAATCGCCGATCCACGGCACGCGCTCGCCAACGCTGACAACACGCGTGATCCCGAGCTCCCTCAACATGGGTGCATTCGACGCGTGTGCCAAACTTCCAAGATAGAGATGCGGCAGAATCCTCGAGGGCAGTGATCCAAACACACTCTCGCAGCACCCCTGCCCTTCCCCGTCAGCGCCTGCTTCGTCGTCATCATCGCCAGATTGGGACGAATCGGAATCTGAGTCGATACCCGACAGAGGAAGCGCACGTCCGCGCAAAGTGCCGAATCCAGGAGGAATATTCACACCAGGGTACACCGAGTCGAGCGTCACGCCAACCTTGTTGGTGCGAGACGACGACGACGACGCACCTGGGGATAACAGGAGTGCGTGCATCGTATAAGGATCAATCGCCTGAAACTCTGCCGGGTTCTCGAGCGCATCTTGACCTACCGGCGAGAACTTGTGCAGCAACGGCTGCAGCTTCTGCAGTAGCAGGTAATCTGTTCTGAATATGAAAAAGGGCCGGCCATAGTCCTTATGCAGTTTTATGATGGCATCGTCCACCTTGAGCTTTTCAGCGTACATCAGGAAGAAAAGACCCAGGAGCGACGTCTCAGTGTAGCCGTCGGAACAGTACAAAAGACCAGGGTACGTGTTGTCCGCGGCACACTTGTAGTAAAGCAATTTGCACGTGTTCACGATCGAGGTGAAATCGTCGTTGCAGCAGTCACCAAGGCCAATCGAGCCCGAGGGTGGGAACTCGAGGTACATCTGGTCAGCGATGCTGGAGTAGCCATCTTCCAAGTCTTTCAGGTCAGGGAATTTGGCTCCCTCGAAACAGTTGATGAAGAACCTCCACTTCTGCCTTGGGAAAGTGATCAGCTTGGAGTCCAGTGTGGCATCGTCGTCAATTCCGGCGAAATCCTCCTTCATCAGAGAAACGATGGTGTTCTGTGGATCGCAGTGCAGCGGTGGCGAGTTGTACAGAACGTCAGAAGTTGCAGCAGGAGAATACGATGCAACGTGGTCATGTGTGGTTGTCTCCGAGTTTTCATTCTGCACCTGTAAACACTCAAAGTCGGTGGTGTTGCCAAACCACACGTTACTCGAGACATGTGTTGCCGTTGACATCTTGGATATTTCTAGTTTTTCCCTGTAGAGATAATGCGAGTCCCAGTTGTTGAATACCCTCAGGTCGTATTCAGAGCATAGCTGGCCGATCTGCTTGAGGGAAGAACCAGCTGGCAGGACTGGGATCGACAGCAGATTGGAGTTTTCTAGTTTTTGGGTATCTATTCCCTTGAGGACAAATGTGTTGAAAAGTTTTCGGTTGCTGCCTGGGAGAGCTGGAGATGGGGGAGGTTTCACCTCCGGGTGCTGTTTTGCAAACACCAGTTGTGCCAGATGCAAGAGCCGTGCCAGTGAGACGCATTTGCAGTTTTTGCCCAGCATGCGGTTCTCCTCTTTGAGGTCCAGCACGCACTCGTGGTCCTCGTTCAAGCAGTACACGACGAAGTCGGACAGGTGGCTCATTTTGGAAACCTGTATGTGGAAGTTCCGCAGCGAGACGCCCGACTGGGGATCGAGACTCCTAAACATGGGCACGAGTCTCAGGTTGAAACAGTCCTTGAGCACCGTCTCATACGAGAGAGGTCCCAGGTCGGCCTCAGACAGGATTGACCGCAGGTACGGGTTCAATTGGCCAACAGCTTCCAAGGGCAGGAGCACATCGTTCGGTAGTATCGTACCTTTGATCATACCCGAAGTCTCTGCAACAATGTCGTTATACGCGCTATAGTTGCCGGTCGAGATGTTTGCCGAGCGCATAACCATCAGGTTTCTGCAATCCTTGGGCACTTTGAACTCGACATCCGACTTGATCGTGCTCTGCAAAAACCTTATCTGGGCCAGGTTGCTCTTGTGCACCCCATGCAGCCAGGGGAACATCTTTTCAACGTCTGGCATTGCTATAGTGTAGTGTCTCACCAGCAGGTAGCACATTTGATCCGATGAGAGCAGTTTGACATCCGAGAGATCGGCCAGTGTCTCGTTGTCGGCGAAATATGTCGATTTGACGTCAAACGGCGAGAGAGAAGACTTTGAGCCCGTCAGGTCGGCTACACCGCCAGATGCTGTCGTCGTCGTATCCAGTGACGAGAACCGGCCCGTCTTGAATATACTGCTTGTGCTGCTGCTGACACTCCCATGCCCTCGCTTGGTAGTGTAGTTTGAGCCTATTGCTGTGGCTGTGGTTGTGGTGGCTGTTGAAGCAGCGGCATCGGCCGTATCTCCGTTGTACTGCTGCTTAAAGATGTGGTTGAAAGTCGAGCTCAGTCGCGTTCTGAAGCGATCCCGCTCGACGTCTGACGAAACCGAATTAGCACGCTTGGCACCCGTGCGGGTTATCTGCTGGACAGCGCCGTTATTAATATTTATGTTTGTACCGTCGGTGGGTGGTGTTGATGTGGCCGGAGAAGGAGGGGAGGAGGAGGAGCCGCCGACGGCAGCGCGGTGGTGCACTTCCTTCATCGGCTGTGCGAGATGCTCTGATCCGGGGGAAATACCGAGCAGATGTGTGAACGAGTCCTCCTGTTCCAGGATCAGGAGCGACGAGGGGGAATTTGCAGGGGACGGCGAGGCAGAGACGGAGGCGGACTGGGCGTCTAATGCCAGCGTCGATTCTGACGCCATAGTTTTTTGTGTGTATTTTTGAGGGGGGGACTGTGCAGAGAGATGGAGGTGGTGGGCGGGAATTCAGGGGGGGGGAGAAAGAAATAATAAAAAGTGTGGATGACTAGAGCGAGATCTGTTGAGTAGATCTGATAGTGTAATAGTAGTGTATATAGTGTGTGGGAGAGATACGGAGAGAGAGAGAAGTAGAAGCAGATTTAGGGGGTCACCGGACACTCTGACGCTCTTTGTTCTTCTGGCTGTGTGCGCTGTGGGCGTCTTGTGCTGCTGTCTGCCATTTCTGTCTGTCTGTCTGTCTGCCGCCCGTCGCTTAGGCCTACGGCTGCCATCCGGGGCACGTGCCACTAGCGGGGGCTTATCTCGCGCGCGATGGGCGATAGAGAGATAAGGCGGGTGTGGGGATGTGAACTGTTCTTATTACGGTCTCTAGGGCGCATGTCTGCTGGTCTAACTGGTGGTTCAGTAGTGGTTCAGACGCCACAGGCGCGCCTTGCCCGCCTCGTTTCCCACACACACCAACTCGCCGTTGGGACTGAAGCACACAGACGTCACGCGGCCCAGGGGCGTGCCCGAGGTGGGCCAGTTGCTGTACACGCGACAGCTCGGCAGGTGCACGAGACGCAGCGCGTCCTTCTTGGCGCGACTCGCCACACACAGCATCTGCCCGTCGGACGAGAACTCCAGCGTCGAGATCGTCGTCACGAGGTTGTCAACCACGCCCGCGGGCTTCCTCCTCTGGCCGGCCTGGGCCAGTGGTGCGCGGTCGTACACGTTAACCACGCCAACGTTGTTCCCCACGGCGACCCACCGGTTGTGGTGTCCGCCGACACGCACCCGCGTCACCCCGAGCCCGGACTCGTCGCTCCACCGCTCGATCAGGCGTCCGCTCGGCACATCCCACTCCCACACCTCTCCCGCAGAGTTCACAGCAACTATAAAAGTCTCCTTAACGGAATTGCTCAGATCAAAGTCCACGAGCGTGCCTTCGACTTTGAACCCACGCACCCACTGGCCCGTCACTCCCGAAAGCACATTGACCCACCCGGATCCACCCGCCAGAGCAACGTACTCGCCATCCGCAGACACCCTAAAGTGCTCAAACGACCGCTGTGTAGCCTCGTGGCCGTACGTCCGGCTGATCTTCTCGATCGCACCGCGCTCCACGTCCCATTTGTACATGTACCGCCGGCGGCCAGCGGCAAACACCGTAGTCGTTGATGCGTCTTGTCCCTGCAGCAGCCTAAAAGGCCGGAACGACGCCGTCTGCACGGGCGTGTCCCGCAGATGCAGCGACGTGACGAGCGCATTGCGCTTGCCGTCGATGTGGTACACCCGCAGCGTGCGGTCGTACCCGCCAGTGAGCAGCAGCGGCTGTGTAGGATGGAAGCTGAGCGTCTGCACAGCGGACCGCGAGGGCCGCACTGCGTTTGCGTCGGTTAACCGCGTGATGTCGAGCGTGCCCGCGGGCAACAACCGCGTCGTCGTCGTCGCCGCCGTGCTGTTGTAGCTCTGGTTCGTCTCGAGGAATCTCAGCAGCGGGTTCGACGACGCAGTGGTGGCCTTCGCCGCGGATGTCTCCTCGTCCTCTTCTGATTCGTTATTGTCCTCCTCCTCCTCCTCGTCGCCGCTCGAAGGCGCATCAGCCCACGTGGGACGCGGGTATATCCGCTCGAACTGCGCGCGCAACCGCGACACGTATGCCTTGCCGCCCACCACCGACTCTGTCTCCTTCCTGCGCAGTTTCTTCAGCCTGTCCGAGCCAAGCACAGACACAGCAATGCGCTCGTCCTCCGAGTCCACCCACGCCACCTCCAAATCGTCGTCGTCGTCTTCTTCTTCCTCGCTGCTGCTGCTGCTGTTGCCGCTGATATCCACATCCATCGCTTCTCCCTCGCCGTCATCGACGAAGAACAGCTCATCGTCGTTCATCTTTTCGTAGTTGCCCTCCTCGTCCGAGCCCGCGCTGCTGTGAGCATCCGCATCACTCCCCGCACCTGCGTCCAGCGTGAACCTCTCGTCGTCATCATCGTCGCCGTCGTTGTCGTCCTCGCTCGACGAGTAGTCGTAGAGGTTGTCGATCTGCTTCAGGTTCGCCTCAAAGCCCTCGAGGTCTCCGAACACCAGCTTCTCCAGCGCAATCTCCTCGTCGTCCTTTTGCGGCAGCGCCACTGGCTGTTTCACCACAATGCTAGTCTTCGACATAATTGCTGTATATTCCCAAAGAATCCAACACGATGTTGCCTCTCTCTATACCTGCACCACACGTACATACACAAAAAAAAAAAATTTCAGAACCGCGAGATGAGCTGTGGATAGTGAGTGAGGCACGCCCATAAATTACGAGCCACGAATAGCACCGCCACTCTGTGCACCAGCCACGAGTTGCAGCTTTTTGAGGAGAAGAGACACAGACAGAGGCTCTGAGGCCGGCCATATCACTCCATATATCCCTCGAGGTCAGCACAAACCCCCGACCACCTACATCAACCAAGCAGACCCACAATAATGAGGTACGTTTTAGTTTGTCACGGAGAAAGCTACGAAATACACCATACTAACGCTGTCCGCTTAATGCAGCCGTGTTGAATCGTATTACAACAGGACAACATTCACCATGTCGCCCGCGATGCTGCGCGCCCGAGCTCCGTACTTTTGGCGGAACGCGGCGTGTTTCGCACTCCTCGGTGGTATATCCGTCGGTGTCTGTATGTATTAACTTTTGAGGGAAAGGGAGGGAGAACGATGACTAACTGAACTACGCAGACGCATACACTTACAACTTTCTGACCCAGGATGATTTTGGGAGTATTCCGATCCCACCTATTTCAGACGAGGAGCTCGGGAAGCTGAGAAAGGAGTACGAGGCGAAGAAGGCCCAGAAGTGAGCATCGTTATAAGACTCATCACCATCATGTATATATTTATCTATATCAGCGGAAGAACAAGCAAAGAAAATGACACATTAATAATACCCTCTTTCTCTAGCGACCACGGGCAAACCCGGCTACATCGAACAGCGGCGAGTCTTCGCCCTGGCGTGAGTCGTCTCTCTCCTCCCCGTCATCGCCTCCGTTTCGCACACGGGGCGGCGACGGCCTCCTCGACGATCCTTGGCGTCGGCTCCCGTACAGCTCATCCATCTCCGAATCCCCATTGATGACACTCGCCATTCTCTGCGGCGGACGGTGCATGTATCCTTCGAGATCGTCGCTTGTCCCGTACACGTCCGCGGAGGGGGAAGGGGAAGTTGTCGTCCGCGCGAGGTGTTCCTGCGTGGTGGGCGGCCGGCGCAGTGGCGGCGCACCATCACCCAACGATGGCACGGACGCGAACGGGTCCGAGAGATATGCGTCCGGTGGTCTTGTGAGACCGGATGACGAGCCGTCGACCGTGTGCGTTGCGATGTGTGCGTCTGTGTACTTGTCCGCTGCGAGCGACGTGCTGCGTGGCTTGTACTCGTCTGAGTCGCCCGATGAGAAGGACGAGGTCGACCGGTTGTTCACGAGGCCGAGCTCGATGTCCTCGCGGTTGAATATGTGGTGCTGATAATACCCACGTGCGCCATCTTCGTCGTCGCCCTCATCATCATCATTGTCAAGACGGATGTCCGGCACCCTGCGCAGCGCCTCCATCTTATCGTTTTCGATCCGGATGTTGGCGAGTGTCTTGTCGTGCTTTTTCTCAACGAGCACGTTGATGTTCTGGTGCAGTGTCACGCAGCAGTACTGTTTCAACCCGTACGTGAACCCTTCGCGCTTGATCCTGCTGATGACGCAGACGTATGCAATGAGACTGAAGACAAACCGCGAAAGGAAGAGAAACCAAATAACGAACGAAAACGTCATCAGCGATAGAATAATCGCCGAGTTTCTGTCTTGCTTCGCAAGCTCTTTGATCACTTGCAAGATGTTGGAGGTGCTGAACGACGACGTGAGTGTCCTGAAGATGGTGATCCCGTTAATCACCTGTCTGGGTGAATCGGCAAACAGGAACGAGATCCACTCCTTGAGTGCAAAATACGTCGTGAACGAAACCCAGTCAAAAAAGTTGCCAGGCGACACCTTGTCAAAGACGCAAAAGCAGTCGTATTCGTGCAACGAGTACATCACACGCGGGATCTGATAGAAGTAAACGAGCGAGATGTTGCGTGTTTTGTAGATCTGTATGCCTTGTATCCACGAGTAGATCAGCATCAGCAGCGACAGACCAATGCACCCGATGAACACGCCACTGTACACAGTACCGGGGATGAACGAAATAACCATGTTGTCCCAGCTGGTGGTGGCCTCTAGGCCTGCAATTTTGATCACGGTGTAGATATCTGAGCCGAGCAGCGCAGCTTTGAGCAGCATGCCGACCAACATCGCAACGTAGTTGAACAGCGTTGAGAATGAGTGGTTTCTGAACTCTGAGGCATCGATCAGGTCAAATGTGCTCGCGTCGATCTCCCAGCTCCATTTTGTCTTGTGTCCAAATAACAGCATTGTGATTGTGGCTGTGGTGGTGGTGGTAGTGGTGGTTGGTATGCAGATCAGGGAGTGAAAGGGATGAATAAATAAACCAGTAAGAAAGGAATGAATAGCTGTGGGTGATTTAAATCAAATAGGGGTCAAAAGGAAAGAAAGTAGGGAGAGGATACGACCAAAATCACGGCTGTGTGAGTACTGTGCTGTTTTTAGAAATGAGGGTTCAGGGAGAGCAGCCAGATTCGTCTCAGGTGCCATTCTCCAGAAAAGGGCGTTTCCATTGTGTTCGCGTTTTTTTGCGCGGCTGTGCCCGTCTGCCATTTGGGACACGGGTGAGCAGTGGGGAGGGGACTTGGTGGGCGCACGCCCGTCGGCTCGTGTTTTTTTCTATGGCGTCTGGCGGCCGACTGTTGGTGTAAGGCCGGCCGATGGTGCAAATGATGCAAGACAGCCCTCCCTGGTTGCACCATGGATAGCCTGCTGCAATACGGATCAGACTCAGACTCGTCGCTCGATCAGGAAAGCTCGGATACGGCATTGCCGCGTAGCCCCAAGGGCACCGAACGGCCTGGCATCGACGACGGCACAGACACGACAAGGTCGCGACATTCTGAGAGCGACTCACCGCATAAACGCAGCGTCACCGATTTTGTGCCGTCGTCAATGCAGCGACGCAAGGGGAAGAGTGCGCCATTGGCGTCTTCCAGAGTGGTCAAGCCGGCCGCTTCGTCTGTTAGGGGCCGCGGCGAGGAAAAGGTGAGCCTCGAGCTCGGTGTCGATCTGTTCGGGAAGCCAACTGCTCAGTCGAGGTCGGCGGTGGTGCGGCGGACATCGACGCCGCTTCTGCCCGTGACCCTTGTGCACTTTGACGAGCACTTTGACGAGCACGAGCAGAGAGATGAGACCGCAGACGAGGAGCCGGTGCACGAAGAAACAGCCAGAAGCAAAAAGAGGATACACGGTCAGGTGCCGACTGAGGGACTCGTGGACCTCGACATGGACAAGTTCTACGATGCGAATAACCGGCAGATTGCCGAGGGAGAGCTGGACTCTCGACGCGTCGTGAGGGACAACGAGGCGGTTCAGTACTACAGCACGGGGCATAACCAGCTAAGCAGTCTGATGAAGTTCACGGACAAGCACGGCGAGAGTCTGGAGGAGCGGTACGAGCGCGAGCGGGATGTCAAGAAGGAGATGGGTAAGAAGTATGGGTTCAAGTAGCTCTTTAATAGAGAGAGCATGTATACGATATCTGGACATTACCCGGACGCAGGGCTCAATAATCAAGACGTTTGGGTGTCACACGATTTTATATGGCCCGCACACGATCTTTTTTTGTTTCGTTCTCGTTGGCGATTTGGGCGAAAAACTTTGGACGAGGACAAGGCCAAGCGACAAGATCTCGAGTTTCCAAACGGGAAGAGCGCGCTAGAGAGAGAAAAAAGAGAAGAAATCAGTCACCGGGAGACTCTTATATATACATACACCCACAAGAGCATATATACACGCCGCATTCCCAGACACTCGCTCTCAGCACGCCGACCCACACCTCTCGGTCGCAGACGACCCCCATCATCACATCAGATCTAACGACAAGATAGAACAACAACCCCAGCATTTGAAATACGGCACCGCGTTGACACACACCATGGATGACCAGATCCAGCAGGCTGTGGAAATAGCCCTCAGCGCTACAAATGACCAGAATTTGAAGCAACAGGTTAGTGGTGTCTTTTTCATTCTTTTTTGTCCCTCCCCCCATGTTCTAACATTTCACCTCTCTAGGCATTCCAATACATCGACCAGGTCAAATCGTCACCTGATGGCTGGCAGCACTGTCTGCAGCTTTTGAGCAAAAACCCAAATGTCTCTGACGGAGTCAAGTTCTTCATCCTACAGGTTGTGAACGAGAGGCTACCGTACCTAAACAGCGATCAGCAGCTCGTGCTAAAGCAATACCTACTAGCGTACTACAAATCGTTACTGGATACGAACAATGTACAGCCAGTGTACCTACGCAATGCGCTTGCCAAGACCTTTGGTTTACTCTTCTGTCATTCTTATCTCTCAACGTACCCACAATTCCTGCGAGATCAGCTGAGTCTGATCCGTCCCAACGGTGGCGCCTTCAACGATTTCGCCACCGATTACTACCTGCGCATTCTGCTCGTGATCCACTCGGAGATCGGCGACCACCTCATCATCCGCGAGCGTGCCCTCGTGGATCGCAACAACCAGCTCAAGGACGGCATCAGGGAAACAGACATGACGAGCATCGTGTCGTCGTGGCGGGATATTTTGGAGCACTACACCACGACACAACCGCCAACCCCACTATCCTCCGAGATTCTAGCTAACGTCATTACAGCCGTGGGCGGTTACGTTTCCTGGATCGACATTGGTCTGATCTTTGAGCGCAACTTCCTCCCTTTCCTCTATGGTTATCTTCGCTCGACTGAGCAGGTGCATGCGCAGCTTCGCGTCCTCGTGGCGAACGCATTCACAGAGATCCTCGGGAAAAAGATGCCCGGGGTGAAGAAGCTCGAGCTCGTGAACCTGCTCGGTCTGACGGCGGTGCTGCGCGACCTCGGCGGCTCGGACAAGCTCGAGTACGACGTTGCGCTCGCCTTCGCCAGGCTGGTGAACGCGATCGGCAGTGAGCTCGTTGGCGTGCTGGACACGGCGTCAGGCGAAGAGCTCGCGAATGCAGAGTTCAGAGGCGTGGCGGCCCAGGGGATCATTGACGTGTTCCCGCTCGTGTTTTCCTACCTCTCGAACGAGTACGATGACATCTCGAGCGAGGTGTTCCCGTTCATCGGCGCGTTCCTGCTGCTGCTGAAGAAGAACATCACCAATGAGGCCGTAGATCTCAGTGCGCTGAACAACGACGAGATACTGTCGACGTTGCTGAAGAAGGTTATCATCAAGATGCGCTACGACGAGGAGGATGACGGGGATGACGACGACGAGACTGAGCAGTTCAACGAGGTGCGCAACAAGCTATCCACGTTCCAGGACTCGGTGATGGTGCTTAATGAGACGCTGGCGTTGGAGGTGATGATCGAATGTATCAACGAGAGCCTGTTTGCACATTTGGAGGGAGAAGGGGCAGACGACTGGCGCACGATCGAGCTGGGTCTCTACGAGCTGACCCACTACAGCGAGATCCTTAGAAACAACGTGATGAATCTCCCCAAGACGATGGTGAACAACTCGCGGCCGTACTTTGTGTTCAACGAGATGCTGTGCAAAGTGATTGATAACTCGCCCAAGGTGCTCGTGAGCCACCCGTTGATTCAGCTCTTGCTGTTTGAACTGGTGCTGAAACACTACAATTTCTTCACGCATTCCGGGATCCAGGTAGAGGGTGTCGACAAGACGGAGCTGCTGTTAAAAGTGCTCAAGATGTTTGTCTCGACGTTTGGCGTGTTCAACAATAACGACAAGGTGAAGTACCGTTCGTGGTATCTTTTGTACCGTTTCATCAAGCTGACCAAGCCGCAGATCGACGACTTTGTGCTGGAGGAGCTGATCAACAACCTGCTGCCGTTGCTAACCATCGAGATCAGTGCTGTGGTTCCAGGAGGTGGTGGTGCTGGTGCACGGCAAAACGGCTCGGGTGCCACCTCTTTGGCGGCGGGGGCGGGGAGCGCAGCGGCCGACATTGACCTTGAATCTTTCGAGGATAACAACTTTGAGAGCCAGTTCTACCTGTTTGAGTCTATCGGGCTGCTCATCTCGATGATCCACGATGACAACAAGACGGACTTCAAGATCCGCATGCTTGAGCTCGTGCTGCAGCCGCTGTTCAGCGATCTCGAAAAGAGCATCAACAGCATTTCCTCTGGCGACACGATTTTCGCCGTCAGGGCCCACCACTCTTTGACGGCGATCGGCACGCTGATGAAGGGTTTTGAAAACGCCGTGACGGCTGCAACGACCACCACCACCACGGGCGAAGGGCGCGACGGTGTGCGCACGGGCACCCCGCCCACCGCCACGACAAACACAAACACAAACACATCGACCCAGCTCGTCATGAACGACAAGTTCCTCGCGCTACTCGAGCAGATCTCGCAGGCGGTGCTCATCACGCTCGAGTCGTTCACGCCGTTCCGGATCGTGCGCGAGGCCGCGCGCTATGCCTTTGTGCGTCTGTACCTCTTGCTGATCCGCGCCCCACCAGCCACGCAGAACCTCCTGCACGCGGTGCTCGAGCGGTTCTTCTCGCTCATGATGATCAACTTTGACAAGCTCACGCCGCAGGAGACGGTCGACCTCGTGAACTTTGTCGCGCAGGTGTCGCACTCGTGCACGCGCGCAGACGGGGTGTACGCGCTCCTCACGTCCCTGCTGGCTCCGCTGTACGACAAGGCGCTCAGCGCGACCGACGCAGCGGACGCCGCGCTGCAGCAGGACACAGACACACACGCGCAGCGCGAGACGCTCGAGGTGAAACGCACGCTCGCGTCGCTGCTGACGTCGCTGACGAACAACCACCTCGGGTCGGTGCTCATCGCGCCGGGGAACCAGGCGACGCTCGCGGACGTGCTGCGCCGCGTGCTGGCGTACGCAAGGGATCCGGCAACCGACCCGGGCCTGGCGCGTGTGGCGCTCGGCGCGCTGCATGCGCTCGTGGGTGCGCTCGGCACAGGCACGGCGACGGACCCACGAGACCCGCGGCGCGGCGCCGATGCGTTCCCGCAGCTTAACGAGCTGCTGGTGCAGCACGCTGTGGTTGTGGCGTGCGAGGTTTGCTTCGGCAAGAAGCAGCAGCAGCAGTCGGGCGCGAATGCTCCGGCTGCAGCGACGGGGGCAGCGCGGTCGATGCTGTTGCTCGAGGCGGCGCGGCTGCTGCGGGCCGTGGTGTTCATCGGGTGCGACGTGCCTGAGGCGCTGCAGGGGCAGAACCAAAACCAGCAAAACCAACAGCAGCAGGCGGGCCAGCAGGGCAAGAAGGGCGGTGCTGGAGATGTGGCGGCTGTAGGTGGTGGTGCGCAGCCGCCCAAGACAAACGCAGCGATGGCCAACAGCGTGCATCGCTACCTCGTTGAGACCGTTGGCGTGCCTGTTGAGATTGCGAACGAGCTGCTGAACAACCTCGTCACGTTGCCTGAGAAGCAGCTGCACAAGTATTTGGTGACTCTTGTCACGCGGTTGCGTGGATGAAGAAGGAGAGCAAAAAAACCAAAAAAAAGGCATCAGAATTGAAATTAGTGTTTAAAAAGAAGCATTAAGTGGGGTACAGAGGTATATAAGACCGTCAAAAGAAAAAAAAGAAACCTTTAGAGTAAAGAGAAGAGAGCAAAAGAAAGTTCAATCAGATCTTTTCAGCTTCAGCAGACTCGGACTCATGAGCAGCTGGGGTCGCCGCGTCAACCGACTTGACCGACTTGATTGGCTCCGGGATGTACATCTCCGACTCCTGGTAGGTGAACTCGCCAATCTGGGTCGCATCTGTGCCCATCTCCTCCTCCTCCTCGGACAGACGCAGCTTCAGGAATGGAATGCGGTTCATCACGAGCAGCAGGATCGAAGTCACGCAGAACGACCACAGGAGGGTCGAGGTGGCGGCCGCGAGCTGGTAGCCCAGCTGCTTGTAGTGGTGGTTGATCCAGCCACCGGCAATCACGGTGGACCCATCGAGGGCCGCTACGTAATCGGCAGCAAACAAGCCAGTCATCACGGAGCCGAAAAAGCCACCGACACCGTGCAGCGCAAACACATCCATACCGTCATCAATGCCGAGGATCACCTTGAGGTCGACGGCAAAGTTGCACACGATGCCCGAGACAACGCCGATCGGCACGGCAAAGTACACGGGCACGAACCCAGCAGCCGGAGTGATCCCCACGAGCCCGGCAATGGCACCCGAGCACAGCCCGACGGTGGTGTACTTGCGGCCGCAGCGGAAGTAGTCGACAAACATCCAGGTGAGCCCGCCAACGGAGGCCGCGAGGTTGGTGTTGACACACGCGTAGAACCCACGCATCGTCGAGTTGCCCGAGGACCCTCCGTTGAAGCCAAACCAGCCAAACCACAGGAACACCGTGCCGAGGACAACCGAGGTGACCGAGTGCGGTCTGTACTTGGGGAGTCCGGACTCGGCGATTGGGTCGTGTCTCTTACCGCAGATCAGCGCGTACGAGAGCGCGCCAATGCCCGAGGACATGTGCACGGGTCCGCCGCCGGCAAAGTCGAGCGCGCCGAGGGTCGCGAGCCAGCCGTTAGCGTTCCATGTCCACATCGCAATGGGGCAGTACACCACGGTCATCCACAAGAACAGGAAAACCATCATGGGCCCGAGACGCGCGCGCTCGCACGCGCCGCCGAGCATCAGACAGCCGGTGATCATGGCAAACATGCCCTGGAAGAAGCAGAAGACAATGTCGGGCACGGCGGAGGCTGCGGTGTTGTTTCCCAGCACGTTCATCAGGCAGAAGTTCTCGAGAGAGCCGAGGAACGTGGACGAGTTGGGGCCAAACGTGAGGGAGTATCCCCACCAGAACCACTGGAACGAAACGAGGCACACCGCCATCATGGAGGCCCACAGCAGCGAGAGCGCGTGCTTCTTGCGCGCGAGACCCGAGTAGAGGAGACCCACGCCGGGAATCATAATCCACACGAGCACACCCGAAGTCATGATCCACACCATATCGGCGCGGTCGTAGCGCAGGTTGAGGTCATACTTGAGCGAGTCACCACCGGTGCTCACGTCAGTGAGACCCGATGGAAGAGCGTCAGACATTGTTGTGTTATGTGTCTTTTTTTTTTGTAGGAAAGTCTCTGTATTCTGATTCTCCGGTCAATTGAATATATAGAGTATCCAAAGAGGGAGTCACAAGATAGAGAGGATCTGATCCTTAGAGAGAGAAAGCACTAGCAGAAAATTTACAAAGGGGGCGAGGCATAAGCGGGAGATATATATACCGCTCGCATTTTGTGGGCGCTTTCGCCTTTTGATATTCGAAAATGGTGCGTTTGCCGGATATGCAGGCAGCGTCTTGGCGGAAGATGAGGGAGATGGCTGGGTGTGCGGTGGTGGTGGTGGACTCCGGTACCGGGGGCCTGAACAGGAGCGGGCGGGGGGTAAGGCTGCAGATAATGGGGCGAGGGCGATCTGGGACTAGGTCTACGTGGTCTACTTGAGTTATCTTCTGAAAAAAAAGGTGAAAAATGGTCATGGCGAGAGAAAAAAAATTGTCATTTTTTTGCTCCCAGGAGAACAAATTTACAAATTTAGTGCGTTTGTTGAGCGAAAGAGATAAGAAACCGGCCGGTAATGGCGGGCGTGCGGTTAGCGGGTTGGCTGGGCGAGTGGAAACTGCCCGATCGGGGCGGCGCCGTTAGCGGCGTGCGGCAGCCAATTACAGCGGGTTGACCAATCTGCCCGTTTGGGGTCCTTTATTTTTTGACTTTTGACACATCGATTAATAACGAACCTCGGACCCCAGGAATGGGCGCCCCAGATAGGCCGGAGGATGGTGGGTGCTAGTGTGCTAGTGGCGGTGTGTATTACATCGGATGGACTCTACAAAGCGCCATTAGACTGGCTCCGGCTGGGCACGGTGGCTTATCACGATGTGCACTGGGTGAATACTGTGTATTATTCTGTGTCTTGTGTCGAGTAACACTATTGTCCTACCTACCCGAGAGATTTACCGCGCCCACGGCGCTCTCAGCCAGACGGGCCAGTGCGGTTCCCTCTGGCTCGCCCAAGCATCCGGTGGCCGGGCGCTGGCCAATGACGGCAGCCAGCGCCGCTTATCTGGCGCCAGTCAGAGGCAGCAACAGCTCATCCTCTGCTTACGTCACGCTGAGACCGGTATCCGTTCTCGCTTTCTGTTTGTTTAATTTGTCGTTTGTTTTTTTTGTTGTTGTTGGTGGTTTGTTTGCGGGCTGTTCTTCTTTTCCTTCCCTCTGCCCAGTGGCTATTCCTTCTCGAACCAGTCCCTACATATCTGCGCGTATCCCTTGTTGCGCAAACGAACGGTCCACATTGTGAACGCACCCTCGATACACCGCTTTACGAAGTGGGATTGACTGCGCTTCGCCATGGATACTCCGCCTTTTTACCCCACCTTGTAATCTTCTAGGCTCTGAATTCGTTATAATTAGTTCTAAACTTCTATCCACCTTTGTTTAGTCTCTCTGCCTGTCCGACCACCCAGCCCACACACCAAACGGCCCTTCTGCCTGGAGCGGACAGATATTGGGCGCCGCACGCCCCGGCGCCGTTGCGAGATGAGCTCTTATGACTCGCAGTTGCCGCTTTGGGCTGGGACACTCTCTCGGGTGTTGATGTGTCGAAGTGATTGAACTACTCAAAAGTATTGAAACAAATTAAAAGATATTAAAGTGATCACCACCCTCTGGTTGACAGCTTCTCGCTGGCCTTGAGCGACTCGACGGTGATACCAAACATAGCCGGGCCCAAATCGCTCGAATACTCGACAAGTCTCTTTGGATCATTGTAGTGGGTCACGGCATTCACGATGGCCCGCGCGACACGCTCAGGGTTGGCACTCTTGAAAATCCCAGACCCCACAAAGACCCCATCGCAGCCCATCTGCATACACAGTGCAGCGTCAGCTGGGGTTGCAACTCCACCAGCGGCAAAGTTCACAACGGGGAATTTCCCACCATCGTCGATGAACTGCTGCAGCAGCTCACGCGACACACGGTACTCCTTCGCACGCGCTGCAACCTCCTTTTCTCCCTTGAGCTCCAAACACCCCGCGATCTCCTGCTGGATCTGCAAAATGTGGCTCACGGCCTCCGACACATCGCCCGTGCCCGCCTCGCCCTTGGTACGCAGCATCGCTGCTCCCTCCGACAGCCTCCTCAGCGCCTCGCCCAGGTTCCGCGCACCGCACACAAACGGCACCTTGAACGCCCGCTTGGGGATATGGTTCACGCGGTCCGCGGGCGTCAGCACCTCCGACTCGTCGATGTAGTCCACCTCGAGCGCCTCGAGGATCTGCGCCTCGACGCCGTGCCCAATGCGGCACTTGGCCATCACGGGGATCGACACGGCAGCCATGATGTCCGCGATGAACTTGGGGTCCGACATGCGCGCCACGCCGCCCTGGGCGCGGATGTCGGAGGGCACGCGCTCGAGCGCCATCACTGCACACGCGCCCGCGCGCTCCGCGATCACTGCCTGCTCGACGTTGACAACGTCCATTATCACGCCGCCCTTGAGCATCTGCGCGAGCCCGGCTTTGAGCGTCTGCTCTTCGTCTGTGTATGTGTCTGAGGTCATCTGGGGTTCGAGTCAATCGAGTAATTGGCTGGTTCAATGATGCAGAGGTGTGAATTGTCTGAGTCGGTTAAGGAGACATAGGTGGGTGTTCCATGTTTATATACTGGGACATCCCGCAGTATTAGATATGAGGCATTGCCGCTAGTTGCTCACTATACTTGATATACTATTTTCGTGGGGTGGGTTCAAAGATCCGGACGTGCTCGCCAAATCGGGTATCGATATCGCATTTGACAAGGTTGTCGCTAAAGGTGCTCCAACCTGATCGAGCAATAGGCGATAATCTGTCGGTAGTTTTGTAAGAGTCTATTTGTTGACTATTCGTTGACTCATACGTAGAAAGAGTCAAAATACACCCGTTGAAGTGCTAAGTTGATGCTCTGGAGGCTTGGTGGAAAACAATGCGCGCGCTGAAGAGAGCCTGTCAAATTCGAACCACAAAAACAATTCTCCGGCTTCGGTGGTTCGTCACCTACAAAACTCCCTTCATTTTACTTACTGCCGCAATAACTTGATCTGTATCATATTGAATGTCTGCAAATATCATATATGCAACTGACAACCTGTAAAATGTAGTTCCCCCTTTCAGGCCGCACGCGGCTGCTTCACACCATAACAGACTTCACCACAAACTCATCAACAAACCACCGATGGAACCGACTGTCTCTAGTCAGCTCCGGATGGAAAGAAGTCCCCAAGACACTCCCCTGTCTCACCGCAACAATAAGCCCCCCACGGTCCTCCCCCAGTCTCGCCAGCACCTCAACTGGCCCGCGCTGTGCCTTGCCCTTCACCGCAATCGCCTCAACCACCCCATCCTCACCACTGCCTTCCTGCTCTTTATGCTGTATCGCGGCAATGTCTACACAGCTGACAACAGGCGCACGGATGAACACCCCCGGGAACGCAGCCCCACCGCCAACCCCATCAACGACAACTCCGCAGCAGAACGACTCGGCCTGTCTCCCGAACGCGTTCCTTTGTATCTCGATGTCCATCGCGCCCAGCGCGCGCTGGCCCGCACGCGCACCGGACACGCGCGACGCCAGCAGGATCAGCCCGGCGCAGGTGCCCCACGTTGGGCGCCCCGAGTTGACGAACTCCGCGAGGGGCAGCAGCAGCCCCGTGCGCTCCGCGATGAGGGATATCGCTGTGGACTCGCCGCCCGGGATGATCAGCGCGGAGCACTGGGCGAGGTCAGCCGGTGTGCGGACTTCGAGCGTTGCTATCTCGTGTGTGTGGTTGGAGGTCGCGGTGTGGATGTGTGCGATGTGCTCTGCAAAGGCGCCCTGGAGCGCGAGGACGCCAATGACGATTTTCCCACCTTCGGTTGAGGACATCTCTTTGTTTGAGCTTTTTTTTTTTTTTTTTTCATTTATTCCATGATCTTGTTTGCATGATTCAGATCGGTATATATTCTGTTCGGCTTCGTTTCGGTAATCCATCATGTTTGATGGGCATCGTGTTTGGTGGTGCTGGTATTAGGTGCAACTGCCAAAGTGGATATGGCGGTGATAATTCACTCGAACAGCTAGCGCAGTCCTACGTTTGACAGCACTTAGACTGTCGGCGTCAAGAGCTGCCTGATCGAGCTGACCCGACTGGCTCAGATCAACAATGACGGTCCGAGTTGTTTTGCGCCTAGTACCGGAGGTGGTTGTCCATCTCGTTGCTTAGTTCCTTCAACCGATGGTGAATCGCACCGCTGGGTATCATCATCAGTTCATGTCACATTGAAACGAATTTGTGGTTCAACTTGAAATGCTTCTGACATTTCGGGTCTTTTTGTGGTCATATTTCCACGAAGCGACCCATTTGTATCACATAGCCAACGGTTTTGTGATTCAAAGTCAAACGGTTTTTGAAACTTTTCTGTGCTTTTGTGTTCGATCGTGTTCTTGAAAAGTTGTATTTGTGCTATAATGCAACGGCTCTGTGGTGTACTTCAGTCCGTTTGCTAGGGCCATACAATAACCCGGCGTCAACCCGTCCTTTAAACTGCAATCGAGCCGACCCACCGTAGTTTTCGTAGTCAAATCTTTCTTTCATATTTTCAAGATTATTCATCGGTATACATTCTATAAACTGTGTTCTTGCTGATACCGCGACACAACCAGCGAAATTCACTTGAGCAGCTCACAGTCCATCCATTTGACGGCGCGCAGACTGTCAGCGTCCAGAGCTGCGCGATCGAGCAGGCCCAGCTGGATCAGATCGCCAGCGACAATCCCAGCCTTTTGCGCACAGTACCGGAGGTAGTCAAAATTGTCATCCATATCGTCACTCAGCTCCTCGACCGACGGGGAATCGTCGCGCCGGTTAGCATCGTCCGCCTCAACGGTAATGCGGTACTTCTCACCGTGCGGACCGGACTCAGTCACCGCTGCAGTCATCTCGTGCACTGCGTCGCGCTCAGGCAGGATATCTCCCTTGGTCACCACACCCCATAACAGCCAGAAAACAGAGTTGGCCGCACGCCAGTAGATCGCCTCGTTGTACAGCTTCTTCACGCGCTGCTCAAACGCATGGTCTCCTCTGCCAGCTATCGCGGGCGTGCTGGCCGTGCTCGGGTCGTCGCCTGTCAAAATTCCTGGATAGTCCACATATGCAGAAATCAGGTTCAGCCGCTCTTGCGGGCTAGGGTACCGGTCGTCCACAAGCAGGTAGCTCGCTGCTGGGTCGTGGTAGTTGGCCATCCACTCGCAGAAATGGTTGGTGATGTCGTATGCTGGCAGATTGGCACCAGAGTACTCAAAGTCGATAACAACGAGTTTCTTGTCGAGCTTTGAAGCATCGTTCGCAAAGCTCACCGAAGTGGACGACTTGTTGTCGTGGCTGTAGAGGCTGATCGATGAGGTACGTCTCGCTAGATCGGGAGTATCATCCATGCTCAGTTGCGCCAGTTCCTCTTCGATCTTGTTGTAGAAGAGCAAATTGCCGTACTGGGTATCATTGTGACAGAAAACCAAGTCTCTTGTGTACGACCCCTTGTAGTAAGCATGCAGCCAATTCTCATACTTGGCAACTGTCTCTCTAAATGTCTTGTAGTCAGTCAAAAAGACAGCCTTTTGTTGTTCCAAGGTGCTTCCTTCAACCGCAGCATCAACCAGCTTCAGCCACTTGTCGATCGTACTCCACACTCTGGGCCCGGCAATTATCTCTTCCGGTTCCAGTGGAATACCCGTGTGTAACTCCTTCATACGACGTGCAATCATTCGGCTGATCCGTGGTTCCCTAATCTGATCCTTGTTCAGTGTGATTGAGTTGTTCAAAAACTGCTCGAACCGGCCATTTGTAAAACATCCTAGGAGCTTGGCGCCAATATTATTCTTTGACAACCGCGTCAGGACATCGAGCTCCGCCTCACGGTCAATGATGGAGTCCACGTTGGGCCCGTAGATCCGGAGTAAAAGAGGATAGTAGCTCTTGTAGGTCACTTTGTAGACGCAGTTGGTGAGAGCGCCGCTGATTCTCCTGAATTGCAGCTCCTCGATATTTTTGGAATTGATTGAAATCTTGTGCCACTTGGGGATCCGCAAGGTCTTCAAAATCGACAAAATGTCTTGTTTGAAGTAGTCCACGGGTAGCGTGTTATCGAGAACCGCTTTGACCGCTGGTATCTCGCTTGAGCCATCGTCCGAGAGTGAAAAATTGCTACTCACAGCGGTCGAAATTGGTGTATCGTGGTGTGGCTTTAGCAAGGGCGATGACCCAGGGTGTCTCAGGAATGCTGTCCTAGTGCCAGACGTTGATCTCCTGCGAGACGACGAAGACGACGAGTGCTTTCTGAGCCGTGGTTTTTCCATCGTGGGGACTGCGGGTGTGAGTGTGCAATGTTGGGCCGAGATGGGCGAGAGAAAGGTGCAAAAGGAGCGGGAGACAGAGGAGGGTAGGAACAGGGCCTTCTTTGCCAGGAAGCGTGTAGAAGTAATGGTATGTACAATCGAGCGCGAATGTGGGACTCAGATGGGGGGCGCGGTCTAGTTGTCAACAACAGAGTTACCTTGAGCACAGTAACACAAAAACGCCGGCGCTAGTCTCGTGCCATCGAGATGCGATCGAGAGACACTCGGCGAGGCTGACGTCAGCAGAGGCCAACGGCATGTGACAGTGGCTATTTGGGCGGGGCACGCCTCTTTTGTTTCGTTGGATCTTTTTCTGAGTGTGGGGATGTGGGCTGGCTGACTGCTGCCGGGATATGACATACCCTCTCTGATTGTGCAATTGGCACGTCGAGACCGGATACAGATGCTGCAGAGTGTCTGATTGCAAACCGGCACTTCTCCCAGCTCTTTCTCCCCCAGTGCCGTGCAAATGCTGGTGACACCACTCTGCTCTATCTCCTGTAACGGAGCGGCCTACTGACTGCTCTCGCTGATACGAGTCAGGGCTCTGGCGTGCGGATACACCAGGCGTGCGCAGCCTCTTTGAGATTCGCCTTTGAGTGTGGGGGCTTTTTTTTGGCACATCTCAAACTCCGCGCTTTTTTCTTTATGATTTATTTTTTTTGCACTATCACCAGGCTGTGTTTCAGCTTTCAGCTTATCACTTGCCTGACAATTTCAATTCTCCTACGGTAAGCTCAATTGCAAACTCGAGAGGAATAGCAGCAAAGTTTTGAAGAAGTGATCTGAGCCGCTTTCATTTAAGAACGTCGCTACGCGAAATTGCATCGCGGGTAGACCCCATTTCGCCTTTGCCATTATGCATCGATTTGAAAGTGCTGCGACTTGTCAAAAGAGGGGCTGAGGACTCGCTTTCGTTTCTCCAACTCGCACCCTATCTCCATTCGGATCAACACCCGGGTGCTTCGGGACACTCTTGTGGCTTATCTTTCCATGAAGATTTTTTCACTACTCTCGATGCTTTATCACAATATTTCTTTTGAACTCCGGACGACTCACATAAAAATCATACCATCATAAATGGAAAAATCTTGTAGCGGAATATGTGGGGAAAAATGAAAAGTTTTCTTTGACAAGAAAATTTGACTGGATTTTTGAGGATCTCAGAAAGAACCACCCAATTCTTCAGAATATGACTACCAAAACTTCAATAACCTGTCGAGTAATTATGTTTCGCTTCCAGTGCGTTCAAGTGTCCAGCCCTCCAGCTCCAGCAGCCATATCAATCACGTGCCATAAATATTGGTTTACGCACCACTATATCTATTTGTGTCCGTTTTGGGCAAAAAGTAAACATTCGCGATGAGCCTTGTTTTAGTTCACCTCCATCCTTTGCAACTTCCCCATTACTTTCACTTAAAGATCTCAAAACCACTGGAGCCAGACCTGCCTAAAAGACCGACACCTCAAGCTGAATCGCTTAACCGGGTGCTGAGCTTTGCAACAACAGTATCAGTCCTCTATTTGCAATTCCTTTTCTTTGAGATACCCAAAGCTCTACCACCTTGAACACGGCATACCCAGACCTTCTTTCGCTATGAGCACGCTTAATGGGTTTGGTTCCTCCAAAATGATCATCAGCGTGCCGTTCACATACACATATTTCCTGAAGCCCTCTACACCCACATCAGGAATCGTCTATGAGTCCGCAGACTCAAACCTTTGGAGATCCGTCACTTCGGAGCTGGCCTCAGGAAACAGCAACCCGTTCTTCACCAGGATCTGCGAGGAGGACCCTGGAGCACGCATTGTTGACAACCTTCCTAGTTTGAGGCAGGCTTCCAACAATGTGAACAATACGTATGCTGCACAGGGTATTGTTGTTGTGTTGAACGAGTACAAGTGCGACACAAACGTCGTTACCGCCTCGATCATCGGAGACTCCCAGCAGCAGGGGGACATGAACGATATCCGGCTTCAGCTGTTTGAAAGCTACACGCAGATGGTTAAGAAAAAGATCTCCATTGAGCATGACAAACACTTTTTCCTCTTTGACAGCGTCATTAACAACCTGACGTCTTCCTTCACGGGGGTGCTCGATGACATCTCTGAGTTTACAGGTACGTCGCTCTTCATTTCTCCCGCGTCGCTGGACCAGCCACAGAAGCTGAACATCCATATTATTGGAAGCCCGGACGCAGTCACCATGGCTGAGAACAGGATTAGACTGTGCATCGACAACGCTAACCCGGAGTCGTACGTTGACTGCCTGGATCTGGACCACCTATCGCTGCTGCCGCTCATTGGAGGAACGTCCTTTTTCAACTTTAGACAGATTGTGAAACAGACAAATTGCCACCTGTACCTTCCCAACCTGACGCCTGACCTTTTCGCAGGCGCCCACTCGCGGCAGGGTACTCGCCCTTCAGAGATATACATCACGGGCGTGCAGTCGCAGGTGCTACTGACCAAGTACCTCCTATCGCAGATCATAGCCAAGGTTTCGAGCCCCTTCATCAAGACCCTGCTTGTGATGCCGATCAAGCGCGAGCTGCTCATCCTCATGAGACAGGACGAGCAGCTGCAGGACATCATGTTCAGCACCGGCTGCTTCATCCAGATCCCGACGCTGGGCGCGGGCGTGGAGGCCACCAACGATGCTGAGATTGGCGGCGACCTAGTGCGCTTCCAGGGAAACTCGGTCGAGCTCGTTGAGATTGCGATCGAGCGGTTCATGGGACTCATGGCGGAGTACTATACGGCTAAGCACTCCGTGTCTGTGTCGTCCGCGTCGCACGCCGACGTTAACCAGCTCCTGCGGTTTTCGGACCTCGTTGCATCCGCGACGGGGGATATCCTGAGCGTTGCAGCGACCACGCACAACGGCGGAAGGGTCACGTACACGTTCAACGCGGTTGGGCGCGCCGAGGGCATCAAGAGCGCCGTTGGACTTCTCAAGAATTTTGCATCGTACATTGGGTCCGCTGTCCTTGAGGAGGAGGTTGTCTACCAGCTCGAGCTGTCCAACAAGGAGAGAGATTTCATTGGGGGAAAGAAAAACGGCAAAATCCTCAAGATCATGAATACCGCTTCTGTCCTAATCAAGATCATCCCCTTCACAGAGTACGATTTCCTCGTTGAGATTGCTTCAAGAAGCCTTGCCGACTCTCTGATGGGGCTTGGCCTTTTCGAGGAGGAGCTGCCAACGTCAACCACATTCAACATCCCGGAGAGCTTCCACAGACAGATCATTGGGGTTGGTGGAACAACGATTCAAACAATCATGAGAAAGTATAACGTGTTCATCAAATTTTCGAATAGTTTTGAGCTCGGTGACAGTGGTGAGCACAGGAGCGCAAAGTCCCATGTGTCAAACCAGCAGCAGTCTTTCATCCGCAAAAACAACGTTGTAATCAAGTGCCCTGCAAAGAATAAGAACCAAATTCCGCTGGCTAAAGCCGAGCTCGAGAAACTCGTTGAGAGCGTTACCAACTTTAACTACTCCAGGACCTTGGTGAAGTTGTCACGGTCGCAATGGCGACTCCTCACAGGGCCTGGCAACTCGGTAGCTCAGAGGAGAACACCAACCAACTTTGTCACTGAGCTCGAGAAAAAGATCAACGTGTTCATCAAGTTCCCCACGGAGGAACCCAGAACCGCTCTTAACCTTGAAATATGCGGCGTTGACAACCACTCAATGAGCTGTGCGCTCCAGCTTGACTCAGGTCTCCCATTCGAGTACGAGTTCAAAATCTCGCTGAACAAGGAGTTTGCCAAAATCCGCGAGGCCAGTGAGAATAGCAAGAGCCTGCTAGGCCAAAACGGGGCGCGCCGCAACGCCGTCGGCTCCGAGTTCCTCAGGCAAATCATTATCCCTTTGAAGCTCTGCTTTGACATTGAGGTACAGGCTCTTGAGGACCCCACCGTTCTAGAGTTTGAAGAGCACACCGCCGTTCTGCAGGAGACAACCAACAGAATGCTCGTTCAGGCCGAGGATCCCAAAGCCAGGAGAGCAGCAGCGACTCCGTATCATTCTGTCATCCTCAGCTTTTTCCCTGCGTCGGTCTCCCCCGAATGGGCAGGCGACATCGCCGCGTCCCCCGAGTTCTTGGAGGTGTCCAAGATTCTCGTCAACTTTTTGAGAGAACACAAGTTTATGATCGTGGACAAGGGCCCACGAGAGCGCCGCAATCACATAGTCAAGGGCGCAGATGCGGCAAACACGTCGGGGGCACCCATCTCCAGCGAGCTCCCGATAGACAAAATGGACACTATTGACATTTTCCAGTCCCGGTACGCCAAGAGCACTGGATCGTTGTATGCGTATGACGAGCAGCGGAGACAGCGCAGCCAGGTGAACTCCTTTGAGGCTCAGCTTGGCAATGGTGCCGCAAAAGCTGCCGGGATGAACCTCAACATGGTGGCGCTCGCTAGTGGACAGACACACCAGAAGGCGCGCCAGTCGCAGATGAACCTTCAAGGGCCAGCTGCTAGAGCAAGCGGCGGGGGCTACACCACCAACGCGACATCCTCATGGGGCTACACGAGGATGCAGTAACCCATATCTCTAATGGACAATTTTTCAATGTTTTTGTTTCTTGGTTGCCATTTTATTATCGAAGCACGCAGTATGTAATGTCCTTTTTTTTCTTCTTCTTACGTTTACGCCAAAATATATACCCCAGTACCGAAATTTCAAACAAAACAAACAAACAGATACATCAGTCATCCGCTGCGCCATTCATGATCCCAGTATGCACCTTATCAAGCGCGGAAGCCAGCGAACTTCGCACAGGTTGACCTCCGTTCTTAACCCACTTTCTCGCGATGGCCTCCGCGGTGTTCGTCTGGTATATGATGCTGGAGGGATTTTGGGGATTCGTCGTCGGTAGCCCGTTGTGTCTCAGGTGATTGAACTCCATACTGAGCGATCCAGTGAGCGTGTCGAACGCCAGGTTCAGCTTTGAGTCGCAGTTGTAATGTAGCTGTGTATTCACCTTCTTAGCAAGTTTCGCAGCGGCCGCCGCCATCACAGGCAGCGGCGATGCTCGACCACTCGGGCCACCACTCGCGAGCACCGCAAGCGACTCATCCACCGCCTCTGTCCCGTCCAGGTCGTACTCGATCAGCGTTGCCTCGCGCCGCCTGTTCCCCAGGTCGTCAGTACATGACATCTGCAGGTAGTACCGCGTGCCCTTCCAGTTCGTCGAGCGCGGACGAAACCGGTACCCATTTTTCAATGCAACGTCAATTGCACGGTGCAGATAATGCGTCTTGAGCCCGTCTTTCACGGCCGTTTTGTGCTCCCCGAGGATTTCAATCTCGTGGGGCGTGTGGCTTTTCTTCATGAACAGCTCTGCGATTGACCCGATCTCGTCAAGCCGTTGGACAACGTAGGCAGGCACGAACGTGTGGAATTTGAGACCGATGATGTCTCGCGTGTTGTGTTCAAACATTCGCGCTAGAAACTCGTCGTAGCTGATCTTGCCTGTGGTGGGGGCAGGGGCCGCGGTGGTGCCATTACCACCCCCTGTGTGTGATGCTGACTGCGGTGCATCCAGCTTCGGATCAACGTGCGTTGTTATAGTCTTGAGCCGGGCGAACATCTTCACCTTCTGATTCTTCTTGTACTTTTTGTTCCTCTGCCTGCACAGATCGCACGTCCTGAACTTTTGAATGTAGAACGCGCTTTCGTCCGTCTTGCCGGCTATACGCTCCCTGCGGCACTTGATGCACACTGGTATCTCTTTTGCGTCTTCCATTGTCAGAGGCTATGCAATTCTCTTTCAGCTTTTGCTTCTTCCCCAGCTGATCCAGGAGATGTCTGTCTGCAGAGCACACCTAGTGACATCGGGGAAAAACCAATCGGTGCTAGTCGTGCACCACGCAACTGAAATTGCGGAGTGGTGAAGAAGAGACCCCAGTGAGGGCATAGAAAGTGAACAACCTCGGGAGGGATCAGTAGTGGACGGGGAATTGGAGCGCCAGAGTAAGACATGAGTTCTCTCTATCTCCCGAACCCGTGTTTGCTGGGTATTTTGCTCACGATTTCCACGCACGACGGCCACCAGCTGGTGTTTCACTATCCTCCGAACCCAAACGAGTATGGTTACAAGGCCACGCCGATGGCTCAGCAGCTGGCTGACATAAAGAATGACGAGGATTACTACTCCTCGAGCAGTTCAAGCGACGGGGATGACGACGACGACGATGACGATGACCGGCTCGATAGCGACGTTGGCTCGTCTACGACAAACGAGGAGACGACAAACAGCAACAAGAGCAGTACAGGCGGTGTGTTCAATGCCGGCACGAGCAACAACTACCTCTCTGGCCGGGCACTGCTTGACATGCTCGATGAGCAGGATCGGAAACGCAAGAAGAAGGAAAACAAGAGGAAGAACCTGATGAGGCATATCCTTATGAGCTCCGATGGCACCACCACGCATACTGCTGATAACAATAGCCCAACTCCTAACCATGAGACGTCCTCGAACATCACGAAAACTAGCTCTCTGAATAACTCGGTCTCGTATGTGGGTGATCACAAATCCAAGTCTGTGACCTCCACCAATAACGGAACCTTCCCAGACCAGGATAGCCCGAGAGTGACCAAGGTGTTTGGCTTTGACATTGACTTTGTGAGTGAAATTGTGACACCACCAAAACAGCTTTGCAATACAAGGTTTGAACTTACTGTCGATGACATGGCATTCTTGGGTCTTCCCATCCACGTTTACAATGATGGGTGCTGGAGAGCTGAGAGAAGACGAAGCAAGAGGAAAGACGCCACTAGACGGAGCAAGTCGAAGCACAGCTTCAGAGGAAGCACGACCAACAGCCAGACAAAAAAGACTTCGAAGGGCTCGGACAGTAGTTCCGACGACGAGGATGCCAACCTTGATGAAGCCGCGCAGGACGACAAGCATGCTGATGACGCGGACGACGATGACGATGACGTGCATCACGAGCAGGACTGTCCGATGCATATGTTCCATGTGGTGTTTGTGATGAACCCTCCGGTTGTTGAGTACAACTATCGCATTGATGAGATGTATCACTACTTAGTGAGCAGACTCACCCTTGTTCTGCGGTACGAGCAACAAAAGTCCAATTACATTTGGAAAGAAGCGTCGCATATTCTGAAATTGAAAGAGGAGCTTGCGCATCTGCCAACCAATGAGCAATGGACCTCCATCATCGACCAGTCCTCACTGGCCAGCGTTATTTCAAGAACATACCAGTCGATCTCAAAATCTGAGATCGTCAATATTGAGATAAATGGCAAGCTGAGATCGTTTCAAATTCCAATCAAAACTGAGTTCAGTGCCTTGCCTCCCAGGACAACTCCAGTGCTACCCGGGTCGACTCTCTCGTCCATCTCCCCGATCAACGACTCTGAGTTTGAAACAAACGACAGCACCGAGGGCACGCTGATACATTTTGCGCTACTACTCTTGGATGACCCAGAGACGATCATCAGAGATATCAGGGCAGAGAGGGACAGCATAATTGCAAATTTCATCAGGATGATCAAGCCCACTGACAGCCTTCTCCGTCTCTCTACACTCAGTGGACTCGATGTTTCACAGATTGAAACATTTGCCAACCATATGGTTTATTGGAGGAGGGCCAGGGCTGTCCTACCGTTGCTACCCCGAAACATATACATAGTGTCTCCCATGGCCCCCATGAGCAGGCTATACCAGGACACCGCTCTGTTCAAACAGCAGTTCCCCTCTCTTCCATTGCTTCCCAATTTCCTCTCGCTGGTGTCCTCCTCGTCTAACAAGGCGAAACAGATATCGTCCATCATACCGAGCAGAGACCATCGCGACCTGTACCTCGACGCCGTTGCGTGGCTCCTCAAATATGGCTATCTCTGTCAATTACACACATTTCTGTGGCTGAAGATAAGCAAGCAGATCAAGATCAAAGTAGATGAAGAACTGGAGAAGGAAGGAGTCCAACGAAGACGTGCTTCTGCTGGAGGTGGGTCTGGAGATCCAGATTCCGGAAGACACGCAACCAGCGACTTCAACAACGGAGACGCGAGCGGAAAAACGCGGTTTACTGACAACACATCCAAGATGGAGCCTAGTGACCAGATTGGTCTTGCCAGCAATTTGGCGTTGACGAGCCTATCCAGTCCTGCTAATGGGGCGGGCCTAGGAAAGGGCATGAAGAAGCTGGAGGTGGAGGAAGAGGAGGAAGAGGACACCATCTTGCTGGATCCGGAAAGCGCGACAGCCCTGGAGAGAAGGTGGATTGGCAAATGTGTCGAAGGGCAGTCTCCTGAGATGACGGCGCTGTTCTACCGGCTCACGAAGTATATGAACGGGAGGAACGCGTTGGAAATGTGCATCACCAAGGAGAACGTCCCAAGACAGGAAGTCAGGAAGCTGCTGTACGCTCTGGAAGCACATATAATCACAGTCCGGCACTGGTAGAGAAGTCTCACCATGTAACAATACGAATCTAGCATTCATTATCCAGGTACCATCAGTGGTTCTTCGAAGTACTTAGAAAAGCCTTGTATATCCCCAACCGGTCGTGTCCTGCTCAGATCGACATCGGCGAAAATGATCGGTGTGAGCCAAAGAGGGTCGGTCGGGCAAACAGCCTCTGGTCGGCCAAATAGATTATCGAGCTTCTCGTAGATCAACGCCACCCTGTGCAATTTATAGATCTGATCTGCCAGTCGCGCGAGCTAGAACTTGCTGAATTGTGACCTACGGCAGGAACAGAATCGACATTTGTTGCGTGGAAAACCTATCAACCGTGGCATGGCAAGCTAACACAAAACAGAACCCACGGCAGACTTATAATCCGCAAAAGATCCTAACAGACCTTGCAATTTTTCATTGCCCTCCCTCTGTGTGTGCTGACACTTCTGTTGCGATAGAGTTATCCCTTTAATGACGGATATTACACAAGAAAGCATCCCGGGCATTGCCCCGGAAGCGGTCGGCATTGAGGTGCCCTCCACGGTCGACGAAGCAGATGAAATACAGCTAACCCCCCAGCCCATGGACCCAGAACTGCGCCAGCGACTCATACGACAGGCAAATGAGCGGTTTCAGTTTCGAAGCCGAAAACTCAGCATTGCACATGGGAACTACGTTAAGGTGATGTTTCTTCTCGGAGTTCTGCAGGTCATAGGATTGGCATTTTTCACAAGAGGCTTCCTGCTATCGCGCCAGGTTCTTCCTAACCAGTCTACGTGTATCGAGCAGCAAGGAAACTCACAATGTATCAACGCGTCGCCGTTCTCCAAGTCGATCCTCCTGGTTATTGACGCGTTGAGATTCGATTTTGCCATCCCTGTCGAAGGCAGCCAAGAGATGTACCACAACAAGTTCCCTCTGCTATACGACCTCACGCAGCAGGAGCCCGAAAACTCGCTGCTGCTGAAATTCATTGCTGATCCACCAACCACAACGCTTCAAAGATTGAAAGGACTTACAACTGGATCCCTCCCCACGATTATAGACGCTGGATCCAATTTTGACGGCGACACGATCGACGAAGACAACTGGATCAGCCAACTACACAGCAACGGAAAACGAGTGGCCTTTGTGGGGGACGATACATGGACAGCACTGTTTACCCCCTTCTTATACCCTAATCTAACATTCCCATACGACTCGCTCAATGTTTGGGACTTGCATTCAGTTGATAATGGAGTGATAGAACACATATTTCCAATCATCAACAACTCGAGCGACTGGGACCTGCTCATTGGACATTTCTTGGGGGTGGATCACTGTGGACATAGATACGGACCAGAGCACTACGCCATGGAGCAGAAGCTCAATCAGATGAACCAGGTGATTGAAGATGTTATCCGGCAAATGGACGATGAGACAGTGCTCATCATTATGGGAGACCACGGCATGGACGAGACGGGAAACCACGGCGGCGAGTCTGCTGATGAGGTGGAGTCAACCATCTTCATGTACTCCAAGCAACCATTTTTTGGAAGAGTGCCGAACCCCGAGTCCGCTTACAACATCAGCGGTGCTGGCAAAAGCCATAGATCAGTGAACCAAATTGACCTAGTTCCGACAATGTCCTTTCTGTTCGGTATTCCTGTTCCTTACAACAATCTAGGTCAACCCATTGAGGAGGTGTTTGCAGGGGTTAATGAGAACTACCAGCAGCTGGCGTCGGTGAATTACTACACGTCTTTGCAGATTCAAAAATACAGGAACACTTCTGAGTCTTTACAGGACGATGTGGAAGTGAACGAGTTGTTCATCGCTTTAGAGCATGAGTGGGAACAGCTAAAGAATGACAGCGCAACGACAAAAGAGCAGTGGTATGCCTTTGTACAGAAATGTTACAAGTATCAACAGCTTTCGCTTGAGCGCTGCAAAGATTTGTGGGCGAGATTTGACATGGTGAGCATCACGCTGGGCATCATTATCACTGTGCTGTCTCTGATACTACTGATCATCTACTCCAAGCTGATTCCATCAGTTGTTATCGCACAGCTAAACCCGCAATTTCTGAACTCGAGCATCGCAATCGTCTTCGTATGGATTGTGCTGCTTGGCTCCTTTTACGTCGTACTTAAGCCAGAACACCTTACCATGACGTGGGCCGTTTTGTTGGGTGTTGCTGCCGGTATCACCAACGGCATCCTGGCGCCCGTCATGGACAGATACTCAGTCCCGTGGTTGATTTCACAAGCGGGTGAGAACCTGTTGCAAAATGGATGGACCTATTTTGCGCTCCTCATAATTGTACTGCATTCTCTGATTTTCACATCTAATTCATTCATCATATGGGAGGACAAGATTGTGGCCTTTTGGTTGACTACTTTTGGATTTCTCTCCCTGTTCAAGTCGTTCAAGCAGGATACTCGTGTCAAGAGGGTACTTGGGTGCTACCACTCCTTTGTGTTCATTGTCCTGACTCGTCTTGTTTCCACTATCACACTTTGCCGCGAAGAGCAACAACCTAAGTGCCAATCAACGTTCAAGATCTCCTGGTGGAGTGTCCTCCTACTGTATGTGTCTGCGTATCTGTTGCCTGAGGTGATCAAGGGATTCTACAGGATCTCCTCGTCTTTTGAGGGCGCCGCGTCTCTTTGGATCACCAAGAGTTTGAGGGGCTTGATGATCATGACTGCCATGTATTGGACTCTGGAGTATGTTCAGAATGACGAGTATCTGAACTCAAAGTTTGCCCTCCCGCATGAAATCTTGAAGACGTCGAGGCTCACCATTGCAAGGGTTGTATTTGGCATTGCGTTGGTGGCTGGAAACATTGGCTGGTCGTTTGGGCCGCTGTGTATCCGCCTAGATCTGAGCACAGAAAGGGAAGATGGCGACGAGGGAGCACCCCGGAACCCCTCAGTTAACAAAGAAGCGCACATTCTTGGATATGGCAACAGCTACGGCTCAAGCTATTTCCTATTGATTATCAACGTGCTCGCAGCCATCCTGCTCGTGAACAAGCCTCTCGGCGGACTTTCTCTCTTTGCGCTCACCAATCAGATCTTGACTCTACTCGAGCTTGTGGATCTTCTCAACATCAGATCTAACCTCATTGCCGTGGTTGTGATGGGCCTTCTCTCATACCTACACTTTTTCACGACGGGTCATCAAGCCACGCTCCAGGCAATCCACTGGGAGGTTGGGTTCATCATGAATGAAAACATCACGTTCCCGTTCACCCACCTGGCGATAGTGCTCGACACTTTTGGTCCATTCATCATTGTCTGTCTGTCTGTGTCGCTGCTCTCTATGTGGAAGATTCCACCAACCAATAAGCCCATTTCTCTCATTTCCAAGATTGTCGAGAATGCAACGAGCCTCCTCATATACCAGTTGTGCATTACGCTGTCTACGCTCGTCATGGCGGCTCATTTCAGAAGACATCTCATGGTGTGGAAGATTTTCGCACCCAGGTTCATGCTCAACGCAATGGTTGTCATTCTGATGAACGTGATTTTGACATTTGTAACGGTGGGTGCGGGCAGTGGACGTGTCATAAAGCGATGGAACGAGATTTTTGGCAAATGAGACAGACGTTTTGGTAATTCTCTGTGGATCGACTCTGTAATTTTATAACCCCAAACTATCGTAATTTTTCGGTTTTAATCTTCGTCAGACATGGACATATCAGTTCAGTTTGTTATAGTACAATTTTCGAATCTATACATGGTCATTCCAGGTTGGGATCGATCTGGCTCAGAAATACCTGGTCGTCAAGAGTGGACTGCAACGCGCCAAATGCTGAGCCGTCATCCATCAAAATATCGTCAGCCGCTCCAAACAGGTTCTGGTTCAGCAGAGGGTCGCCGTTCGAATTCGGCCCTCCCGGGGACAGCCCTGCCCCACTTCCGTTCGACATAGTATCCATTTGAAACATTAAGTTGTTCGGCGGCGGTGCAATGTCGAACTTTGGTCCTTGCGCGCCAACCATCGGCACTGCAAATTCTGGTTGTGGCTGTGGTTGCTGTTGCCCTGGTATCAAGGCGTCGCTGGAGTTGGATTGTTGCTGTTGCTGTTGTTGCTGAGCTTGCAGCTGCGCGAGTTGTTGTGACAGCTGAGCCTGTTGTGCTTCCTGAGCCCGCTGAGCCTCTTGCGCTCGCTGCGCAGCCTGGGCCTGTTCCCTCTCCCTCTGCTGTTGTTGCTGGAGCTCAGCAGCCGCTCGTGCTGCAGCCTCCTCAGCCTCGCGCTTCTCGCGCGCCTCGCGGGCTATCCTGTCCGCCTCCTCCTGCTTCGCCTTCTGCTCACTGTACGTCACCGAGACGCGTCCCGTGAACAGCGTCGGCTGCGCGCGATGGCTGATCCTGGGCTCCTCTTTGATCTCCTTGCCAAACTTGTCAGGGTACTCCGAAACAACAGCCGCCGCGATGTCCTCCAGCATACGCAGTTTTGCCTCTGCGTCCGCCGCGCCGAAAGCCCTGCGCAGCTCGTTCGTCCTCTCGGACTGAAACACAAACTCGTCCCCGATAAGCACCCGCAGTCCCACACCGCCGTCAGAGGCTGCGCCGTACTTCTCCAACAGTGCATCTGCGTCCTCGATCTGCTTCGCCAGCAGCCTGGACTTGGCGCGCATCAGCCCAAGGTCGCCGAAGAGCACGTCCGTCGCCGTGCTCTCGAGCACACGTTTCTCGACATCGACCTCCCCCATCTGCTCTGTCGAGGGGGATGGCTGCAGTTTGTTAGACGCAGCAGACGACGGCCGCGGCGGCACTGGCGCCTGCTGTGTGGTGCTCACGTAGCGCTCCCCGTTGAGCATGGGCTCGGGGAAGGACCGCGGCGCGAGGATGCTCTGCACGGGTATGTACTTGCCGAGAATGTTCTCGATCAGCTCCTGGTTGTACATGAACCGCGTCGCGGCTGTTGTCCGGAACGAGAGCACGTCAATCTCGTCGTGCGTCGCTACGGTGTCGTCGTGCGGGTTTGTCGCTGGTGTGTGTTGTGGATGCGGCTGGTACTGCTGTGGTGGGGTCGGCCTCATCTGCGACGAGCTCAGGCGCCCGCGGCGCTTCTTGTGCACCGGTGGCATTGTGGTTTATGATATGTCTAGGTTGTTTCGTGGATATATTGGAACGGTGTTCGTCTCCGGTACCACACATGAAATGTACCTAGCTGTGTGTGTGTGCTATCGCGGTATCGTAAGAACGTAGTATCCGGGTAACCCCTTTGCTCTTCGTGGACTTCCCCCGTACCTCGTAGAATTTACTAGGACTAATATAGGCAGGCATATGATGGTTTTGGTTTATTTGATTACACACCCTGGTAGACGAATGTAGACGATTCGGGTGGGGGTTGGGTCAACATTGCTAACCGCGCAGCGGTTGTTCCCCAAAAGGAAAAGACAAACACGATAGCCTTCATTCGTCAATGACGGCCGAGGAAACATCGTTAAAGTTGGTGGAGTGCGTCAGCTGGTACTTCTTCTGCCGTAGCTTTCTCCTTCTGTTGATGAATGAGAGCGCGGTCGACGTCTCATCGTTCGCGATCCCCTCGCTGCTGTGCTCTCCCTCGTCGATCAGGTTGTCGTTCCCAATGTACAGAATCTTCATGACGTTGGCGAAAGAAACCACAATCGACTTGTGTCCGAACTTCGCAACGGGGCCCAGTCTCTTGATCAGCAATCCCTGGTCGGAGCCGTTAGGCACGGCAAAGTAGCGAACCTGGCCGCTGGCCGTCATAGTCCAGCCCTCCCATATGTCGTTGAGCTGCGGGGACCTCACAGGCCCACCGCCACTCCGCTCCCCGCGCCGTCTTATGGCAGACCCGTTCTGTCTGTTGAACCCGTTGAACCCGGACGCAGCGTCTCTTGAGCTGACGAAATCGATGTCCTCCACCTCTTTCCTGCTCACGCCCATGAGCATGTTCAGGTCAGTAGGACACCAGCCCTCAACGTTGTTGAGCCAGTGCTGGTGTTCCGTCACCGAATCGAAACCGAGACAACGCGTTTCTCTGGGATCTCTTTCGACACGCAGACAGATGTTGTTCTTGGCCCTGTTGTCGATAGAGAACGTGTGCAGGATCAGGGTGTTGGACTCCTTCTCGGTGTACGCCATCGAGAAGGACGAGATGGACGCACACCCACAGAAACGGCAATGGGACGGCTCAGGGTGGAACACCGTGAAGGTGTTCTTCTTGAACTGGCCAATGGGGAACGTCTTGAGCATGGTGCCCGTCTGCACATCAATGAGCTCAGCAGTGAGACCGTTGGCGCGCACGATCATCCCGACAAACGGCACGGTTGCAATCACGCAGTGCTCAAACTCGTCACTCGTGTGCTCCGGCGGGCTGCTGCTGATCGTCATGTTGGTCAGCGTGTGCTGTGACGACTGCCTATTGTGCATCTGCAGCTTGCGGAAATCAGGGTACGCCTTCATGTTCATGGACGACGACCGCGAGATCGTGGCGGGCGTCATGAGACCCCTGCCGGAATTGTACTTCTCCTTCTGGATCGCGATATTACGCACCTTCCACTTGTTGTTCACGACAGTCGCCACAATCAGCGAACCATCCGCGGACACGCATACAACCCTGTCGTTGACTCTTGGCGACGAGAGCTTCTTAACACTCACAACCGGTAGCTGCGACAACTGGGTCGTCTCCATCGAGCCGTCCTGGCACGACACGGTGTACATTACTCCGCTCGGAAGCACGAGCGAGAACTCCTTGTCTGTGTTCTGGCTGAGCACTTTGAGGTTCGTCGTGCGGTCATAAGTCGAATCGATCGACAGCGACCTTGGTGCCTGCATCATCCCATTGAGCCTGACTGTCTTGCGGCCGCTCCTTCCGGCAGCGGCGACATTCGAGGACGGGGTACCGTTTGAAACCACGCGGCTCAACCCGGAGCTGGGGCGCGGCTCACCGTCAGCCTGCTTCACGGCAAACTTCTTTCTCTGAATGAACGAGGGGGCAGTTTTCTTCCTGAAGAAAGCCTCCATTGCGTTCGTGTACCGCAGTTCATCGATCTGGATATTCCATATCCACGACATCGAAAGCCGCGACCAGCATTTGATGACTCCGCTTTTGCTGAACACGGCAATCAGACTGCCCGTGTTCGACATCACAACGTTTGTTATCGGCAGCAGCCGGCCCGATATTGGGAGCTGTGTAGGCGGAGGCATTGGAATGGTCATGGGCGACCAAACCAGAATCTTGTGATCCATTCCAACGCTCACGATAAAGGGGCACGTGGACGTAGACACCTTGACAATGTCCAGGAAATGGCCCTTGACGAGCTCTCTGCTCTGAAACGAAGCTCTCTCGCCAATGGCGCTATGCGCGCCGGTGTCCTCGTCGTCCTGTTCTGTAACTGCGAGACTGGCCCCTGGCTTCTCGACAGAGTATCTCAGCAGCACCGTTGCCGTGGAGAGAACAAACAGCAGAGACGTGAGGAACTCAAAGACGTAGTAGATGTCAAACTTGTACGTTGTACTGTGGTGGAAATTGACCGTGCCATTGAGCGTGTGGGCACCGCCATCAGCAAACGAAGACTTCAGCACGGCAATCGTGGGTTCCTCAACCGCGATCACCAGCTCGCGGTTAGAGCCGCCAGCGGTTGATGATGAGCCAGCATTCTTACCGAGAGAGAAAAGATCCGCGCCGAAGGATTTCCTGTCCAGGAAGAACGCAAATAGTTCTGGGTTCTCCACTTCGACATTGAAGGGCTCGGCGCTGTACACGCCGCGAGCAGCGTCTCTTGCGATTGGTGTCGTAGAGATCAGACCCAGCTGCGGACCCCCATCCATCCAGCGCACATTTGCAGCGATAAGGAACAGTATCATGATCGACGAACCAATCACCGTGGTTGAGAGCGGAAGTTTCACTTTGAGTAGGTACTGACCCAGCATCTGCTTACGCGATAGGTACCCATCCGCCCGGAAATCTCCAAACAAGGTAGACGACAAGATCGCGCCGCTGCCCAGGCGCCTGAGCTGGATCCCGGTCTTTTGCGGTCTGTCATCAGGCTGGTCGAGAGCTTTCGAGCGCTGCAAGAAGTCTTCCAGCTCCAGTCTCCTTATGTCAACAGAGAGAACAGCCGTAAAGTAGGTCAAGTGCAGCAAATGGTCAACCACCAAAGCTATGGCTGCGAATACGCAAAACTGCTTCGACTGTGCATTCACAAAGGGCGTGGTGACAAGCAGGAGGATCAGTACATCCGCGACAACGATCGTTGTTGAAATCGCGCCGCTCTTGGCGGCCGCGTCGCCCACTTTGCGATGCAGCGGGAGTTCATCTGGAGACTTTGATATCGTGTTGACGAGTCTGAACATGTTTTCTATCCCAACAACAATCACGACAAAGGGCACCGCCTGGAGTGGAATCTGGAACAGTTCCAAGCCCCTGAAAAGGTAGGAAGTTATCGTCGCTGCCGACAGCACCGCCAGCGCCATTTCCACAACGAAAGCCACCAGGAGCCCTATTCTGGACTTGACCGAGTGTATGTTCGTCAGCGAGACCGCAATGTACAGTATGATGGCAAGGTACGACACGTAGAGAACAAGCTTGTCGGAGATGGACATCGGCAGCAGCTGCATCAAGAACTTTTTCGTGCGTTTCGAGCGTGACTCCTTTGAGAAAATCAAAAACTTGCTGCTGTTTCTCTCTTTTGTCTCTCCCTCGTCATCATCTTCGCGCGTCTCTCGCCCACTTGTCAGCTCCTTCAAGTTTCGGTCCCATATCTTGCCTGCGTCCTCGTCGCCCGCGGGGGACGGCGCGAAAAACATCGATATCTGCAGCGCCTCCGCGGACTTGATGAGGCCATCCACCTTTACGATCCCTGCGAGCAGCCCCGTATGGCTCAGCGGCACCCCTGCGGGTGACTTGTCAGCCGCATGCGAGTGGATGGTCCGGAGGACTTTCTCGTCGTGCCGGAGCGTCGAGGCGTTGTTTCCCCAGTACTGTAGCGGTGAGTGCAGGAACGCACGCGACGACGATGCCCCGGAGGTGTCAATGTCAATGCCCGCGACGAGCTGGCTCTGCAGCTCGAGACAGTCCAGCAGGAATGCCTTGCTCAGAGTGTACCGGTCGTTCTCGTCGTCCTCGTCGTAGAAAACGTCTGTGCCGGGCTCGGTGAACAGGCTCGGCTGCACCCACAGCTGTCTGAACTCGTAGTCCAGCGTGCTGTGGTCAGCCGGCAGTTCCTCGATCGCTATACTGCGGAAATGCGCCGTGGATGACATGAGGTGCGACTTCGGAGACACGTAGAGCGTGTAGAGAGCAGGGTACGACAGCACGAATGCGATGGACGCAGGCCACAGGATGAAGGAGCGAGGGTACCGCGTCAGCGACACGGCTAGTTTCGTATAGTACTGCTGAAGCAGCAGCGTCCAGTAGCGGTAGTACGTGGCGCTCGATCGCCGCAGATATGCAATCTGCTCCAGCAACGAGCTCTCATCGTTATACCGTTGTTCGCCCTGCATGGCTCTTGCTAAATGTAATTTTCTGTGTGTGTTTGTGTGTGTGTGTTTATGGGTCTTACCCCTTTCCGGTGTCCTGCAATGCCTCCCGTCTCCGGTCAACCCTCAGTAAAGAACGTCAGGTAGATAAAATGCAGATATAGACAAAGAGATGCCGCCCTTAGTCCCGATTTCCCAATTCCTAGAAAAAGTTTCAAACCTCAAACACAATAATCATTGGCTGCTCTTTGTTGTGTTCGGCCCCGCCTGTTCACAAAAACAAATATTGATTTTTTTTCCGAGAGTTCCCAGATTGGACAAGTGCAGCTTTCAAAAACAATGCGTGCTCACGAATGCTCTGGTTGTTGGTATACGGCGCAGATGAGAAGAGGGCGGGAGAATTGGATATGACACTCCCGATGTGGTGGCTGTTGGTTATATATTGTCTCTGGTGGTTGCGGACAGAGCGCTCGGTTCACACTGGCTGGGGGAAATGGGGTGCAAGGAGATGCCAGCTACGCCAATTGCGCCTTGTGTTCGGTGAGCTCGGCGTATGACCCGCGACGGGGGAGAGAGCGTTGATTGATTGTCTCTTGGCCGTGGTGGTTCGGCAGTTGGCAGAGGGCGGCGGCCGGGGACCGGGACGGGTAACCGGCCCACGACACCACGGGTCCCCGTTGTGTGTGTTTTCGATGTGGGAAATTCCGACAATATAGTATAGCTGTAATTCACTCGTACATAGAAAAGAGGGTGGGGGGGGGACACGCATGGGGTTCGCAGAGAACTTATTTGTAGCCCATGGCGCAAATGTTGAGCGCGTTCATCTGCCCCAGCAGGTCATCAATCTTACCATCGAGCAGCCCGTTTGCATACTCGTCGCGCGACGTTTGGTCCAGGAACTGTTGCACCTGGGCCAGTCTGGCGTACCCCTCCGTGCAGAACCGCAGCTGAATCTTCACAAGGGCCTCGAACGATGGGTCATAGTATGGTACCCTAATGTCCACCAACTGAGGCAGCTCCTGCTTGAGCTGCGTGTTCAGATCGTCGTAAATGTCCTTCGCCATCGCCAGCTCCCGCTCGGCACGGGGCAGCTTGGCGGCGTCTTTTGCAGGCTTGTCGATCAGCCTTCTCACCTTTGACTTGGCGAGCTCATAGTCAACCTTCTTGTGCGCTCTCTTCTTGATTGCCTCGTTAACCTCGACAAAATACTGGCAGAACTTGCCGATTGGGTCAAGAACCGTCTCTCTGAAAGGTCCATCCAGCTGCTTCACCGTCTCCTGGTCGAACTCCTGCACCGCCTGCAGGTAGTACCCACCAACATTGTTATACGAACCGACGGACTTTGTGTCTTCGTAGAGATTCGACACAATCTCCGCAATGGAAACCTGCGACGCGGTCACCGCTCTCAGCGAGTCGAGGTACCCCTTTGTCTCCTTCTGCAGTGACGTTCCTGACTTCTCAAGACTGGTTCAAGAAAAAAAAATATTAGTAATCCCCTCTCCACAAACATGAACCAAACAGCCACATGCGCGATACCAAAAGACAACAATAGCAACTCACCTTTTAAATCTCCTCTCCTCAATATCGTAGTCCTTATCCATGATCTTATCCGCAGACTTGACCGTAACCTAGAGTTTTGTTGCATGTTAGTAATCGCGAAACAGGGGATGTAGATAGAGCCTGGTGCGGAAGCGAGGGAGCAGTCGACTCGAGCTCGGCCAGATAAACCAAGCACCGCAAGCACAGAAACACACGGGCGGAGCACAACGGCACAGATACAATCCATGAACGCAACTCCCTTTTCCCAGCAAAGCGCCCGATTCAATTGAGCCCGCCCCGAGGAGTCCCGTACAGCGCCCCGCCTCCCGCTCCCGGTCCGAGCAAGACCAACCACAAAGAACAAGATGGCAAAAATAGATCACAATAAAAAAAGTACATACCGAGCCACTGGCTCTGTTAACGGCCTTCTTGAAACCTTCCCAGGACATGCTGGCTGGCTGTGTGACGTCTCCGTTTGTGTGCTCTCTAGAGATGTGGAGGAATAATAGGATACGGACACAGCGGTATGGAGACCGAGTTGAGCCCTGGACTGCTCACAGCGTCCGCGAGCTGCTTCGTCTTTCGGGCGCGGCGCACAGAAGCCCCGCGGGCCTCTCGGGGCTTGGCCCAGTGTGATTATTACTGATCCGATGATTAATGATGGAATATATGCTACAACTGTTATAGGGATTATCGGTGTGTGTGTCTGTGCGTGAGAAGATTGTCTACTTCTTATATATGCGTGTGTGCAAGGGGTATATATCCAATGGTTCCGTTACATTCGTGATCGTGATTTGTCTGTCGCACGTTCTAAATCCCTATATAGCGGGAAAGCAAGCGAGGTAAGGTGAATAGACACAAAAAGGCAAAAAATCTAAACAAAAAAACAAAACAAAAACACAAAAAGACATGATAAAATAACAGAATAGTACACAGAATAAATGCAGTGATAAATAAAAAAGCTCCAGCGATACCCTCCAATCAAAATAATAAAAAAAAAATGGTACGAAATGTAAGAAAACAAAACAAAGAGAACATCAATAGCCTTGTCTTTTTTTTTCTTGTCTCTTTCACAAAGCACGTCTCTCCACACCACCATGCTCTCCAGCCTCGCACACCTTGATTTCCCTGATCCACTCGCTGTTCAAGATCTGGCTCCCTGTGATTCTCCGGCTCGGCACAGGATCCAGAATCGAGTAAATCACATTACGGCACCGGGCACGCTTCAGTGACTCTATCGGCTCGTAGCCCTTTGCATCCTTGCGCTTCTGCAAATAGGTCGAGTAAAACTCATCCTCGGCATTGGCAAGCTTCCACAGCTGTCTGCCCGTGCGCATCGCCATGTATATCACACCGCATGCCCAGATGTCAACGGGCCGCGGGTCAAACTCGTTCACAGTGTACTCCTCAGGCGCAATGTACGGCGACGAGCCACATATGCCCCCGCTGAGCTGGATATCCTTTTCCCACGCCATGCGGAAGCACTCACCATTGCCGAAATCGGTGATTTTCAGGTTACCGTTCGCCGTGAGCAACAGATTCTCCGGCTTGAGGTCACGGTGAGCCACACCCATCTCGTGCATGTAGTTCACACCGCGTAGCAGCTGCTTGAAAAAGCAGTCAGCCTCAGCGTACTCGAGCTTGCCCGCGGTCACGATCAGCGTGTATAGATCACCGCCCGAGCAAAACTCCATAACCTCACAGTAATCGCCCTTGGCATCGAGCAGCAAATCAAGCGTGTGGATGATGTTGATGTGCTGCAGAGACGACGATATGCAGAATTCCGAAGTGAGCCGCCGGTTGTACTTTTTGTCTGTCTCCTGCGGTTTCCGCTTGAACTCCTTCACAGCATACAGCATGTCGCTCTTCTCGCCCTGCGTGCGCTTGTGTGACACTCTCACGACGCCAAACGCACCGCGGCCAATCACTTCTTGGCACGTTCCGTACTTTTCAACAAACGAGCGTGCGTCCACTGTAGCAGCGGGCGAGTTGCCGTCTTTGACCGACTGTGCATTCAGAGGCTGGTTAAGCGGCGCATTGGTTCCGCTATACGGAGTGATATCGCCTCTTTTCACCTGTGTCAGCAGACTCGAGAAAAGAGTAGGTGGTCTCTGCTGGCTGTCGCTGTTATTGTTTGGCTGTGAACTATCCGGTGACGACGAGTCTCTCTCAGCAATGGATGGGGGTATCACCGATGACAGCAGATTCGGCACCGCTGACACCGCTTCACTTCTCAGTTTCTTCGCACCCAACAGGTCCTTGAGCATGTGCCCCAGCTTCTCCTGCCTCTTGGCGTTCTTCAGGTGGTGCTCGTGCGTCCCGTCTTCCTTGATTAAAAACCTCGGAAGGTTTGCGAGCGATTTCGCCGACGACGACACAGACCCAGATCTCGACAACGGCGCCGAGGATCCATTCGGCACGGCTGAATGCATGCCATTGAGCGTGGCTGACGAGGGATGTGACGATATAGATGATGGAGCATCGCCGTTTGCATGTGCTGGATGTGGAGGTGCCGAAGCTGCATGATTCTTCTTGGAGGAGTTTGCCAGCTCAGGCAGCCTTCTGAGCGACGACTGTCTGGACGGATGGCCAGGAATGCTGGCTGTGCTCGTGGTTGACTGCAGCGTAGGATTCATGTTTGGAGATCCGTGAGGCGAGGTGGTCCTCGTTGACTGTCCCTTAGTCTCAATCGACAGCGACGTCGATGAGCTGTTGTTCGAGGAAACCAAATCGTGGATGGTCTGCTGGGGATGACTGGTGGGAGAAGGAATGCGTGATGCTGCTGCTGCAGTTGTGGAAGCAATGCTGGGTGAGGTCCGGGGAACAGTGTTGGTCTGGTGATGCTGTTCGGCAGCTTCTTTCTCTCCCATGAGATTGGTTGAAGATACACCAAAGATCTTGCCAATCTTGGACACGGTCGACTTTCTTGGCCGTGAAACCGCTGTAGATTCGCCCATATTGATCACTCTGGAAAGGACCAGCTTCACAAAAAGATGGATATGATGCGATTAGTGAGTGGGGCTGCGAGAGGATTTGCCGGTACACAGGAAACGCAAAAAAAAACCGGTGAAGCGAACAAAGAGCGGGGGCTCTGGAACAAGGGAGGTCCTATATTCAGCACACAGAGATCCAACCAAGTATAAGCAATGCTCGCTGACACTCACTGGACAGCAAGTCTCAAATTAAACAAGGGAGTGAGAGACGGAAAATAAAAAATGATGGTAGCCTCAGAGCACACAGGACCGGAGATCTGTGGCGGTGGTGTTGTGTAGGCGCGGCAGAGCAGCACAGCACTCAGCACACACTGAACAAACAGCACGACACGCAAAAACGGCAAGTCTCGTAGCGTGTAGCCGTGCCACTAGACAATACAACCAGTAAGGGAGCTGATGGTGAATGGACTGGTAAAAGATTTGTATCAGATATTCGTGATAAAAATGGTGGCGCTGTGAAGTGGAAATATTGAGAGAACAGGAAAAATTTTGAGGGAAAATCGGGAGACGCCGGTCGTGTGCCGATCAACTATGTCACCGGGTCGTGCGCAGACCTACAATTTTATTTTTCATGTTTTTTTGGGGGGGGCGCGATCTAAATTTGTGCGTCGTTTTGTGCTGTGATTTTGGTCTGTGTGTCTGGGTCGGTGAGTGCGCGCGGGTGTGTGTTGCTGTTTCACCCTTCGCTTGCTCGCTGAGGGCTTAATGCACAACATACATACACATAGCTATCTGTCCTTTGGTTTACTGTGAGCAACTGAATATCCCAGACTGACCTTATTGTCGGGCCGAGCTATTTAGTTCAGCTGGTTGTCGCAGGAGAGAGCGAGCGCTTACCTAATCGCTGGTAGTCGGTTCGCTTACTATACGAACAAGAGGAGCATGCAAAATACATGAATATATTCCCCATAGTTGTGTGTATATATGAGCGAAGATTATACGCTATTAGCTATGCGCTTTATTAAATATATTCCTATGCAGCAGTTACGGTGACGTCCATCTTGTCAAGGACCAGGCCGAGGCGGATCCCGTCAAACACCTTGGCCCGTGATCTGCGGCGTAGCGGCCGTCGCAGACTGCTGTCCAGAACCAGCTCACGCAACACATCAACGAGAGCAGCGTTGCTCTTGACGGTGTTGTTTATGTTGTAAAACTTCATGCGAATAACCACCTTGTACCGTGTAGGTTTGCGCGGAGATTCCTTCTCGCGCTCGCGCTCGCTGTTCTCCTCGCTGCCTCGCTGAACGCACACAACGTTAACACTTAAATCAGCACTGTACCACTCGGCGAAGCTCTCAGTGTCGGCTACCTCAGCCGGCTCAGGTACAGAATCTGGCTGTATCATTTTAGAAGGCACAAAGCGCAACCGCTGCATGTACTCTCTTGTAAACAGTTCCAGCAGCTGGGCGCGCGCGCGGTCCACTTGTCCGCGATTCTGTGAACTGCGAACCGTCGACGCCAGGGCTCGCGCTGTTTTGTTTGCTATCTTATCGCCACACCTGCACTTTGTGCAACTGTAGATACGAGCCTGAAGCGCCTGCTGGAGGTGGTTTGCGCTCGGCCACGTCCTGCGTGGCTTCTTCTGCGATGAACGCTCCGGCCGTCTTTTTGGACGAATGGGCACAGGAGCCACAGGGCGTCCGCGCAGCCCTACCTGGGGTTGTTCCCCCTTAGACGTAGATGGGGAAAGCGTCGCGTTGACAAACCAGGTGTTGCCTGACAGCTCCGTGGTTGTTCTCTGTGGCCGCAATAACGGAGATTGGGTGACGCCATTTTGGACCACCGCGTTGGCGGCCCGGATATCGCTGGACTGATTGTATATGGGTGCCGGCGCCTGCTGCAGTTGATTCTCAAATAATCGAAAAGAATCATTGTCGACAGGGGGCCCAGGGGCCACAGCTGGCCCAACAATAGGACACACAGGAAGCCCGTGCGTCACCGGATATCCAAAATATGGAAAAACCGCCGGTCCTTGGGTCCAGCCGACAGGGATCGGCTGCATCCGGTTCTGTCCCAGCATCGGCGGGAACCTGATCTCAGGGATACGTGTGTACTGGCGATTCTGCAAAACAGGCGATGTCACCGCACGTTCGGCAAAAGGATCTTGACTGCGCAGCTCGGGCAGAGACAAGCGCTTACGGTGTTGATCCATCACGACAGGCCACATGGCGAGAGACTCGGGCAGAGCTGGTGCGAAAAAGTAGTGGACAGAAAACTATGGATACACACAAACAGCGACAGCGTCAACAAACACGCAGGGCGCTCGTCTGGTGGGAGCTGTCACAATTCATACGCGGCGCCCTTGTCTCGCAGACTTCCCGCAAAGGGTTGTGTGAGACATCGCTGCACGCCCGGATCTCGATATGCACACGAGACAGGCCGATCGGATCGTGCGCCGCACGGTTTCGGCCCCCGCTGCTCGGGACATAAATATCGTTATACTGTACGTAGTATACACAACACATTACACACTCTGCTGACTGTCGCCGTCCTCCTCCTCAGGGATCACCGTCGTCAGCAGGTTCGTGCTCCTCGTCAACTGCGCGTCGAAAAAATCGTCTCCCTTTTCCGCTCCCTCGTCCTCGTCATCGTCCTCGCTGACCGGCGCATCGTTAAGATCCACATTCAATACATTCCCGTCCTCGTCCTCGTCTTCGGCGTCATCCTCCCCCTCATATGCAGAGTCCGTCACACCGCTTGTGCTGGTATCGGCATCGCTTCTCGGCACCAGTCTTTCGCCTGTGCTGCTGCTCTGCGACTCCGAATTTCTGCCATTGTCTCTCTCCGCAAGAGAGAAGATCGAATCAGATCTGAAAGTAGTGTTCGCTTCCGATGGTCCCGAAAAGGACCTGAACGAGGGTGTGGGTAAGTGCCCCATCTTGGCACTTGGCGTATGCAGATTATACCCGTCGTCGTCCTCGTACATCATCGACTCACGGTGCTGCTGCTGCCGTTGCCGTTGCTGTTGCTGCTGCTGCGTCCGCTCATCAGCGGCAGATGCTGCGCCCCACGGCACTGCTCTGCTCGCTGCCGGTGTCTGCGACTTAGGCTCTCGCACTGGTCGGTGCCGATGCCTTACATCCTGAGACTCGGCCGACGTGTGGCCCACCCCAGTCGTCACACCTGCAATCTGCGTGCCTGGACCCGTCTCAACTGAGTCAACGGACACATCTGCATCCAGAGTAGCAGCCGCAGCGGAATTCTCATGCCGCGACAGCGGGTCCAGTGTGTCAATCTCGGAACCTGTGGTATCGGGCAGAGACACGGGCGTCATGGCGTCGGGTTGTACAGGGGGCGGCCGTGGCGGTGGCGGCCGTGATGACACGAACCTCTCGCGGCCGTCGAGTAGGAAATCCTTGAACTCAACTGGCGACATGGCGAACCTGGACTCGGTGTAGTGCGACTTCTGCTCTTTCGATGGCTCAGTCTCCAGCGCGGAACTTGCGGGCCGCTCGTATCCTATCACGACTCCCACTGCGTCAAGCACAACGTGCCAGAGCTTCACCACGCCGATGAGCTCGAGAACCCAGTAGAGCGTACGCCGTATGCTGAAAGGCTCGAACGAGGTGCGCTTGAATGTGAAAAGGAACCTGATCAGAAGCATCAGTGACCCGGTCCAGAGTCCGATAGTGATACCGAAAATCACAGACACATGAACGAATTGGTACACCACCTGCCCAAACTCGGCAACATTCGCAGCCAGCTCATGCTTGTCCACCGCGTCAAGGCTGATTCCAAACACCAGTCGCATGAATACACGACTCGGCAACACCACAAAACCGTAGGCATATATGCTCGCCACCATGACAAGGGGCTGAAGAGTGAAGAAATACACCACTGATAGAAGCGCAGACAGAACTGAGTACGTCATCGATAGCATGGCCGTCACGGCCGAGTACCCCAGCGTCAGGGGCAGCGTTATTATTGAAGTAGCTGTGGAGAGCATTGCTCTTAGTGTGTCTGTATGTTATTGTCCGTGTTGAAGGTAGCCAGGTACAAAGAAACGGTCTCTGCGAAATTGTAGCAATTGCTTTCAGTGCGCCTGAAGGGCTACTGCGGTCACAGCACACCGGCAACACTCGACAGGAGGCGATGTCCTTGGAATGAGAATAAATAGCACGGCATGTTTTAGATAACAAGCCATGATACAAAACACAACAAAGCTTGCGTGCGAAACTCAATTATCTTGTCTGTCTTCGTGGGAGTGGAAGTTTTTCTACTCGTTGTCCATTCACTTATTCTTTTCTTCCTCCGCAAATGAGAAAGCTGACTCGCTCGATTGTCCACGGGTAATGTGAGGATCTGTATACTGCTATATGGGTAAGGTTGCTGTATAGCCGTACCTTTGGGTTCCTACGTTACTTTTGGATGCAGTTCAGCTGTCCGTTGTCTTTTTTAACCACTCCTGTTTCTGCCTCATATTCTTTTCTCTACCATGGAATTATGGGTTCTATCTTATGGAGAAGATCAAGCCACTCAACCTCGTCGATGATTTGATACTTCGTTTGCTCAGTTGGGCGGATCGTGTGATGTTCTGTCTGATCAGTTTAGAGAGGCCCGAATCTTTTGTTTTGGGTCCCTCGTATGGTCAGATCTCACTATATCCTATTTAGCAAAAAGCACTATGTATTCTTGTGTAGTTCCTCCTTTTCTAATTGTAAATGATCGCTTTCAGCTGCAATGGTTCACCTCCTGCCTGCTACTTTGTGCTCGGTGTGTTGAAAACTAGTTCAAGACAGTTGTATTATAACATATACACGGGTCACTTTTAGCACTGCCAATCCGTGCAAAATCCTTTTCCTATGTTCTTCTCTCATCTATTCCGCAAACTCTGGTCTCAGATCTGAACGCCTAGGTGCAACGAGTGGATGCAGCTGACACAAATACGTGAAGGCCCACATAAGGAAACACATAGCCAGAGTGAGCGATACGGTACTCCTCCAAACACTAAACACAAACTGGTTAGTTGACAATCCCATACGACATTGGCGCAAGAGACAATTCCATTGCATCATACCGCGTTCAATCCAGCCCCCTTGCTGGTGGATGGATCGCTGTTGCGGCTCCGCCGAACTGTTCTTTAAAGCAGGCACCATGCCACGTTCACACTCACGTTCTGTTCTCCTTGGGAGCTAACAACCAAAATGTCGTGCCGACAGCGACGACTAGTACCAGAGCAATTATGACAGTCCAACTAATGAATTGCCTGTTAGTTCAAGATCTCCTTCCAGGACTCCCTCTCGAGTGTGAGTCAGGCAAACCACCCAGACGCTCGATAGAGGAGAGGCAAAAAAATCGAAATCAGTACATACCCACTCATATCCTTATGAAAGCTAACTCTTTTATGTAGTCGTACCTCTTTGCGAGTGTATTACTGCCTACTCGCGTCTGTTAATCGACACCGAGCCCTTGAGCAGCCACAGAGTGAGGGCAAAAAGGTCGTGTGTTTCCTCACCACCACCACCACCCGGATTGGTACTGGGGCCACAAGATCACGCCCCGGAGAGGAGAGCCACACGAGCATGGCTGGCAGCTCGGTCAATTGGCAGTAGGGCAGCGTAATAGAATGGGAGACTCTCAGTTGCCGCAGCAGCTGCTCCAGTGGTTGTACAGAGTTCTGCAGCCCGTGAGTATTCCTCTAGATCCTCCCGTGTGAGGCTCGCATCCAACGCTCCTTATACATACTGACTCTCGACCAGGAATATGCCAATCCGGTGCTGGTGTACCAGGATGTGTCGCTGATTCTCATGACGTATCCGTCCCTCAAACCAAGAACAAGGCAATACTGTGAGTTGAACTTTTGAATTCGGGGCCGTCTCTTTGAAAGGATCGAACTAACTCAATTGACCCCATAGCCACCGAACAGGGGAAGTCGCAACTTCTCCTCAATGTATACGGCACACTGCCGTACACGCTTGGTGGTCAGACGTACGTTGCTCCAGTTGAGATATGGATTCCGGCTGAGTACCCACGACTGCCGCCCACCTCCTACGTTGTACTTCAGGATGAGCGGATGATGCTGAGCCCGAGTAACTGGTTGGACCAGAGTGGTAAGTTCTACCACCCCATCTTGAGAAATTGGCAGGACACATACGGCGACAACGTGTCGAACGATGGTGTTCATCCCCGCGATAACCGACTGCTCAAACTTGTTGGTATTATGAAGGAATGTTTTGATAAGAGGTCACCGATCTTCGCCAGACCGCCATCACAACAACAACAACAACAACAACAACCAAGAACAACGGCATCTCCGCCACCGCGTCCCCCTCTGCCCGCAAAACCTCCATCGGAACTCTCTCAAAGGGCTGTCTCACCATCTCAGTCTTCTCCGCCTCCTCTTCCGGCAAAGCCTGTGAGATCGCCTCTGTCACCCCTACGACAACCCACCATCACCACCTCTATAGCGAACCAGCTCGAGGACAACCCAACAGGATCCTCGTACTCCAGTACCATGGAGCAACAACAACAGCAACAAGGTTACCGGGCAGATGTTACCACTCCTCCGCCTCTACCTGCAAAACCATCTTTCAGGAACCGACCTCTGTCCCCTGTTTCCGTGCAGCCACATCTTGCCTCGCCTGGTGTCTTATCGCCGATCCCTACGGGCACCCACTCTCCAGTGACCTCGACTGCCTCGCCAGTGTCGCATACTCCATCCACAGCGCCGCCACCAGTGCCACAGAACCCGCACAGACTAGAGGTGGTGAATGGTTTGGGTGGGGCTTTCCAGAGGGTCCTCGAAACACAGATAAAGCCAGAATTCGATGAGGTCATAACGCGAAGGCTGGATGCGCTGCAGCGTGAACTATTTGATCTACAGAACTCTGCCCAGAAGGACTCAGAAATGCTCAAGTATTACGATAGTAAGGCTAAACAGAACCAGGAGACGCTGGCCTCTAAAATTGAGCAGGCAAAGCGCATGATTGCTAGCTGTAACGAGACAAAGGATCCAGATCTCGACAGTCTGTTTGTTGCCGAAACAGTGGTTTTCAACCAACTGTACGACCTCGTCACATCCGACGAGGCAATCAGCGACACACTCTACGTGCTAGAAAAGGCACATGATAACGGGAGCATCTCATTTGAGTCTTACATGAAGCACGCCCGCATCCTTTCACGCGAGCAGTTCATGAAGAAGGCACACATCCTAAAGTTGGCTGATATATGTTCCCTTGACACCCAGCATTCATAGCATTTTACCATTTAAAGTAATGTTGTGTTTTGGTTAATGATTGGTATGGGATGTGCTACCGTGTTGGAAACGCACATTTGTTGCATCACTTGGATCATCTGTTACTCTTTCTATACAAGCATTGAAAAACATCAGCTCCATTCGCGTCCATCCGAATATAATTACGACCATAATGAAGAAATATAAAGTATGTTTGACCCCCACAAGTAGCGTGCGCGGCCCAATGCTCAGCGTAAACATATGCCCTGCGAATATTCCAGCCCTAAGGTTTCCCAAAATTCGAAAAACGAAAAAAAAAATTTTAGAGAAGAGCTGAGATGCGCACTCTCTGTGAAAAAGTTGAGAAGAAGCTCTTTCAGCAGAGCCGCTCTTATAACGCAGCATATCACCACAGTCATGTCTGACGAGTATATGATCAAGCCGGAGAACATTGTTCCCTCCAATGACACTTCCGAGTGGCCGTTGCTGCTGAAGAATTTCGACAAGCTCCTCGTCAGGAGCGGTCACTACACGCCAATCCCCGCTGGTTGTTCTCCTCTGAAGAGAGACCTCAAGTCGTATGTCTCGTCCGGTATCATCAACCTCGACAAGCCTTCGAACCCATCGTCGCACGAGGTTGTGGCCTGGATCAAGCGTATTCTGCGCGTTGAGAAGACCGGTCACTCTGGTACACTTGACCCCAAAGTCACCGGATGTTTAATCGTGTGTGTTGACAGAGCCACCAGACTCGTCAAGTCCCAGCAGGGTGCTGGTAAGGAGTACGTGTGTATCGTCAGACTGCACGATGCTTTGAAGGACGAGAAGGAGATGGGCCGTTCGCTGGAGAACCTGACTGGCGCTTTGTTCCAAAGACCTCCACTCATCTCTGCTGTCAAGAGACAGCTCAGAGTGAGGACAATCTACGACTCGAACCTCCTTGAGTTTGACAACAAGAGAGGGCTCGGTGTGTTCTGGGCCTCGTGTGAAGCCGGAACATACATGAGGACTCTGTGTGTGCATCTCGGTATGCTGCTCGGTGTCGGTGGTCACATGCAGGAGCTGCGCAGAGTTAGATCCGGTGCGATGTCCGAGAACGACAACCTCGTTACGCTGCACGATGTCATGGACGCTCAGTGGGTGTACGACAACTCCAGAGATGAGAGCTATCTTAGACGGATCGTCCAGCCGCTTGAGACGTTGCTGGTTGGATACAAGAGAGTCGTGGTTAAGGACTCGGCCGTGAACTCTGTGTGCTACGGCGCCAAGCTCATGATCCCCGGTTTGCTCCGTTACGAAGAGGGTATCGAGCTGTACGACGAGGTTGTCCTGATCACGACAAAGGGTGAGGCGATCGCCATCGGTATTGCGCAGATGACCACCGTTGACCTGTCCTCGTGCGACCACGGCGTCGTTGCGAAGGTCAAGAGATGTATCATGGAGCGTGACACATACCCAAGAAGATGGGGTCTAGGCCCCGTCGCTCAGAAGAAGAAGCAGATGAAGGCTGACGGCAAGCTCGACAAATTCGGCAGGGTGAACGAGAACACGCCAGCTTCGTGGAAGTCCGACTATGTCAGCCACGAAGACGCGCCTGCTCCTGTGTCTGAGATCAGAGCCGAGGCCACTACTGTGATTGCCACTCCTACCAAGACTATTATAAAAGACATTGAGATGTCCGAGTCTCCAGCGACGGCTGATACCCCAGAGACGGAGACGCCGTCAAAGAAGGAGAAGAAGGACAAGAAGGAGAAGAAGGACAAGAAAGAAAAGAAGGACAAGAAGGAGAAGAAAGAAAAGAAGAGAAAGGCTGAGGAGGAAGATGACGGCAAGTCTGAAGAGAAGAAGAAGAAGAAGTCCAAGAAGGAGTAGACTACTTTGCACGAAAAGGGTTCGATTTTTTTTTCCACGCACATTACTTTCTATTGTACATCTACTTGAGTCTGGTTATCTACTTTTATTATAATCATTGCATGAATATAAACATATAAAATCTTTCGATTGTACAAGTTAAGGAGTGGTCGGAAGACAGATCAAAACGCGGGCGTGTGGGGCACAAATGGAAGATTCGAGAAGCCGCTCGAACGGCCACAGAGACGGTGGAAATGTTCAGCAGCGGAGAGACAAATAGACCCACCAACCTTTAGCTGACACGAATCTGACCGATCCTCTCTTCTTCTTGCAGGATTTGTTGATTTTGGTTAAACAACTACAGTTGCGCACATCATTGAACTCATATCATTGATATAAGCATAGGCGGATTGCCAATACTTTGCACAAACACATATACAACATTCTGAATCTTTGAATCATTGAATCACACATCAAATATGGTAAAAGAAACCAAGCTATACGATTTGCTAGGAGTCTCTGCATCAGCGTCGGATGCAGAGATCAAGAAGGGATACAGGAAGATGGCACTGAAATACCACCCGGACAAACCAACGGGTGACACTGAGAAGTTCAAGGAGATCTCGGAAGCATTCGATATATTGTCTGACGGCGACAAGAGACAGGTTTACGACGATTATGGTCTGGAAGCCGCAAGAGGTAATGCACCTGCGGGCAATCCATTTGCCGGACAAGGCGGTGCTGGTGGTGGTGCTGGACCCTATGGATTTTCATCTGGTGGTGCCTCACACCACTCCTTCAGCAACGACGATGCCTTCAATATTTTCCGCCAGTTCACCTCGGGAGGTGGGTTTGGTAATGATGATATGTTTGGCGGAATGGGAGGAGGCATGGGCGGCGGCTCGCCATTTGGTGGTGGGTTCAGCTCCGGTGGTATGCCTGGTGGATTTGGTGGGCGCGCACAGCCTCAGAGAGAGCCAGAAGTTGTCGACCTGAAGGTGCCTGTATCGCTGGAGGAGCTATACAAGGGAGGAGTCAAGAAGATGAAGATCAATAGAAAGGGCGCATCAGGTACCAAAGAGCAGAAGATAATAGAGGTGAACATCAGACCTGGGTGGAAAGCTGGCACGAAGGTGTCATACCCTAACGAGGGTGACTACCAGCCAGACGGGCGCAGACAAACAATCAGGTTCACTATCGAGGAAAAGCCTCACGCAGTCTTCAAGAGAGATGGAAACGATTTGAAGGTGACTGTTCCGCTGACATTCAAGGAATCGCTGCTAGGCTTTTCGAAGGAAATAACCACACTTGACGGAAGGAGAATTCCACTCACAAGAACACAGCCAATGTCGCCAAACCAGAGTTCAACATACCCGGGTTTGGGAATGCCGCTCTCGAAGCAGCCCAGCTCAAAAGGTGACTTGATCATCTCATTCAAGGTTGATTACCCTGTGTCTCTAACGCCAGACCAGAAGCAAGCCATCAGTACTTACTTCTGAGCTTTGGCCATGTGTATAATGAACGAACGAGAAAAGCATATATAAGTGAGACAGGTGTAAATTGTATGATTTTTTTTTATTTTTTGTGGTGACGGTGATTGTAGTGTAGCACTCAGCCGGCCTTCTTAGTGAACCTTTTGGAAGTCACTCAGCGAGATTCTAATCCACCCCGGCCTCCTGGCTCTCCATAACTGATTGCATCAATTGACAGCTCTCGAATGTCGGTAATACTAGCATCTGCAGGATATGACCATACGATACGATTCTGGGAGGCGTTAACCGGGGTATGCTCGCGCACGATCCAGCACCCGGACTCGCAGGTGAACAGGCTCGAAATCACCTCTGACAAACGCTTCCTCGCAGCGGCGGGCCACCTGCGCGTGCGCCTCTACGACATCAGGTCGACGAATCCGAACCCTGTGACGTCTTTCGAGGGCCACACAAACAACGTGACGTCGATCGCGTTCCAGACGGACAACAAGTGGATGGTTTCCTCGAGCGAGGATGGAACCGTCAAGGTGTGGGACGTGCGCGCGCCGAGCGTACAGCGGAACTACAAGCACAACTGCCCCGTCAACGAGGTTGTGATCCATCCGAACCAGGGCGAGCTGATCTCGTGTGACCATAATGGAAATGTGCGGATTTGGGATCTCGGAGAAAACCAGTGCACTCACCAGCTGATTCCCGAGGACGACGTGCCTGTCAAGTCTGTCAGCGTGGCTTCTGACGGCAGCATGCTTGTTGCAGGGAACAACAAGGGCAATTGCTACGTTTGGAAAATGTTAAACAACAAAGACGTGACTTCGCTGCAGCCGATAACCAAGTTCAGATCGCATTCAAAGTACATCACGCGCGTGCTGTTGTCTTCGGACGTGAAACACCTCGCTACTTGTTCGGCGGATCATACCACTAGAGTGTGGTCCATCGACGATAATTTTGGCATAGAGACAACGCTGAGGGGGCACCAGAGATGGGTGTGGGACTGTGCTTTCAGTGCAGACTCTGCGTATCTCGTCACAGCTTGCTCGGATCACTATGTGAGGTTGTGGGACCTGGCCACGAGCGAGACGGTTCGGCAGTATAATGGTCATAATAAGGGCGTGATATGTGTTGCACTCAACGATGTTTAGGGTTGAGTCGGGAGAGGTTTGACTTTTTGAGTCATCGTCGTCTGTTTGTCGGAGTTGAGCTCTTTAAGCAGTGAGGAAGCTGCGTGTCGTCCGGAACACAAGACATATCTCGGTCCAAGGACATAGCACAGGTGATGCCTTGCGGCAAGCTCATGGTTGGAAATCATGGAGGATTTTCGGTGGACTTGGCTCGGTGTGTCAATGATCCTCGCTGGGTCTGAGTCTGCATTGGGCAACCATTACGGACCGGCTCGCTCTAATGCTGCTACACTATGTGTTTCTGTCAAGCCGATCTCCTGCTCCCCATGGAGTCCGAGATTGTTGACGCAAAGTTATTAAGCAACTGCTGATTATAAATGATATTCGGGAGTTAATGGATTTACATCGTAGCGTCAAATTTACTATGGAGCATCAGCTCTAACAGCGTAGTGTTATCCGCGTTTTTGATGTCTTTCCGAAGTCCGCGCCGTTTGTGTCACATTCGTGCGGCATCCAAGTTATATGATGACAGATTTTGGCTACGGAAACCGGCTGTTTTCCATGTCATAAACCTGAAACCTGGCTTGCATATACAGACATATCCCCAGATTTTTTGACATCGGAGACTTTCCTGTATAATAGTCCTCCCGATACAAAAGCTCCACCTCGACGACAAAGGACATACATAATGGGGACTGTTGTTTATCCCATCAGCACAGCGGCGCACTGCTTCGAGGCTGGATAATAAAAACTCAAGTTTTTGTCTTTCAGGCTAACAATCTACAAAGAGCCCCACGCTCATTAGACTAGTTACGATCCGCTTCCAAAATCTGGTTTAATCAGCTTCTCGCCGTGCACTTTGTTGTTCCTCAGCAACGCGGAAGCCTCCTCTGCACCTTTCAGCCCACTCCCAACGACCTTCAGCGGAATGTGCTGGATGATAGTATCAGCGACATAAGCCCGGATGAATTTTCAAAACTTGAGGTGGCCGGCGGCGATCTCAGGGCTACTCTTGGCAACGCTGTTCTTGGTAACAAAGCTAGGAAACGGATGTAAAAAAGTGGAGTACCTTCTGTACTCATTAAGCCTTCAAAGGGCAGGCTCGGTTGGAATCGCGCCCACTGGAGGTCCAGCAGTCCCTGGGATCTTCTCTTTTTGTGTAACGAATCCACCAGTAACCACAAAGGGAAAAGCCATAACAGACAGCAGGGGTATAGCAATGCTTCTCTCCGTTCCCCCATAGCCCAATCGCGCCTCATCTGTATTTCAACATGGGATGAGGACAAGACTATAGTGCGCGTTGTGTGCCCGTCACACGGGTCTACACCGGTACTTATAGGCGTCACTCTATACAGCACCCTGCCCCTGGCCCTAATTGTTTCTAAGACACTTGTTATTGTCACTAGTATTCCTTCCATACACAAGAAACCTGCAAAACAAATAAAAAGCTATTCGACATTTGATCCGTAACCTACATTTCAGAAGTGTGACTTAATCACCAGCTTCTGTGCGCTCACCTTGTTGTTTCTCAGCAAAGACAATGACTCTTCGGCGCCCTTCACACCGCTCTCGAGCACCTTCAAGGGAATGTGCTGGATGGTTCCATCAGCAACATAAGGCTGGATGAATTTCCAAAACTTGAGGTAGTCTGCAGCGATCGCAGGGCTGCTCTTCGCCACAAAGCTAGGGAATGGGACGTCTTCACCGAGCACAACGTACGCCAGTGTGTTTCCAAAAGTGACGTTTTCCTTCAATGGGCCCTTGATGCTGTCCTTGCCGAGAGAGAGGAGTTTGTCCAAAATAACGGGTGCCTTGTCTGCGACTGCCCTGTACGTTTCGTTAAACGTTTCCGCACTTGTAATCGTGTCCAGAGCATACACGATACTCTCTCCTCCGTAAGCCTTGATCTTGTCAGCAACATTGGCCTCATGGTAATCAAACACAGCCTCAGCACCAAACGACTCAACCAACTCACGGCTGCTCTCGCTTGCCGTTGCAATGACACGGAGCCCAAATACCCTCTTCGCAACCTCAATCGCGACAAGGCCTGTGGCCGAGGCACCGCCCCACACAAGCAAAATCTTGTCCTTGTTGTCCTCCTTGTTGTGCGACAACTTGAGATAGTGACCAAAAGACAAGCTGACAGTGGTCAGGGACAGTGTCAGACTCGCCGCGCCCTCAAAAGTGGTCACCTTGCCTGCTGGGACAATTCCCTCGGAGCCCTCAACGAGTCCGCCCGGGTACTTGATCGTTGTGCCCTCGTCTGCGACAACGTACTCCTGGAACGCACCACGGGTGGGCGCGGGGCTCCAGTTGCCGTGGTTGACCAGAGACACATGGTCTCCGACCGCAATATCGGAAACGCTATCACCAACGGCCACGACAACACCTGCGGCGTCGGAGCCCACAACCACACCCTTGCTACCCAATCCGAAAACTAAGTGCTTCCAGTCAGTTGGGTTGGAAGCCCAAGCTTTTGTCGAGACAACTAGCTGCTTGGGGCCCGGTGCAGAGGTGGGGACGCTGGCAACCTCGAGCAGCTTGAGGTCTTCGGTGTTGCCCGTGAAAACGACTGCTTGACTTGTTGGTGGAATTGACATTTTGAATTTGATATGCAATTTGTCTAATGCTAACACCGAAATTTTTTTGCACAACTGAGATGCTCTCTCCTCTTGCTTTTATACCGATGAAATGCGAGAGCAAACGCGTGCCGACGTGTGATTTTCGGTAATGGTTACTAATCAGCGCACGGCGCCCGTCTGTCAAACAACAAAAAAAAACGTGCTGAAACTCAGACAGGGACAGTCAATGGTGTCGAATGGCGTGAGTGGCTCCCTGTTATTCATTCCGGGCTTCAGACCTCTGAAATGGTCCCCTTGACGACTTTTTTCAACTCACTGGAGGGCGCATGTCGCTTGATGCTATACAGTAGCCGCACGAGCGCGCAAGAGGTGGAGCAGACAGCTGCCAAAGAAGAGAGACAAAAAGTTGTTGAACATCGCTGATTGCATTTATATTGGCAGCGAGCAGGCAAAGGTGTATCTCTGCCGTAGCTTGAGTCATCGTGTATACGCAACCCATACATTCCGGCCTCTCAACAGCACACTTCAGCAAGTGGAGCGCGCGGCTGAGGCGGCGATGTGCCCGGAAGAGGCAAACGGCCGATGAGCTTGATTTTGTGAGCGGGGCACGACTACCGTGATGTAGACTTAAGCGACCAGCACACTGCCCATTGCTAGCCATTGAGCGGTAGCCAGGCTGAGCTGGCTCTAAAACTCCAGATGCCTGATATTGCTGTGACTGCTGACACACGTACAATGCTGTTCCCTTGGGCATCCCCCCAAGCGCGAAAGCATACCACAGGCAAGCCGCGCAGTTGCAAGACTGGATTGCACCTCAGAAGTTCTGCTTTTGTCAGGGAACAGTCTGTGGTTACTCAGTGGTGTTCCCTTGTGGTTGCCTTGTGTGATAGGCATGTCCGCACCGACTCTACGACTTGGACTGCACACGCGGCATTCTACTTCAGTTAGAGATAACAACTAGCTCAACATTTTAGTAAGAAAGGGGGCTCACATTATTCAGAACCCAGGCCTGACGACCAGCTTCTGTGCACGCACCTTGTTATTTCTCAACAAGAACAACGACTCTTCGGCGCCCTTCACACCGCTCTGGAGCACCTTCAGTGGGATGTGCCGTATAGTTCCATCCGCAACATAGGGCTGTATAAATTTCCAGAACTTGAGATGGTCTATGGGGATCTGTGGGTCTTCCTTGGGATAGCCAGAATACGCATGCTCCGGTCCGATCACAACGTAAGCCAAGGTCTCGCCATAGGTGATGTTCTCCTTCAACGGGCCCTTGATGTCCTTATCTCCAAGTTTCAGGAGTTTGTCAAGGACAGCGGGGGCTTTATCTGCGAGCGCTCTGTATATCTGGTTGAACGATTCTGGGATTGAAATGGTGTCCAGACCATACACGATGCTTTCGCCTCCGTAAGTCTTGATCTTGTCAGCAACATCAGCTTCATGGTAGTCAAACACAGCCTCAGCACCAAACGACTCAACCAGCTCACGATTGTCCTTGCTTGCCGTTGCAATGACACGGAGCCCAAACACCTTCTTCGCAACCTCAATCGCGACAAGGCCTGTGGCCGTGGCACCGCCCCACACAAGCAAAATCTTGTCCTTGTTGTCCTCCTTGTTGTGCGACAGCTTGAGATAGTGGCTAAACGACAAGCTGACAGTGGTCAGCGATAGCGTCAGACTCGCAGCACCCTCAAACGTGGTCACCTTGCCTGCGGGAACGACTCCCTCGGCGCCCTCAACGAGTCCGCCTGGGTACTTAATCGTGGTGGCCTCGTCTGCAATGACGTACTCCTGGAACGCACCACGGGTGGGCGCGGGGCTCCAGTTGCCGTGGTTGAACAGAGACACATGGTCTCCGACGGCAACATCGGAAACGTCATCACCAACGGCCACGACAACACCAGCAGCGTCGGAGCCAGCGACAACACCTTGTTTGCCCAATCCGAAAACAAGGTGCTTCCAGTCAGTCGGGTTGGAAGCCCACGCCTTTGTCGAGACGATCAGCTGTTTGGGGCCCGGTGCAGAGATGGGGACGCTGGCAACCTCGAGCAGCTTGAGGTCTTCAGTGTTTCCCGTGAAAACGACTGCTTGACTTGTTGGTGGAATTGACATTTCGAGTACAGTACTGGATCTCTGTTTAATGCTGATGCTAAGTTCAATTGAGATGTCTTTTTCTCCTTGCTTTTATACTGGTGACTGGCAGCTCAGCGCCAAGAGGGATTTCTAAGGATGTTTACTAATCATCCATGTCGTGCTTCAAAAGAACGAATTGAAAACTCAGCCATGGCCAGTGATGTTGGGGATTTTCGAATCGGATCATTTCCTCCGATCTTCAAAGCTCCATAACTGTCCTCGAAAATTTTCTCCAGATCACGGGGGAGAACATGTCGATTGAAGCTTTACAGTAGAGCGCTAACGCGTGCCGCAGAAGCTGGCAGAAACTGAAGTGTGCGGCTGAATAATTTCAGCGTGTACGGGTTAAATGCCCGGACGGATCAGCCGATGGCTCTATGTTTATGTGTGCGGCACGACCACTTCAGAAAATGCATTTTTCCGAACCAGGTTAGGTGTTCCAGTTTCACGGGCATTGCAAGTGTCTCGATGTATTTGCAGTGCCGCTGTGGCTGGCATACGCACATTCTCAAGTTTTGGACGTGCAATTACATCCCCATACCCTTCATTGGGTACTTGGCAACATAGTGTTTGTATTCACTTTCCTCAACTTTGACAGGCGCGGCTGTCAAGGGAGAACGACAAACTCATCTACGAAGGTCATTGTATTCTCGTCAAAGGAGAAGAAGGTCTCAGGAGTTGCTCTAAGGTCTAGTGGGCTTACCATACCTCTATTTTGTTGCAGGTACTGTCAATTTTGGTTCTTTTAGCCGGAGTAATTGCAGAGCTCAAAATGTCGCGGGTGAGTCCGAGGTACTGCCGTTTCTTACAAATCTTCGGCCGCAATGTCCTCGCACGCCCCTGTGAGCGAAAGCATACTACATGAAGCATGCGCAGTGCGCAGTGTGCAGTTGCATAACTAGACTGCATATGGAAAGTTTTGTTTTGTCCGAAGTACAGGGCTTTTTGTCTCTCAACGGCATGCTCTCGTGGGTATTTTGGTTTGGATCTGTAAGGATGGAAGACCATGGAGCGCGCTATGTACGATTTAATACCTCTTTCTGCGCGAGGGTTTAATGAGAGCTGAAAAAATCCCTCAGATACGCCCGGTGACTGAAGGGAACCCACCACTTTTCGCAATGTGCTGTACCCTGCATTGTGCGGAAGACCCTTGAACTTCCGAACCGCTTCAGCTGCTCAGAAAGGTCTCTCCGGTAGGAGAAAACGGCACACACGGTGCCCTACTCCAGTTGTAAAAAACAAATTATCCCATAGTTTTGACAAATCAATATATACAGTATTCAGAACTCAGGTTTGATGACCAGCTTCTCAGCACGCACCTTGTTGTTTTTGAGGAGGTAGAAAGCCTCCTCGGCCGCCTTGACGCCGCTCCCTAGAACTTTGATCGCGATATGCTTGATGGTTCCATCAAGAACATATGGAGTGACGGTTTTCCAGAACCTGGCGTGGTCTGCAATAATCTGAGGGCTGGGAGAGATGGTGAACCCAGGAAACTCGTGATCCTTCCCGTCCACAATGTACACGAGGGTACTTCCAAAAGAGACATTGGTCTTCGATGGCTCAGTAAGCTGCTCTGGAGTAAGAGCAAGAAGGTTGTCTAGCACAGCAGGTGCCTTTTCAGCCAGAGCCTGATAGGTCTGGTTGAAAGTCTCGGGGGAAGACACAGAGTCCAACCCGTACACAATGCTCTCACCACCAAAGGCTCTGATCTGGTCGATAACGTCAGACTCGCGGTAGTCAAACACGGCATCCGCGCCAAGGGACTTGAGCAAGTCGTGGTTGTCCTTGCTGGCTGTTGTAACGACACGTAGCCCAAAGATCTTCTTTGCAATCTGAATAGCAAAGACACCGGTGGCCGTGGCACCGCCCCACACGAGCAGGGTCTTGTCCTTGTTCGCCGCCTTGTCGTAAGTCAATTTGAATGCCTGCAAAAACGACAGTCCAACAGTGGCCAGCGACAGCGGCAGGCTCGCAGCAGCCTCAAAAGTGGTGGTCTTCCCCACTGGGATACTCTTGGAGGAGCTCTCAGTGAGTCCCTCGGGGAACTTGATCGTAGTCACTTCGTCAGCAACAACGTACTCCTGGAACGAACCACGGGTGGGTGCCCCGCTCCAGTTTCCATGGTTGAAGAAAGCAACATGGTCGCCCTCGGCAAAGTCGGTGACATCTTTACCGACCGCGACAACCACACCAGCACCGTCTGTGCCTGCAACCGCCCCAGGAGCGCCCCAGCCAAAAACGTCGTGCTTCCAGTCGGTGGGGTTGGCGGCCCAGGCTCTAGTCGAAACGACAAGCTGCTTGGGGCCTGGTGCGCTGGTTGGCACGCTGGCAACCTTGAGAAACTTGTGGTCTTCGGCTGTGCCGGAGAATACGGCAGCTTTGCTCTGTGTTGGGAAAGACATTGGGGATAGTGGTTATGGTGGCAGTAGTGAATCGGGTATCTTTATCTGATCCGATGTTGACGGCTTTCAAATTGATGTTCGAGGAGAAAGGAAGGACATCCGCTCTATATTTATACAATTGTGGGGGTCTGCACATAAGAGAGAGAAAATTGGGCTTACGCGGTGCTCTTCCCTTTACTTTATTTTTTGTATTTACTAAGCAAGTCGCGATTGCAGTTGTGCGGGCTCAGCTTGGGTGATTGCTGCATGTTCGCACGTTGGTGCCTAAAAGAACTCAATAAAAACATACAACGCGTGCTCTGGGTGCAACTGCGTCAACTGCTATGTTCGCTGCTTTTGCAGACTCTAGTGCGCGGGCCCTTCACGGATTGACCATACATGCTTTGTGTCCTGGCCTCACAACGTTCAAGCTAGCTGCTACATTGATCAAGAAAGTTTATACTGTAGAGACAAACCAGCGTCGTCTTTGAAACTAATTTCAGCTTCAACTTTGCCAAGGGAGGGATTATAAACGCAACATTTGTCAACTTGAGCACCAGCACCGCGATTGCCCGGCAAACAACCCATGACGACACACGACCCAAGCTGCCGCTGTGGCCCGTGCGCTGCATTCTCAGACAAGCTCGTGTCCACCCGCGCTCCAACTCTGGGATTAACGGGCTTATTTGAACGAGTCTGGCTTACAAACTGCGCGTGTCAAGCTACAGCCGCACCGGTGTGATTAATGCTGTCCGAGATGCGCCAAATTCCAATCGGGCTCGGCCCGGAACGGATGCGTCTCGGGAAGAATCAGCTTGCCCACGACGGCTGTACACTTCATGGGGAGAGCGTCCAGGACAAGCTGGTCTCGCCTTCGGACAGCCGGGCTCGAGGCCTTGAGTCCAAGCTCGCCCAGCCATTTGGCGTTGGCTCGTAAGAAGGTATCGTCAGTGTTGCGATCAACGAATCTGACATGGCCGCACAGCTCGAAGCCAAGGCCTAGGAAGTCCGATAGCCAGCGCAGCTCTAGCCGCATCCGAGGATCGCTGAGTCCCTCCTTGAGCCATTTCTGTAGCGAGGCATCCGCGGATGCGATGATTGCATCGCTCACCCGCTGAATTACGCTTAAAATGGTTATCACTGAGCTGTACCTGTTGTCGCCAAAGCACTGCACCAAGTACAATCCTGCTTGTGCGGCTATAACGAGAGTTACCCTTAGCAGCATTGCCCTGACCTCAGGCTCGAAAAACCTCTCGTAGCACTCAATTTTGTCGTTTTCACTCCTGAGGACAAACCTGAGAACTGTACATAATGTTACCGCCAAGTTACTGAGTCCAATTGCAAAGGAGGGCTTGAAGATTTTATCCTCGATCGGAGCATCGGCTTGGAAAAACCCCCACAGAGCCAGGTAAAGCGTGTCAATGGGAGTCAAGTGCTCTTCCGAGTATGCCTTGAGCATTTCTAGTAGAGCACCACACGGATAGTTGTACAGTGGAATCATCCTACACTGTATTGCGGCCTCGAGAACAGCCAGACATTTCAAGGCAGCTGCCCCGTTTTGCAGAACAGCCGAGGCGCTATAAAAGGCGCTATGCACTAGGCGTTCTTCCAATAGCTCGGTCTCAAACAGATCTTCTTCCAACTCCTGAGAGTCGTGAGGGCCCTCCCTGTTTGACTTTTCTGGGAAGACGTTGTCCCAGTACACCCTGAGCAAATCAATCATCAGTTGCTTGACTTTAATAGGGGGACGCAGGAACGGTTTACCGCACGATTGGCAGTAAACATCCCCACCCTGGAATTCAGCTCCGTGCTTTGGTGTTTTGCTTGTCCGGAAAAACTCCTGGTCCAGTTCAAACCCATAAACCAGAGCATGGCAATTGTGGCAGTTCACCGAGAAAACTCGGTCAAACGTGGCTGTGCATGGCCTGCAGTCGCACTTGAAGTAGAACCGAGAGTACAGGTCCTTTATTCTAATCTTTCGCGTGAGTCCCGTATAGCAATAGTTCACGAACAGTTCCCCACCGGGGCGAATGTGCGCCAGCGCCTTGATGACGATTTTCCTCGAGTCAAAAAGCACAACTGCGTTCGGCGAGCACGAGTGGTTGATGAGCGCAAAGAGCGGATCAAACATCTGGCCCATGGGTTCCATGCTGCTGTTCTGCAAGCTGGTGGCATTGACAAACACGACAAATGCAACGCGCATTATCTCCTCCATGGGCAGCGTCACGAGGTCGCAGGTGCTCAGCCGCTCTGCTATCCGCTCTGCCTCCTGGATGAGCGACACGTGGTTGGTCTCCGGCACCTCGCCGTCTTTGTAGTAGAAATTCACGTGCGAATAGAGCGCACACAGCTGTTGCCTGAACTTTTCGTCTTTGCAGGCCCAAAGCACACACTGCAGCACGACGCGCTGCGTCGTGTCCATCTCTGGTTCTCCCATAGCAGCTAGCTGGACCATGTAGGTGCACTCTTGTCTGTGTATTCCCTGACGGTCCCAGTCCAGTGCCTGGCAGTGGAAAGAGCAATAGCGCACCCAGCGGCACAGCGAGCACTCCACAATGTGCATATTCCCAAGTGGCATGACGTCGGCCCACCCACCCGATGTGCCTTTGACGAATTTCAAGGGATTAGAGCTCTCAATGAGGTGGTCAAGGCGCAATTGGTTGCAGTACGCGCATGTGTTGAGCCGCGAGTCTACAGAGGATGCTCCAACGTTCGTCTCCAGCACACGAATACGCGGTTTGAGCCTGCATATGATCTTGCCTGGATTGCTCTAAGTGTTAGAACTGCATTTTTGCTTTCGTTAACTCTGAAGTGGTTTCAAAATTACCAGGTGCAATGGCTTTTGTTGATGCCAACCCGCGGCGTGTGCCCGCATCAATATTGATCGGAGTCAGTTCAGCGGGTATTTTGAATAGCTTGGCGAGCTCAGGTTTTGTATACACTGGCACTTCATCTTCCTCGGGTAACATTAGTTAGCAATATAATTGATGGCTCGTATCCATATTTCCGGGAAAATACGGGAGTCTGCTGCTCATCCACTGGACATGTGGGTCCTTTCGTTTTGGTTTTGTGGTTCGATGCATATATGCAGCATGATTACAGATCACATATAGATCTAACTTTTGAAGCTGGATTAATGAGATATTTATGAAAGCCTGGCTTTTTGAAGCCATTTAAAAATCATACAGATCTAATAAATTGAGTAAAAGAGCAATGAACGAACAACGAATTAGGATAACAGAATCAATCTTGTACTTCGGAGAGATGCATTGAACTTTTTTGGGGAAAATATGCAAACATAGGGGACAGCTGTTGTTTTGTTGTTTTTTTAGGGTTTTCGCTTAGCGACAGCCTTACCCTGGTACTCAAAAACGCCGTTTTGAGTAATGCAAATAAAGAATGGAATGAAAAGAACAAAAACTGTTGATGAATGAAAAAAAAAGGACTATTGGGTTTCGCCGGGCCCCAAATCGCCAAACTTCTTTTGTAAGAGATCCACACCAGCACTTTCGGTTTTGAAACGCTTAGAATCAGGGTACTCCGGATCCTCATATTTGACTTCGCAAATCAGCTTGGTCGACCCTTGAGTGTGAGGATCGTCCAGAAAGCCGCCCAACTCCGCGCACCAGCCAAGCCATTCATCAATCCAGCATCTCACGACCCACCAAGCACCGAAACCTTCTCCTCCGGCCAGTGAAATTTCGCGCAGAGCAGCAGTAAGAGTGGTGCTTGTGCACAAAAGAATCATTCGCGCAGGAATATCCGGGAAATTTGAAGGCAGATTGAGCAGATACTGACTCAGGCGCTCAATCATGGACTTGCTGTCCAAATCATCATCTGCATCAACGTTTTCATCACCCATGGGATTTGTGACCTGGAACAATGCAGGGACGTCTTTTTTTAAAATATCAAGAACACGCAGAGCGCCGTCACCTTGACACGGAAGCTCTCTGTAAACGAGTTCATCGAAATCAATACACTCGCACCAGTTCCGAACCATGAGTCTCCTATCTTGCTCGTGCACAAGCGGGCGAGCTGCGCTTTCGGTTGTCTCTATGACCCTAACTAGCCTGGTCACTAAACGCGCAAAAGCGGTTGCAGGTGAAAACTTTGCCGCAACGAGCTCTGGGCTTACCGACAATTCCCTAACACGCTCGGGAAGCTTGGCCGCAATAATGCGTAGCTGATGCAGAACAGTTGCTGGCACAGACTGAAGTGCTAACCTTGACAACATTTTCATGATGGCTCTGTAAAGTGCCAAGTCGCAACCAATCACCCATGGCAAAATTTGCTCGGAAGTGTATAGCTTGTAAACAGGAACCGTCACTGATGTTGCAAACGACGTAATGAGATGAAACATGGGTTTTACCTGCATATAGCGGAATGATTCGTAGATGGAAGCGCACAGCGTGGTGTATAGGCCCCCAAGAGTGTCGATGACATCTCTATCCGCTGTTTCGGGCGCAAATGTGTAAATAGATGGCAAGTTTAGTGCGGGCAACCTGGAATCACTGAGATCCTCGTCTCCAACTAATGAGCTGAAAAGATCGTATCTAAACTTCAGTCTTGGACTTGCCGTCCCTTCAGAAATACTTGTAGATGTGGAAATCGAATTGGGGCCACCATGTGTTAGCACCGCCATTGAAGAGTTCTGTGAAATGCTGGAAGTGGGTGAATCTGCTACACTGTTTTTCGGATGAGCAGCATGCAGGGGGGTGTTAGGGTAAGGAGAGCCAAACGGTGTTCCAAATGGAGTGTCGTTTCTCGAGTCGGTTTGTATTTCCTCCCCAATTAGCCTGATACCCGAATAGTGGTACTTGCTCTGCCCTCGAACACCTAGGCGGCGAGTTGTAATCGAGGGAAATTGAATTCTCACAAGCTTTCCAAAGGACGCAGCGCTCAAAGGCGTCAAAGCCATATCTGCACAAAGTCTAACATACCGCGCATAAATGCGGTTACGAGGAACAACAGAGTTTGGAAACACTTCGCATGTTCGCATCAAACAAACCATTCCAAAGACCTGGCGCTTGCGGTCACTTCCAATGTCATCTAGACTCCTTTGAATTGTAGAAACATCGTCCGATTGGCTTCCTTCCATAAGGGACTCCGCATTGCCCTTCATGGAGGCCACCAGCTCTTCAAACGGTATACTGGTCGCCCTGTATGCGAGGTCCTTGAGTTCCTGGTCATTTTCGTCACCAGGCAGAGCGTGATCAGGGCGTCTGGGTCTTTTGTTACTAGACACAACAGATCCAGGTGTCACCACCATTGATCCTGGAGTGCTAGTTCTGGAGTAGTCGCGAACAGGTGTCGACATCTGTATCGTCATTCTCTGACTGGTAGCCGGGTTTGGCTGCTGCTGAGGAGTGTGCACCTGCAGAGCGAGCTGGGGAGGCTGCTGGTGCTGTATGGCCACTTGGCCCTGCGACATCATACGACCGTGGTGCATGCCATTTTCCTGTGGAGATCCTCTAGTGATCTGATGCTGCGGTGTGCTCTGAGAATGTTGTCTCATATGCTGAAAGTGTAACTGCTGATCCTGAATCGCTGTTACAGGTTGTGCAATACCAGGTGATAACGTCATTGGCGGAGCAAACGCCTGTGGGTTCATTTGCAACTGCTGTTGCTGATGCTCAAACTGATACTGGGCATGCAATTGCATTTGGGCTTGCGTCGAAGGAGAAAAGTTCGCATATTGGGCGTTAAAGTGCATAGGGAATCCTGCTGGTTGTGCGTACATTGGAGTGAACTGGACGGCAGTTGCCATAGGAGAGCCCATAAGGCCATTCTGGCCTGAGCCACCTGTTTCACTTCTCATCGCGTACACCACTTGTGGTTGCTGCATATGGTGATTGCTCGGGGCTGGTGGTGGTGGTGGTGGGTGCGAATCGGTGCTGTTGTTGGACGTCATCTCTTCACTGGCCGTCGTCTGTTCCACGACAGGGCGAAAGAGCGGCTTTAAAATGCAGATCGCGGTGCGTCTTTAGTTTGAGATATCACTCTTTCCACTGGCTTTCATGAATCTGGTGATTTTGGGAGTCCTGGTAGGTGCCTGTGTTAAGCGCCGAGAGATTGAAAATGTTCTCAAACTCCCCTGAAAAGATCTCGGGAAGGCACTCAGATAGGTTGATCTGGCAAAAAAGGGACTGCGTCCACTACCTGAGGGGTGCCAACACAACTCAGAGTCACTCTGCGTCAGTCTTAGTTCTGAAGCTGTGAAAAAAGTGGTTAGTACTGGGGAAAAAAGATGTAGCACGGCTATGGCACGGGTGCTCTTTCTGCGTCACACAAAAAGGACTACTGAGTCGCACGAGCGAATGTACCACAAACGCAAAAGCGTCGAGCACAAAACAAGATATGAAAGAACTAGTCACTCACCCGAAGCCCGTTTCCAGAGTCGGTATTATAAACAAAGGGTGCTCAATGAGCGAGGATGGGCCCACGGCAGAAGTCGACTCTGTCTGCAAGTATCTGGGCTCTCGCATGCAATTTGAGAAATGAGCGCTGCAGCAGAGGCTTGACGAATGGTGCTGATTGCGGATTTCTAATGTTTCATCTCTCGTAGAGACGAAATAGCCACATAAATATTCTGGTGAAAATTCACTATCGTAGACAGATATATATATGTATATATGTATGTCCTTACTGAACAAATTGAGCTTTACTGATTCGCACGCTGCTCGAGTCAAAGATCCTATTGTTTCAAACGCAACGGGCTCGAAGCTCGGATAGAGTGGTCGGCATAGGGTCACAAGAGGCCATTGACAATTATACTCGGAGTGTTCCCAGGTAACAGAATCCAGCAGAAATTGGAATATTCATGACTTTTCGGTGTGGAACTGTTCACCTCGCAGTCTCAAACTCGTGCTCATCTTTTGCCCAGCGTTGCTCGGTCGGAGTCTCATGCCCGTATTAGGAAGTTGAGAAATGTACCCTCTATCGCAGAAGAGACGCTGCAGCAACGCCTGAATGGATCGAGCTTTAAAACAAAAAATCAAAATTCTTTTGTTCTCTGTAAATACATATTGGTACACTATCTGCTCTGCTGGTCATGGTTGATCAGCTGGTTGTCGATGTTCTCGTCCCCAATCGAATGATGGCCGGCTGCTAGGGGTGGAATGCCATGCTCATTCGGTCCTAACCTCGATCTCTTGGGAAGCGATTCTCCCGCACCAAAATTCAAGCGGTCCGGGGCAATACGTTTGCCCTTTCCAACTTTGGTGTCAATGTAATTGCGCAAGAATATCTCATTGGACTCCTGGATATAAGTATTGACAAACTTGGCGAATTGCTCAGCGGTCTTGCTGAATCTAGCGGCATTTGCAGGGTTCACGAAAAAGGGCTTAAGCTTGTTCAAAATCAAGAGACTCACTTCGCGGCTCTCGTCCGTTTCCTCGTCTATACCACGAGTTGCAGCTGCGACAGCTGCCTCGGCTGAGTTGGCGGCAGCGGCATCCTCTTCAGAGTCGCCCGGCAATTCTAGGCCAGCAGACAGCGACGCCATCAACTGGTGTGCGTGTGCGTCGCCGCCATCACTGCTCTGTGATTGAGGCGGTTGTGAGCCGGTGGTGGCAGCGGCAATCTGTAAAGCCATTGCTGCGTCTCTCTCTGCACGAGCCGCACCGACATCCACCATTTGATTTCCCGAGGGAGAGTCGGATAAACCATAGTCGTTCGGCATCTCCTCTGGTGAGCGATCGGCAAACTCGCGCTTGACAAGGGCAACGATGTCGGATTCCTCAAGATGCTCAATCTTCACCTGTTCGTCTTCCGGGAAAAGAAGTGAGTCGATGTGGAAACCAGCGCGGTTTGTTATATCAGACTCAGTCAGGGCAGCACTCAGAAGATTCTTTTCTTGAAAAATCTTCATAATGTTGATCATGTGCGACTCCTTTGTTGTATCATGCAGAGAAAACGACGTCGGAGTGGAAGAGGGTACTTTTGAGGGGTTCAGTTTTTGGAAGAGACCCGAATGTCTGAAGCTCGATGTAATTGCGGACGTCTTAAATTTCATTCCATTCGCCACTTGGCTAATGGTGGCAATCATATCGTCTTTGTCTATGACAAACGTCTCCGGCGAATCGCTCAAACCTATCAGCAGCTTCTTCAAGATGCTTTGAAGAAAAACGTACTTCACCTCGGTCTTGATGAGTCGAAGCACACCAAAGTCAAGAGGATAATAGTCCAGCCTGTTCAAGGAAGGCGCAAAGTACTCGAGTTGCAATGCACGAAATCCATCCGTAGGAATGACATGTGAATACAAATCATCGAGAAGCAGGATGCCGGGCTCGCCTGGGTTGACATAAAGAAACTTTTCATCCACGTAGGTCACGTACCTGTAAAAAATTTCGCTTGTAAGCATTCCAGTTTTGGAATAGAACAACGTGGGAGATTGTGAGGTTTTCGCAAAGGGCGCATCCGTAACAATAAGAGGATCAAAGAACATTGAGCCATTAGCATTGGTGCATATTGCAGCGATCACTCTCTCGGATGGATCATCAATCGTCAACTCCGAAGAGATCTTATCGTTTGCGGCAAACAAAGAAGGTTTCAGGTTGAACGAAATCTCATCGATCTGGAATACCTGGTGTGGCCTGTAGTTCGCGAGCTTGGCGCGCAAGCGTGCCTTTTCGTCCTGCAGTGACTTGATCCTGAAAAGAGCGTCGTTGCTGTTGAAATTACGAATCAAATCTCTTTTGATCGCATTTCTCTTCTTGAAGTGGTGCAGCCACCCGTTAGATTTAGGTGTGAGTTTATTGGCCTCTGAATCCGGGAGGTTATGGTACATCTTGTAAAGTCCAGTCCACTTGCCAATCAGTTCGCGCTCCGTAATGGCAACATTCTCGTTCGCTGCCTGGTCATACAACACTTCGAGACACCGATTTATCTCGGGATCCTTAAACTTGGGCCGTGTCTTGTACGCCTTGTTGTTGTTTAGCGTCAAATTCTTATAATCCTCGCGCAGCTGCGGCTCACCAAGCACCCACCTGTTCAGGGTCGACTTCGTCACTGAGAACTCATTCAATTGTTTGAAAAAATTCACCGTGTGTTGCTGGCATTTCTTCTCGGAACTGTTATGCCAGTCAAGTACTTGAATCTTTTGCTCAAGTGTGGCCCTCGGTAACTTGCCCGGATCCCTTTGTTGTGCGACCTCTGTAGCAGTAGGGGGCAAATTGACAACAGAGCCAATATCAACAGGACCGGACCTGTATTGGTTATTCAAGACGCCATGAGCAGTCGACATGTTTTGAGTGCTGATTTGTGAAAGATCTCGAATTCGATATCGTTATGCCACCCAGTGAAACCGGTCTGTGGGGTCTGTTTACTTCGAGTTGCGCAAGTGGGACAAGTAAATTTTGGGAGAGTGGGAATTTTTCCTCCTGAGCTGGCGACAACAGGTCAAGCAATGATCACGTGATGCATGCCTCGATTTGGGTGTTTTTTGCCTTTTTGTTTACGCTTAACATAGCAGTAGCAATTTCATTAATATAGTGACAACAGGAGGTCATCATGAGCGTAGTAATAGTAGCAAGGCCCGGTAGGCAGCAGATGCTTGAAAAAATGGAGGGACAAAAAGCCAAATATGAAAAGAAAATAAGAAAATGCAAAAAAACCAGTATAATCCAATAGTAATAATCCAAGCGAAGAAACGAAAAGAGCAACAACTTCTTAGATAGCCCAAAAAAATCTAAGCCATAGCAGCAAAAAAACCAATAAAACCGAAGCCTGTCCAACCGTCAGGAGTCTCCCTCATATATCCTCACTCTTTCGGGGACTCAGAGCTCTCGTCGTGGGTCTCAGTACGAGAACCACTACGCAGCACCTTAGAGTCAAGCTCCTGGTCAAAGTTCAACATCGTGCCCTTGAGCCCTGCAGATGAGCTGAGACCCGTGCTGCTGAGGTCAGGCGCGGGGGTCCTGGCATAACGGGGCGAAGGTGTGAAAAAGTTGACATAGTCACTCATGCTGAATCCAGGTGTGCGCTGTCCGTTGTACAGCAACCTGCGCGATGAGGTGCCCGGTGTGGCCGGCGTGGCGAACCGCGCGTGAGAAAGAGAGAGATGGTTCGGGGTTGCACTAGCACCCGCGGGTCCCGCACCGGAACTAGAAAGAGGCGCGCTCGCAGAGGTGCTGCTGGGGCCGGCTGGTCTGTCAATGAGGATCGTGGGCGTGGTCACTGAATCAGCGGTGGTTGGACGCGGTGGAGTCGATGCAAGCTTCTGCGGGTCCGCAGAGAGCTGGAACGAAAGATTCTTTGGGGTCAGAGGCATGTTGAGACGGTTTCCGCCGTAGCCATCTCTGTCCTTATGGTGCTGCGTCGCTGGCGATGGCGATGTTGCCAGGAACATGAGAAGGTCTGCGCCCTCGTCGTGGTCCTGCTCGTACTTGCCAAACGCGTGTCTGGCTGAGCCTGGTGTCTTGAAATTGTTGGGCCTTCTAATCAAGCGGGCCTTGGGGGTCGAAAGGATTGCCGATTGCAGCGCGGCCTGTGCTGAGCCGTCCTGGGACAGTCTCCTTTGGCGCTCGCCGGCGGGGCTTGGTGTCCCCACAACTTTGCTGTCTCTTCTGGAGCGTCCAGTCGAAGGCGGCGTCTGTGGCGGCTGGCCGATGTTGTCATCCTCGTTATACGACGAGCGGCGACGTCCAGCAGATCCGGGCTCTTCGTGAGAAGCGTAAAAGGGAGAAGATGGGATGTTTGAGTGGTGCTTCTTTATTGGAGACGAGTAAACCTCTGTCTGATTGTCGCTTTCATCCTCCTGAGCAATAGACTTTCTCTTCTTCTCCGAAGAAACTATACCTGGAGCTTTCTGAAGCTGTCCAGAGGACGACAAGGAAGTCTCTTTGTGAATGGGTCCAACAGCAGCTCCGATATCTGTTCTTGCTTGAATACCAGCCTTGAGGAGCTTCGACCTCAACTGCCTAGTGATACGGGCAATCTCGGCCCGCTTGAGAATGTTCTCAGCAATCAAGTCCTCCTGGCTCTTGCTCGGGGCGGATACTTGCTGAAACTTTTGCATCGTTGATGGAGTACTGAGAGTGGTGTTCGTAGATGTGCAAAAAATGAGGATGGCGTCAATGGAACGGGAAAGTTGTAGAAAGTTTTGCAGCACCGGTGGATTTTGTGGCAAGAGCTCTTGGGTACAGCCAGAGTTGCTCTCTTCAAAGCTAAGCCAGCAAAATGACACGCTGTATTGGTATGCAGCAATGTATCCACTGATGGCGGTGGTAGGGTGAATGGATGAGGAGAAGGGACGGCCTCGAAGGGAGGGAATGTGCAGTGATATAGCAGACGTCCTTAAGTGCGCACAGCACGGAAATAAGTTTGATAGATCTTGATAAAAGCGCTGTCGTAAGATAAAGCAGCAAAGGAGGTCTAGAGTCCCTGTCACAATATATGGTTCCAGCTGGTTCCGGTATTTCTGCTCTAAAATGATGGGTCTCTTCTTTTTCTCCGTGAGTAAGTCGCGTGGACGCGAGAAAATTAAACGGAATATTGCCCGATTGGGAACCCCCTTACATATTCTGACATCAGGACACGACCACTTTGACCTCTTTCAGGTTAATGGGACGTGTCTCCGGCTGCTTTGGGGGGTGTAAAGAGGTTGCAGTGTATTTTATCTTGCGTCAGGCATGGCGCTGACTTGTAGGGCGGTGCAACAATCGGCCAAGAACTGCCGAATCACCTATTAGACCGCGCGAGACGTGACACATTATTCCCATGGAGATTTGCGTCTGTTTCTCATCGTATCTGTCACTATAAAGCCAGATCATATAGGAGGCTGAAGCGGGGTTAGGCTCATCGATTTGCGTGCTTTCATGTCTCCCGACTACAGTTACGCTGATCCTGCGTTAATTTCTTGGAACGAAACCTTTCTCTAATCTCTAGTCTGTTTGTTGGCTTTTTGTATGCAGATTTATCACTCGGTATGCTTCCTTCGGGGACATAACGTCTCGCCCTCAGCCTTGAACGTACGTGTGATCTCCTCAAAGAGAGAACTGTAGTTTAGAGATTCTTTCTCTGTACCGATTCTGCAAAGTCTTAGCTTTGACTGTTGATCTCACTCGAGGGTTGAAAGGCACTCTTGTATTGTATCTCGGCTTGACCGGGCAGTATCCCCCAAAACATTTGACGTCGAGTATTAATAGGGGGTATGCAAATCGCTAGTTTTAAGTTCTGCTGATATGTGCAGCTGATGCCTGCGAGAATGTGACACTTTACGAGGTCACTTTGTATAGCCACTGTAGATGCATTTCAGTTTTGATCACTACTGGCCTATGTTGAGTGCCCTCCGTAAGCGACTCTTTAAACTATAGCATGTTCTGTATTGTCTGCCCAGAGGATGCTGCTGCCCTTAGAAGGCGGTCTCTTGATAAGCCAGTGTACTGCCTCCCCGTCAACAGATAAGGATTCGACGTCCTAGGTTTCTCTTGCTGAAAAAGCAAAGATCTATGCGGTAGCTGTACTCAATCGATGGATACAGCTGGCCCCCTTAGAATAAGGTTAGACACCTACCGATGAGACATACGGCCCGCTCCTGTGTGAGTGAACAGAATTGCATATCCCCTCACGCGAATTAAATAACTTTAGCAGTCGCACGTGCCATGACTTTACTGTTGATTTCATAAATAAGGAAGGCGATGTGGAGCAGCCAAGGACTGCGGAGATCTGCTCAAGGTGGGGCAAGTGAAAAGGGGGTTAACAGAATGAAGCATGAGCTGACCACTATATAGAGAGAAGTGGCAAAGTAAATACAGCATCTCCTAGTAAGAAGGAAATGCATTGCAGGTTGGTGGGATATTTTGAGTCTCGGGAACTACATTGTAGCGTTCGTCTAGTCTCGTGTAGTGCTTCCGTGCTCTGCCATACTTAGAAGAATGTGACAGGAAGCTCCGTCAACCGACGTGAGACCATAATTTGATCTTCAATAATCTCACTATTGCATTTTTCCATTTCTGCGCCTGCTTTTGCGTCAATTGTAAGTTAGATTATTTATACGTAGTACTGTTCTAAAAGTTATGGTTCTCGGTAAGAAAAAAATGACGATAGAAATGTCACTAGTGTCAAAAAAGTTCTGATAGTTAACGAAAAATTGCCCTTTATTTTTCTTCTTTCCCATAGTGCCCACTTCCCATGGTGAGAATACCAACTTTTTGCCACGACTATCGTATTGTTTTAGATTTTCAAGACAGTAGGTGCAGGCCGGAGGAACTCGCCCAATTGGGCGCCTATCGCAGCGAATATATGAGTAGGCGCTGAAAGGGGAATCACTACGGGCCAGTGGGCTTTGCCTTGTTTCAGTCTTCAGGAAAGTTGGAATATCCCCAATGGGTTACCCATGCGAACAATATGAGCATGCTAAGTGAGCAGGTTCGCACTGGGCCGTAGCTTTGTAATGCTTAACGAGCCAAAGCAGTCGGGGCTGCCCCATTGAGCACTGATTATAGCGAAGGTGATGAGCATTGGCAGAAAGTGGGATCGTTCTGCGTCATGGCCAGCATTATCTCCTAAACCCGCGAACATCTCCGACTTCGAAGGCCCTAGTAAACTCCGAAATTTTGTACTATTTAAGCCAGGTTAAGAGCTATCATTCTTCAGGAATCAAATAAACCACAGAGCACAGCAAAATGTCCCCCGTTCCAGCAATTCCCGCCAACCTCTACACGAACCTTGGATCCTCCGGTTTGAAAATCTCCAAGATCGTGGTTGGATGCATGTCCTTTGGTTCCAATGCCTTCTTTCCTGACCACCTTGTTGAAGACGAGGACGCGGTTTTTGGAATTCTCAAGCGTTGCTATGATGTTGGAATCAGAACATTCGACACCGCGGACGTCTACTCTGGTGGGCTGTCTGAGAAGTTTCTGGGCAAGTTCCTGAAGAAGTTTGACATCCCCAGGTCTAAAGTTGTCATCATGACCAAGTGCCACGGCTTCGTCGAGGACGAGTATCCCATGGCCGAGGCCCACCAGCGTCTGGAAGCAGATAAGATCAATTGCCAGGGCCTGTCGAGAAAGCACATCTTCGATGCTGTGGAGGCTTCGGTTGCTCGTCTTGGGACCTACATTGACGTGCTGCAGGTTCACAGGTATGACCACGAGACGCCACCCAAGGAGACCATGAAGGCGCTGCACGATGTAATCGAGCATGGGGATGTCAGATACATTGGCGCTTCGTCAATGAAGACCTACGAGTTCGTCAGGATGCAGAACATTGCGGAAGTTCACGGATGGACCAAGTTCATTTCCATGCAGAGCTACTACAACTTGCTGTACCGCGAGGACGAGCGCGAGCTGAACGCTTATTGCAAGGAAGAAGGAGTTGGGTTGGTTCCATGGTGCCCGCTAGCCAGAGGAGCGTTGGCACAGCCTCTCAGCTCGTCGCGCGCGCGCGTTGATGGCAACTGGTGGACTGCCAACGTACTCGGTCTCGATTTGAAGGAGCCCGACGTACAGGAAATTGTCAACCGTCTTGAAGAGCTGGCAAAGAAAAAGGATGTTTCCATGGCTGCTCTGGCAATCGCGTGGCACATTGCAAAGGGTGCGTCTCCGATTGTTGGGATCAACAAGGTTGAGAGAGTTGACGATCTGCTCACTGCGGTCACCACAGAGCTCAGTGAGGAGGACGTGAAGTACTTGGACGAACCCTACAAACCCAAGTTGAACAAAATTCTAGCTTAAGCGGGTCGGATAAATGATTGTAAATAGGAATGATTATGTTAACATGTTAACAACAACACACTTATAGCCCTGTCTGTTACCCGGAAACGCTGTAGAAAACTTTTCCCATACTTGGTCTCACCTTCCTATACGTGAACGTCTTCTTTCCTGCTGAACAATTCAAGTCTGATTCAGTTTCTAATATAGGATCTGCCAATGATTTAATTGGATCAGCTACTTAGTGACATATCTGATGTGTTCCACTCTCAACGCAACCTAGTTAGAGGCAAAGCGTATGTTCAGCTCAAACTCATATAACTCCATCACCACAGAGCCCGTCAACTCAAATTTTCTGATGACAATATTGATTATGTTGCTTGAAAGGACTTCACTGTTCTGCTGTGAGCACAAAGATTTCTCAAGACTACAACGGTATCTGACACAAATGGTGCACAGGCTTTGTTGTGATGAGGGTGAATGACATTTTGGCTCTTTGGCTAAAACTAACACCACAGAATAGGGTAGATAAAATGCCAGCCAAACGCCGGAATGACTTGCTGAAGCTCTACTCGCGACCGCTACCTGTCACGGTAATGCGTCTACCGGAGCTGATTCCTCACAATCCCATTTCATGGGTGTACTTTGCATACAGCTATCTCTCGCAGTGGAGAATCCCACAGCGTACGCCCGTGCGAGTCGAAATGACCGATGCCGGCGGCATGCTTATGTTCGTCGTCACTGGTTTGTCTGAGATGAGAGAGCTGTGGAACAATGGCTTTTTTGGTAAGGGTGTACTATCGCGGTCCGAGCCCACTTGGGCGTCGCGCACGAGACGCCGACTGGATCGCGGTGGGGTCGCGGACGACCTGGCGAGCGAGGACGTGATTAAAAACAGAAGACGGGATAGGGAGAAGTTCAAAGAGGAGCGTGCGAGATTGGACGCCCTGGAGAACGACTACAAGCGGAGCAATAACGTGGATGGTCTAAAGCAGATTGAGGCACTCCGGCGTGATCTCACATTAGGCAAGCGGGTTGCGGATAAGGCTCCTCAGGGAGAGAGACGAGACGCTGAGCTTGTTCTGCGAAAGGAGGACCAGGCTCTGCTCATTTCAGGCTCGGATGAAATTGTTCAGATGGAGTATCTCCAGCTGATGCCGATCGAGGCGTTCTTTCTCAAGTTTGCATTGAACTGCATCGACGTGCGCAATGCGGCAGGTGGTTCACTGTCTTCCGTCGAACTGTTCAGAGCGCTTCTTGAGACACATGGGTGTACGGCCGACAACCGGTTCCTGGTGCGCTATTATGTCTACCACTACTACCGCTCGCTCGGATGGTGTGTCAAGCCGGGGCTCAAGTTCTCGGCCGACTTTCTGCTTTACGAACGAGGGCCGCCATTTCAGCACGCCGAGTTCGCGTTGACGATTGTACCAGACTATGGGTCAGAAAGCGTTAATGTTGAGAGCGCTGATGACTGGATTCACTACTCCTCGGTCAACAGAGTAATTGGCGGGGTGAAGAAAACCATGGTTTTGTGTTATGTCTGTATTCCCGAGGAGTCTGCCTTCGCCACAGCGCTCAACGCAGTTTTCAGCGCTGAGGATGATGCACGTGGCTCTACTGCTATTTCCAACTTGCTCAAACTGTACACTGTCAAGGAGATTATATACAGGCGCTGGTTGCCTAGTAGAAACAGAGAATGAATAATGATTGATATGATTTAATTCCCGCACGCCCATCCCAGAGTGCTAGAAGATTACGTGGAGATTCTCCGAAACTTCACCACCAGATCAAGCAAGCACTTGAGAGCCCACACACACATACTTAGTTCAAGTCAGGGATAATGCGCTCCGTAACGATATCACATGCGCTTGTTCTGCTGTGTGCAACCGCGGCGGTGCGCGCGGACATGTTCCAGAACTTCTTCCACCAGCAGCACCAACAGCCCGAGGTGTTTGACTATCAGGACAAGCAGCTGAACTGTATGTCTTTTTTTCTTTGTCTCGTGACTTTTTTGCATTCGTGAACTAACGCGCACTATAGCTCACTGCGCAAAATATCTCTGTCCCGAGACGTTTCATTGTGTTGCGTCTGCCGCGGAGTGTCCGTGTCCGTACCCTGATTCGCAGCTCAAGTGCATGCTGCCCGACAAGGTGAACTACGTGTGTGTTCCCAAGGTGGGCAAGGAGGACCTCACTGGTGTTGAGGGTGGTGTTGAGGTGCGGGATTGCAAGTGGGTCGAGAAGGCATGGAAGGGGTTGGTGTGACGTGTTTCAGTCGCTGGAATCACTCTATGCTACTTGTGCTCACTTTTTATCTCTTCTTCGCTGATGGCTTTAGCTGTATATACTTGTGTATGGGGGACTTCATTCATTCGACGTCAAATGGGACAGAAGGAATAAAATACACGGAAACTTACTGAAAACGGTGACACAAAACATGCTCAGCCCTTGCTCGGCACTTGCTCAGAACACAAAGGAGGTAAGACAAGACAAAAGAAACATAAAGATCTGTAAAGTACACGGACTCACGTCTGGCCAAAACCATAAACAAAGAAAAAAAAACACCAATGGCTTTTATTACCTACAAGTAGCAGAAAGCCATGCGTCGCGACACTAAATTGTCGCATTGCAACGACACCCGACACCAAAGAAATCACCACACTTAAAGCAAAATCCGCCCGAGAACAAAAGCAATCAGAACCAACACTGCAGCCCAAATGTATGATAATCCAGCTGAAGAAGACTTTGGGGTAACTTCCGTGGACTCCGTTGTTGGAGCCGGAATAGGCTCAGCCGTTGCCTTCTCGTTCGAGTCCAGTTTTTCATTCAGAGCTGCAATCTTGGCATTGCTTGCTGAAATTTCCTTGTCTATATCATTCCGTGGTGTCTTTGTGGCAGCAGCAACCGTAGCTCCACTCACCGTGGCTGCCGCAACAGGCGCCGACTTGTTGAGCTTATCAGAGATGGCAGACGACAACTGCTTCTGTGTGGCATACTCCTCTTCCGTGTACGTCTCACCCAGCTTGAACGAAACGCGGATCTTCTTACCCGTGGGAGAGGCACTGCTCTCCTTGAGCAAAGTGGACCACATCTCCGAGACAGACTTGGGGTCAAGGTCCAGCGCACATGGCAACGATTCAACGAGAAATTTGTCTTTGCATTTAAAATCAGGCTGAGGCTCCTCTTCATATCCTTGGGATGTGATGGTCACCTGCAGCTGCTGCCTGGGCTCAATGAGCGAGGCGTTGGGTCTGACACAGTACCTAGCAATTCCAATTAGTATACGAGATGATCCAGCGGCCAAAAAAGCAGCAGCACGAGCGTCAAAAGGCCAGGGAAAAACAAGAAAAATACACGTACACTTTTGGCGCGGTAGTCTTCACCTTGAAGGCAAGCAGTTCGTCTGAATCATTCTCCAGAGTGAGGAACGCGGTTGCTGGTTTTGTAAAAGGTCCTGGGGGAATCGGTGTTAGAGATCCGAAGGGGAGGAGGACGAGGGGTATGATCAGTCTGGTGACAAAATAAACTCACCTTTGAACTCTAGAGTACCTGGGGACACAAGCATTGGAACTGGCGTGAGATGGATGTATTGCGGGTCGTGTGGAGGGAGAGGTGGATTAGGCGCCGAGTTCGGTTTGGAGTGTGTACGTTGTATTTTTTATGGAGGCTGATGATATCTCTTCCTGTGTCTCCCGCGCGCGCTGGCCCTCTCGCCAAGTTCCCAGCGCTCTCTTCTGATCCACTTGGGACAGCTCAGCTTTTCGGGTGTGGCTCGCTCAGATTCTGGGCCCGCGGCCGGGTAAATTTCAGCTGGCGGTTGCGCGGCCCTGGTATATGCTGGCACGTGATTATGCTGGGTTTACCTGTATAGTTGTTCGTTTCTTTGATTCAGGTGTGTCATGTTATATATATCTGTGCCCTAGTAGTCCTCGCCTCTCGAAACAACCTCCTTCACCGTCGGATGCAGCAGGATCGTGTGCTCAAACTGGGCCGTGTAGCTTCCCTTCACATCCACGATTGGCGGGTGCTCAGTGATGATGCCGGATTTGCACAGCTGCGTCAGTGCCAGCAGATACTTCTCTTCGCCGAGCCTGTCGATATACCGCCGGCAGAACGGTAGCGTGCCGAAATTCTTGTCAATTGTGGACAAAAGCTGTCTGGCACGATTCAGTCTGATTGGGGTCGAAGCGGGCGCCTCCGTGTTCTTCGAGTAGTGCGAGCACTCGCCCTGTGGAACAACATAGCCACGTCCCGTTGAACCAAACGTCTCAATGGCGAATGTCTCGCCCTCCTCCATCTTTGTATTGTCGCCGTTCTTAACAATTGGCACTGATTTACCTCCGTGAATCTTGTACTGCAGGATGTTGTGTCCGTTGAGGTTACGGATACACTTGATCGGGTACACCTTCCCGTCGAGCTCAATCTCGTGGCTCTCCATCACCTCTTCAACCGCCTCACCCACATCAGTCATCCGCACGTCAATCCCAGCTGCGTCAATTCCCGCGTTCGTGGCAGCACGCACAGCCTTCAGCAGGGGGTCGTACTTGTCGTTAAACGTGTGAGTGAACGCACAGTCCACAATGTGGCCATTCACATGCACACCGATATCCACCTTCATCACGTCGTCGTATCCGAGAACAACTTTATCGCCCGCATTCGGCGTATAGTGCGCGGCACAGTGGTTGAGCGATACTCCAGTAGGGAACCCAACACCACCATCCAGCCCATCCGCAGCGCAGTATGTCCGCACAGCGTTCTCAATCGTCTCTGCAACCTCCGTCATCGTCATTCCAGGCTTGATGACAGAGCGCGCGTGTGCACGCACGCGCCGGTGGATCTCTGCGCCCTTTCTGAAATCGGTCCATGTGTCTTGGCTCTGTCTGTCGAGGTACCGCTTCTCCTCGTTCGTGGTACGATAGTTGTTGTCGTCTTTGTACTCCTGCATCTCTCCCTCCGGGTAGACGCCGTCAGGGTAGTACTGCGCTATATCTGCAATTGCGCTCTTCTTCTTCTTTGACTTCTTCTTCTTCTTTTTCTTCTTCTTTTCCCCGGACTGAGCCGTTACGCCTTCCCCAGCTTCCTCATCATCGTCATCGTCCTCTACGGCATCTGGGGCCGGGACGTGCTCTTGCTCTGGGACATCCTTGACAGTGAGATCAGCCACCTTCTGAGCAGTCTCATCGACAGCGGCTGGAGTCATTGTTTGTATTTTTTTTTGTCTCGGAGTCTGTGTGAATTGAATAGATCAGAAAGGGGAGCCGAAGGTTTTCATTGCCGCAGGGCAAAGGGCCACAGCCGGGTAATTTATGGACGTGCACACCTCAAATCGTGAACGGTGATTTTTCGGTTCTTCACCGAGTGGGTTCTGGTTTATGTATAGAAGGCAACAGCACAGCATCATCATCCCACATCATATAGAAATGCTGAGGTTATTGACCCGGTCGCCTGCGGGATTGAGGCCGTATGCTTTCACCGGGCGCGTTTTTTCATACACACCACAGAGGCTGAACTCGTCATCGTCGTCGGGCGCTGCGTCCTCTCCCTCGATCGAGGAACTGTCGAAGCTCGCTACCGTTGGCGGGGGAGTCCAGCCGCGCACTCCGATCAGGAACGACCACCTGTCACGCATGGGTGCACCGATGTTCTCCGACGAAGACCTACAGCTCGAGCCGCGCACAGTGGCAGCGGCACACCCACTGACAGGCGTGGTTGGGGGACGTACCGTTTCGGTGCGCCAGGGCAACGTTGGCGTGGGGCTTTCAAAGTTGAACGCGCTGGTGCGGGCCAACAGCGTGCGGCAGCAGCACGCGTCTCAGCGGTTCCACCTGAAGCCGAGCAAGGCGAAGCTTCAGCGCAACATCAGGAACAATAAGAAGAGGTTCCGCGCTGGGTTCAAGAGGCTGATGGATGTCGTGAGGACAGCGAGGAGAAAGGGATACTGAGGGGTGGTTTGGGGAATCTGTACATATTGCTCAATGATAACGTTCTGATGTTAGTGTCTGGTGTAGCTGGTGTAGCGTTTTTCTTTTTTTATTTGACTTTTCTCGCTTGACGGGTTTAGGCTGACAATGCGCGATGGTTTGAAAGGTGCGATCCCCATTTTTCCAGGGTGCGCTCTTCTTGCGGACTCCAGGAATGGTCACCACTAATCGGTTTTAGAAACAGAGCAAGGGATATTTTGCATCAGGACCACCAATTCTCGCGGGATAGTTGTTTAGCTTCTGTCTTTGTGCTCTTTTGCTTCTTCAATCACATTCGCTAAAGATGGCGGAACCGCTGCATGGCCAGGCGACCGCCCGGTCAGCCATCATTAATCTGATGAACACAATAATGGGTATGTGTGCTTTTCTGTTTCTACGTGGTGCCCTGGTTCACACTCAGCTAACGTCATAGGTGCCGGAATGTTGGCGATGCCATATGGAATCAAGTCTAATGGAATTGTACTTGGTGTCTTTGTGATATTGTTTTCGGCGGCTTGCTCTTCGTTTGGCCTTTATTTGCAGGGCGTCTGTTCGCGCTACGTTCCGCCGGGCCATGCTTCATTTTTCTCTCTGTCACAACTGACGTACCCACAGCTTGGTGTGCTTTTTGACTTGGCAATTGCGATTAAGTGTTTCGGTGTGGGAATCTCCTATCTGGTCGTCATTGGCGACCTGATGCCCAAAGTGAGCCAGAGCGTATTCAACGACTCTTTCATACATGCCCACGAGATTGTGCTGAATCGCAACTTTTGGATAACGCTTTTTATGATTGTCGTTGCTCCTCTGTCATACCTACGGCGACTTGACTCACTCAAGTACGCCTCCATGGTTGCGCTATCGTCCGTTGCGTACCTCGTCATCCTTGTCTTTGTCCATTTTGCAGAGCACGACATCATAGATAAAGGCGAGATCAGTGTTTGGAAGCCTTACAGTATACCGATGATGTTGTCTAGTTTCCCCATTTTTGTCTTTGCGTACACGTGCCACCAGAACATGTTTTCGCTGGTGAACGAACTCAAGGACAAATCGTCTTCGAACATCAACAAAGTAATCGAGATTGCTATTGGCACAGCAATGACTCTCTATGTCCTTGTGGGGCTTACAGGGTATCTCACATTTGGTGACAATGTGGGGGGCAACATCATTGTGATGTACCCGCAGTCCGTGACATCGACCGTGGGCAGGATAGCTATTGTTATCCTGGTGACTCTGTCGTATCCGCTGCAGTGTCATCCATGCCGCGGGTCGGTGAACCACGTGCTGCATTATTTTGCCAAGAGCAAAGCGGTGGAGTCTTTGTCGCGGACGTGGTCGCGGAGTACGGCGTCGAGTGCTACGGTTCTCGACGCGGCACGCGGCGTAACTGAGCGCAGGGCACTCGTGTTCTCTAGAGATGAAGAGGATGATGATGGTGATGATGGTGAGGCTGGCGTGGGTGGCGTCACTGCTGTGCCGCTCGAGTTCAAGAAATTTGTCGTTATAACGACAATCATCCTGCTCAGCAGCTACTGGGTCGCGATGACCATCACATCGCTGGAGCACGTGCTGGCGTTTGTCGGATCCACTGGCTCGACGTCGATCTCGTTCATTCTGCCTGGTATCTTTGCGTACAAGCTCATTGGCAGCGACAAGGACGAGCCTGGCCAGCTCACACTGGGTGAGCGTGCTCTCAGGAGCTCTGCGCTCGTGCTGAGCGTGTGGGGAGTGATCGTGATGGTGATATGTCTATCAGCCACCATATTCTTGGGTGCCACCCATTAAAATAAGAGCCCACCTACAGTGTATAAATATAAACTCGGCATAATACAATCCACATACCCGCTCGCACCCACATCCCCACACCCCAGATGGACGTGCCCCACCCGACATTCCCAAAACGCGCCCACGGCCAGGAACAAAAAAAAACAAAGAAAAAAGCGCCAGAAAAACACGACAAATCAGACCAATTTCAAGGCACCGAATATAAAGCTAAAACAACCCGCCGATCTCGTTCTCTTGCGCACAATCGACAATCTCCATCCCCACACACTCATTTGACTATACCCACTCTCATTATAATCCCAATTATAATATCCGCCCCTTCATCTTTCCATCTCTACCGCGCTCTCTCTGTTTCCCTCAGCCTCCGCCAGAAATTACGCCTCACAATTCCTCCCTCACACGTCCTGCAATTTGATCCCACACACCTGGCCCTAAGAACATCACCCTTCGGATATGCCCCCGTACGACAACGAAACAACAAAACTATCCAAAAGAGATAGGTTCCTCGCAAAAAGGAGCAATATGTCCATTGCAAACTTTTTTCTCAACCCTTTTGCCTTGGGGACGCTCACGTTCGCGGTGGTCGCGTGGATCGTGGCGTTTGCCGGATGCATCGCCTCAGAAGCAAACGACTCAAGCAGTTTTCCCCGGTTCACATGGTGGGGGCTTGTGTATGAGCTCTTGCTATTTGTACTTATACTCGTGCTTTATGCCACAAACACGTTCCGCTATCACCGGATCTTTTTGACGGGCGCAATAGCGGTCGCGTTCGTCTACACCTCGAACAGCTCCAACAATCTCGTCTACTCCAAGAACGCCCCACACGCCGCTGCCGCTGCCGGCTGTATCCTGCTGTCGATGATCAACCTGCTGTGGTTGTTTTACTTTGGCTCGGACCCCCTGTCGCCCGTCATCACCTGGATCGACTCGTGCGGACTTCGAACCGCACAGGACCGCAACACGATGCGCGCTCCAAGCCACCAGGGGACCTACTACAGGGACGAGGACACGATGGCTGGCCGCCCACTCTCTATGCATACCCATTCCGCGAGCCAGATGAACCCATTCGAGTCCGAGCAGCAGCTCCAGCAACTCCAGCAGCAACAACAACAACAACAACAACAACAGCAACAGTACGGTTCTCAGCTAAAGGGGCTCGAGAACATGTCGACGAGCCATGTCAACCGTAATTCGATCGAGGTGATACCAGACGAGGACTATCCATACCTTGTTCGGGGCCTCTACGACTACACGGCGAACCCCGACGACATCAACGAGCTTTCGTTCAAGAAGGGCGAGATCTTCAAGGTCAAAGACAGTAACGGCAAGTGGTGGCAGGGAAAGAACTCACAGGGCGAGATCGGTATGTGCCCAAGCAATTATGTCGAGCTGATAAGTTGAAGGAGGCAACAAAAAAAGAACTAGATTCTCTCAGCCATTGCTGGGTCCCCCACGATCGTCAGTCGACGCGTCGCAAAAACGCCAATTTTCCAATTCTCTGACGCCCAAATATGTACACTACTATATCCACACATTATCTTCTTTTGTGGCCTTTCACTTTGTTTTATTTAAAATTGAATATGAAATCCGCTTCTCCACGCGACTCTTTAGGGCTTGACCGAAAAGGAAGTGCAACAACCGAATCTCTGTCCCTTTGTTTTTGTTTCTGTGCGGGTGATGATCCGACAAGACGCAAAGCAGTGGATCTAAGCGAACAACAAAAAAGGCACAATTAACGTGCGCGCCACAGGATGTCATACTCCGACGATGCGATTCAGCAGCTGTGTGCGACGGTGCTCTACGCGCTCGACCACGAACTTTTCCAAACGGCCGAGTTCACCGCCGAGCGACTGCTCGCGCACGATCCCCACGACCGCGACTCGATCCACCTGTACGGCCTCGTGCTGTACCGGCGCGGGCGGTACAAGGCAGCGTACAACGCGACGGCAGCACATGCGAACTCACATGCAAACGCACATCCGGGCTGTGCGTATGTGTTTGCCCAGGCGGCGCTGCGGCTAGGGAAACACGACGAGGGCATCGAGGCGCTCCAGCAGACCGCACACCTGTGGCGCGCGGACGCTGAGGCCGCGAGGAACGGGCCAGTGCCGGATGCCGCGGCGTGCTATATGCTTCTTGGACGGCTGCATGCGTCTCTCGGCGACACGCGCAGCAGCGCGGTGCAGTATGCCGCTGCTCTCCGGCTCAACCCGTTCTTGTTTGAGGCGCTCGAGGAGCTTTGCAAGATGGGCGCTAAGGTGCGCGTGAATAGCATATACGAGGTCGGCGGTGGCGTCGGGGGCGAAGCGGCTGAGAATCTGTTCAAAACAGCCGGGACGGGGACAGGGACAGCGGTTGCGTCTCCCGTGGTGGGGCGGCAAGAGAAGGATGGCGCGAAACAAAAAGCACAAGGCAGGGCTACGTTTTTCAGTCGCTCTTCCGCGACGGCGGCGGCGACTACGATAACAGCATCGACGGGAACGCCCGACACTGGCAGTGTGGCTGCGACGACGCCGCGGTTCAAGCAGCCACAGCTGCCAGATGCACCCACGCGAAGATCCACGAGGGGCACCGATGTGGGCAGCTTCAAGCAGCCGGCTCTGCCGTCGGACTCAATACACCGGAAAAGCAATAACAGGGCCACATCATCCATCACGTCGAGACTGTTGAACCGCCCACTGAATACGCTCTCGAGCGGACAGTCTCTCAACGGTACAGGAATAGCGATGAGCGGCGGAGGCGGCGCTACCGCAAGGAGGGAGTCAGGAGTGAAGCGGGGGATAAATGCTACATTTGGCGGGGTCGGGTCCTCGACTGGTGCCTCCGCCGATATAGGGGCCGCGTCGCTAATACCAGGTGGACAGACCGCTGGCGAGCAGTACCTACTTCTGCTATACTCCAAGTTTGCCAAGGCTTATAAAGCAATGTGCGCGTACGACTGCTTCAAGGCGATACGAATACTTGACTCTCTGCCTGCCAACGAGAAGAACACGCCCTGGGTGCTCGGCAAGCTGGGCCGGCTGCACTTTGAGATTGTCAACTACGAAGAAGCAGAGACATACTTCACCAAGCTACGCAAAGTGGACCGCACACGGATCGAGGACATGGAGTACTACTCTACCCTTCTGTGGCATCTGCACAAGGAGCCGGAACTGAGCTTTCTGTCACGCGAGCTGCACGATATCGACAAGGATGCGCCCGAGTCGTGGGTCGCCGTCGGGAACCTTTTCTCGCTGACGCGTGAGCCCGACGAGGCTATCCGGTGCTTCCAGCGCGCTGTGAAACTCGCCCCCGGTTTCGCATACGCGTACACTCTCCAGGGCCATGAGTACCTCTCGAGCGATGCGTTTGAAAACGCGCTCGAGAGCTTCCGTCGCGCTCTGCTCGTTGACCGGCGCCACTACAACGCACTCTACGGCATCGGCATGGTGTACCTCAAGCTCGGCGACTTTGCACGTGCCGAATTCCACTTCCGCAAAGCGGTCGACGTGAACCCGGTCAACGTGATCCTCATCTGCTGCGTTGGCATGGTGCTTGAGAAACTCGGTAAGAAGGAGCTCGCGCTGCGGCAGTATATCTTCGCAAGCAAGCTGCAGCCGCTCTCGATGCTTGCACTGTTCAAAAAGGCCCAGGCGCTGCTCGCGCTCCAGCAGTACGACCTGGCACTCAAGGATTTCGAAAAGCTACAGAGCTACGCACCGGACGAGGCCAGCGTTCACTTCCTCCTCGGGAAACTGTACAAATTCGCCGGGCGCAGGAACGACGCCATCAAGCAGCTGACGATTGCGCTCAACCTCGACCCTAAGGGCGCGCATCTCATCAAGGAGGCACTCGAGAGTCTCGAGGGGACCAACACGGCTGACGAAGACGCAGAAGTCATACTCGAATGAAAAAAAAAGCAACATCTCTTTTTTTTTTATATAATGGTACAAAACTGTAATACATACGCTATCTTCTCTCTTTTTTTGTTCTCTTTTGAGCAACTTTTTCGTCCTATTTCCTCGTGGACGAGGACAGACGCTTCTCGCGAGGTTCCAGCTTCGTAATCATAGGCGCTGGATTCGTAGAGTTTGTGCGGCGGACCGACGCAACACGTGCAGCGTTCAGCGCACCGCCGTTGGGTGAGCTCGTGTGGTCTTCCTGCTGTTGGTCAGCGCCAGAATGTGCCGATTTCGGCGACAGCATCCCCGATGCAAGCAGGTACGGCGACGAAAAGCCTTGGGGCGTTACACCAAGCGAGGTGTCGATGCGTGACAGGTGACTGTTGCTAGACTTGGGCGTTGAAGAAGGGAAGTTGGAAGGCAGCGTCGGAGTAGAGAACGATTGTCCCGTCGTGTTCACCGGCGAAGTTGCCTGCGACGATAGCGTCGGCGACGTCGACGCCTCCGAATACTCGGCGGTTGCGCCAGTCACATCGGTCATCACGGTGTTTTCAGCCGTGCTTGCCGCGCTCGTCGGCTGCGATGCCTCGAGCTCCTTGTTCCTCGTATACTCGCGGGCCTTGGCCAACATCTCCTGTGCTTTCTGTAAGGACACTGTGGGCGTAGCACAGGACGAGACGATCGGTACGCTCTCATCAAGATCGATCGTGGCTTTCATCAACGCAGCCATCCAATTACGCATTTCCTCCTTTGTCTCAACAGCAAAGTAGTGCACCTTCTGTTGGGTGAAGGTGAGACCTTTGCGTGAGCCCGGCGCTGGAGGTACCAGCTTAAAACAGTAACGACCAGAACCGGTGCTCGCCGCATACAGCGCAACAAACTTGTCGTCATTTTCCTTAGCGGGAAGTACCTTGTGCGAAGTGATATCAATTAAGCCCTTCTCGCGCTTGTCCTTCAGGCTCGTGAAATACGAAAGCCTTGTCTTGTGTAGCGTAAAGTACCTCGTTTTCCACGACCCAATCGTCATGTTTCCTCTCTTGCTCATCCAACCGGAAAACTCGGAATTCTTGATAGCCTCGTCAGTAGAAATGGACCTGATGCCCTCTTGGAAAGCAGAAGTCTGTGTCTTACGGCGTGTAGTGAGCGCCCTGATATTCTGTGATGAGGTATTCCTTATTGGCTTAGCCCTGAATGCCTCCGAAGTAGCCCGCTTCTGATCCACACTGGGACTCATCGGCTCGACTGCCTTCTCCTTCGCAGATACCGACCTCCGTTTGCTGGGGCTCTTTAAGCCCTTGATCTTAATGGGGCTTTGGTCGCCACTAAAGTTTCTCGCTTCGTTTTCCTTGATCTTTGACGGAGTCTGGCCATTCACAACAGAGGTACGACGACTAGGTGACTGCTTCACATCATCACCATTAGTTGGAAGGTACGACAGCACCGACGAGTATCGTCTGTGATTCGCGTCCCCGTTACCCCTTCTGGCACTAACCTCGGATGCGTGTCTCGTGTGATTCCGGCTTGGCGACTCATTCTTCGAGGGACTGTAAGACAGGGCTGAGTTGGTTCTCGTGTGACGAGCATCAACATATATCGAAGACGTCGCGCCGCGCGACTGCTCTCTGCTATGATACTCACTAGGCTCAATCATCGACATTCTGTTCAAGTTCAAATTCAGATTGTCTATTTTAGAAGCAGAACCGGAACCAAACTTGTACTCCCGCTGAGATGGGCTCGACGTGGGAGGCTGTGGTGCACGTCTTGGGGACTCAAACTCGCCAAGAGGAGGGGGTGCGAGAGCAGGTGAGGGAGCTTTGGGTGGCGAGATTGCAGGCGGCGCAACCGATAGAGGTCTCAAAGACGTGTGTGCTAGGCTCTCTCTTGAAATGTCCTGGTTGAGCTGAGCCTGTGCCGCCATTACGGCTGGAATGTCATCCATAGACTGAGACCGCTTTCTGGCATGGCCCAGCGGGGCAACCTGAGACATTGGTGCGCGCCTGAAAGAAGGCGGAGGCATCAGTAAACTGTTTCTTCCGTTTGGCTGTTTCTTGTTCTTTGCTGCGAGTCTGAGCTCTTCGATCTCTTTGTACAGCTCAAATCGTGTGCCGAATGACGCAATATCGAGTTCCTTCAGGTACGCTAGCTCCAGTTCAATCAATATCGACCCATTAATCTTGTGTCTGGCAAACTGACCAGCACTTTCAATGTCAAAGTTGAGATGGGAAAAGTATAGTGTCACCTGTTCTGGACTCCACGACTCAACTTCAGTAGGATCAAGTACCTCAGCGCCATTCAAGCTAGGTGACAGGATAGAATCATTACCGTTGAAATTATCATTTGCAAGCTCTTCCAGTGCCCTATCGATGTCATTCATTGTGTGATGCACCGAGGAGTACCGCGGGTTGTGCTCTGTGTCGTTCGTGGTGGGGTTCGTGTCAGCGTTGCTGAACGCCTTTGAGTCGTTCGATAGCACCGTCGAGTTAGGCGACTCCTCCACTAACGACAGTTCCTCCATCCTGTGAAACTGCTGTGCGGGTGGCGTTGCAGAAGCAGGACTCCCGCTAGCAGCCATTCGCCTCGACCTTGATCTGAGCAGCGAGGGTCTGCTGGTTTGTTGAGGGATGATCTGCGTAAAAGCTTTTGGGTACAAGCCCACTTGTCCAGTGGTGAGATTCTTGCCCATATACCAGCCATCACTATATTCGCTGTCGTCGCTTATCACTTCGACCTTGTCGCCGGGCTTGAGTGACACCTCGTCGCCAAGCCGCGCACTGAACTCTTTGATGACTTGATAAAGAACACCCAGGTTCTCCTGCTGCTGGTAGTCTGGAACTAGCGACGACGTGCTCGTACTGTTAGACTCGCTTGTGCGAAATCTGTCTTTCGCATACGGCGACTGATGAGGTGAGTACATCGCGGAGCGTTTCTTCTTGTTTGGCGTTAGATAAACAAAGGATGTGCTTGCTCAAAGCCGTGTGGTGGCGCGTTCTTGCAAGAGCGGTTGACGGGGTAGCTGGCGAAATTAAACAAAGAAAAGAACACCAAAAGTCTTGAGGCCACTGAAATCAAGGGTGTAGGCGGAAGGCTGGCTGTTCCCTGTTTGCAAGTTATCCTAGTGAAACCGCTGTTGTTGTTCCTGAAGCGCTCGGAATGCCCTTTTTTTTTGGGAGATGAGGTGGGATTTAGCCAGAAGTAGACGACGCGCGCACGCGCTGAAGATCGCAGCTTTGGATGGGCGGCGGGCCGAGGACTACGGCGCACTACGTCAACTACGATATCGGCTACTAGCAGCCTGTTGCGCCTGCTCCGTGCCAGAGAGCATCAACCTTCAAGCATTTTCCGCCACGAGTCAGCCGCTGAACGCGCTTTTCAGGACCCCGTGTTCTCCCTCTTGGACAGACGTGCACCAACCACTGTTTTCAAAACGCACAACCGTCGCGGACGCAGTGACACTTGTGCAGCAAATGTGGTGGATATATATGATGAATATACTATAACATATGCAATATTGTATATACAAACATATATGTGGATGATGTGTGCCATATGTATGTTTTGATGCGTCCTGAGCGGTCTCCCTACTCTTCCAGATTAGTGTAGTACTGCGCGCTCTGCTCAAAGCGCCGCCTGTGGTTGTCCTGGTCTTCCTGGTGAAGCACTTGCTCGTAAGTTGGGAGAGCGTCGTTGCCGTTTCCTTGATCCACGCCGGTGCTTCCAACTTGTTGGTTGTGGCCATTGATCGTGCCATTCACTGTTGTAGACATGGAAGATGACCACGAGTTTCCGTCGCCGCTTACACCAGGGCGCTGGGGTAACACGAGCGGCAAGTCATTTTCCGTGATTGGCTGAAGCCCGCTCAGCACTTTTATATCGGTTTCAAGCGAAATGATCTGTATCGATCTAGCAGAGTCCACACTGCGCGTCGCCGAGAAACCGGCACTTATGAGCAACTTGTACTTTCTCGAAATGTTGCACGACTTGAAAGTGGGAGCAATGTGATCTGGAATCACCGCTCGCGAGTAGATCTTCTTAGGTATCTCGAGTTCGTGCAGGGTTTGGCCTGTATTCAGATCCTTTGCATTCGACTTTGTGCAGTCCAACAGGTCGAACCTGTAGTTGATTCCGCTGAGATTGAGCACTTCTTCTTTAGTCGTCACCTGCCTCTTATGTCCCTGGACGACGACCGTCGTAGTTGAAATGAGGTGGAACTGCAAGGATTTCAAGAAAACGTAACCAAGCCCAGAGCTTTCACCGTTGACCAGCGCAAATCGCTTTGGAGGAACCTTTGTGACCAAAAACAACCGATAATTTGGTGGCTTGGTCGGAATGACAAAGGCAGGGTACCTAAAACGAGCCTCGAATGCCACCGGCAAATCGATGGGCTTCACTTGCGGCATGTTCATCGACTGCTGATGCACAGATGTGGTACTCTGTTTCGCAGAACTGTTGCTTGCTGGTGATATTGGTTCACTGTCTCCAAGGAACAAGGATTTGAAAAAACTGGATGATCTCCTTGGAGGGGTGACCGGTTGGGCGGGCTCCTGTTTATGTACCATTTTCGGTTCTTTGCTCTCGTAAACGGCGACAATCTCGGGATACTTTTGCTTGAAAATGAATTCTCTCCTACAGAACGACTGTCTCTCGTCAAGAGAGATCCCTGGGAAGTCAATAGGTAGGAGTATGAAAGGGTCGTACGAGCGAATATTGGTCTTTAAGAGTGATGGCCTCTTAGCTGTGGCTTTGACAAAGTATTTGATTGTTGCAAAGTCATTCAAGCCGCTGAGCGAGGGTGGAAGTGTGAGCTCGACATGCCTTGAAGCTTCATTCACAAACTCGATTCCGGTACTTGCGGAAGATGTAAGACCGTTCACAAACTGGAATCGATTGGTCAGGCCCGTTAATGACTTGTGATTCGAGCATCTGTTTTTGAGCGGGATCCTAAAATGGAATGGGTAGGTGTAGTCACCTGGCAGTAACGTGAATTCTTTCGCGCTGGCCACCCTGCGAACGTCTTCAGAGGGGAACACTATTGCTGTGTCGTAGAGCATCCTGTGGATCTCGATGAGGTTTTTGGTTTTGTTCTTCTGCTTCTTGTTCTCCCGAGGAACTTCAATTACCGTCTTTGATATTCCCTCGAGTTTTACTTGGATGCAATTGAGGGTTGTTTCGGACCTGACCCGACAGTGAACTCGACCTTGGATGCTATCATAGTTTGTGAAAGTCCCACCAGTTCTTGATTTGTCAATTTGGACCGTGAGCTCACATGAAGACACCATTATTGTAAAATTAGCAGAAGTGCATGCTAATTGGACGAAAATCGCCCCGGTGCAGAGTGAATGTGCGACAGGCTTGATCTGGAGCGAAGTTTGGAGAGTCCCTTTGGCTCATGTGTGGCAGGGCTCAGCTATGGATTTTCTGTCTTGTGTGATGGCAGGGAGTCATGAGATAACGGAGTTGGCGGTCGGGGCGCACACTACGCCCCGGAAACCCATAACCAGATAAGATCAACATTTAATATTTGAACATTTTATTGAAAAGTGATAAAAAAATCGTCCGGATATTCAAGACATGTGATTTTTTCAAAGAGAAAACAGTCTACATAATTACATTATTGTTGAAATAAAGCTATCGACCTCAGCCAGATATTCAGCCAAGAAAATGCTGAAATCAGAGAGAATGAAAACAAGGAGATACTTTCGAATGAAAGTCAGGAGACTCTTGACCTGCTGAAACTTGAAATTTTCTAAATTTAAATTACCAGTCGAGGAGACGACAGGGAGAGTTTTGATGTAGTAATTTGTCACGCCTTTGACATTCTTATACAGCTGGTTGATGTCTGCTGGGTAAGAATGTGGAATGTGATCCTTTGATATCTCCTCAGAAACGGATATCGCTGCCAAAGAAAAAGATGACGAGGATTCAGTTACCCTGTGCGTGGGAGAAGTTGCACTTGGTTGATGATGTGAGGCAACGGTAGAATCGGGCTGCAACTTGCTTTTGGAATGCCTTCTCTTGAAGAATGATTGCAGCGCCTTCCCGCCACTGCGGAGCCCTTTTTCTGATGATTCAGCTATAAACGTCGTCTTGCTCGTAGAGCTGTCTGATGTGGACGTTCTCTTTATGCTTTCAATCTCATTGACTTCCTCTGTCTCGACCGGCGAATTCTCGTGTGGCTGATGATTGACTATTATGTTGTAGGCCTCAAGCAGCTTCTTGTGATGCTGCAAGATCACTTCAATTTTGTTGCTTCGCTCCTTAACGTAATCCTCAGTGTGATTCCCATTTGGAGGGCCAGGGCGTTCTAACACTTCTGTCAGATACTGACTGATATCAGCATTGAAATATTTGAGCACTGTAGACTTGATTGCAATGTTCTGGTCTGAACTCGCCTGAGCAAGCCAAAGATCCCCTTCGGCAAAATCTGTGGAGCGCCTCTTTTTCCTTGGAGTCATCTCGGAGTTCATTCGCGTAAGCTTCTGGAAGAAGAAGAGGGGCCATAGGTATTCATCTTCAGTGAGAGACAGGCAGTCAGAGTTCATGTCAAACACCAGCCTGCTTATGTTGCGTCTAAGCTCGAAAACTTTGGAAATACTGTAGCCGTATCTCTCCTTCAACATCACCCTGAACTTGGAGTTCCCCCTGCTGTCATGCGCGAACCCATTATCACGTTCGTCAGCGTTCACCGAAACGCTCACAGAAAGATGGTCTGAAGAGTCGTTCAAGCCAGAGATAACAGACTCGTTATCTGTAGAGCTTGGGCCTTCAGACATTTTGGTTCCTGGCGCTCAACGTTTTGCTGCTTCAACTGCCTGCGTGAGCCGAATTCCAAAGATCGACTTTGAAAAACCAAGTACAACGCGTCAAGTGGCCAGATGTATCGAAGAGGCGCTAGGGTATTTGGATGCCCAAAGTCCCTTCAAGTGCGGCCAGTTGTGAATATCAGAAGAAAAGATCAATGAGAGCATGCGATAAGGAATTCTCCGGAGCAAAAGACAGGTTGTCTGATCTCGAGGGCCCTGACAACTTTATTCTACTCAAACACTATAGTTCACCAGCCACTTCCCCAATGTGTGGCGGCAAGAAATCATCAGCCCCACTGCTTGTCAAGATTATTCTTTACTTCATTACTTCCTGACCTTAGAAACAGAACGAAAACGTAATTGAAAGCCAGGTATTGTGAATTAGTAGCATATACTTACTGTAGAATACTCGAAAGAAAAAGTCAAAACCTACACAAAATGCTGGACATGAAGAGAATGGTGTGGTCGATATAACATGTTACAAATCCCTTCTCGCTGATTCAAACAAAAAGGATTAAAAGCTTTTCAGCAAATCTCCTCATCATTTTCAGCGTCTGAACAAATCCCCCCTAGACTAGTCCTTGTGAGCTGAAATTTTTTCGAAACTGATCTGTCGATTCCCGAGCACCTGAGCTTGGCCAAAGAAAATGGTGTATTTTTACTCATTTCTGATAGTGAGCCGCACGAATGTTGGCGAGATAACGCACCATGATTTTTGTGGGCAGCGGAGAGCTGAGAATCATGTCGCTTTTCTAAGTTTTCGACATCCTTGTCAATAATGGATAGTTCGTCCTTCAAAGCTTCTGCAAGCTGACTGCTGTTCACACTCTCATTACTCTCTTGAGACAGGTTTGATGACTCCATTAGAGAGGTGAGGGATTCCCCAAAATGCAATCCATTTGACATTCCCGAAAAAATCAAGCTTTTCAATCGCCTATTGAACCTCATATTACTGCAATAAACTGAAGTACCTATTGCCCGCTTCATGTGAGTGTGGCTCTTTGAGCCTCGCAGTTGGTAAGAATTGCCATCCGGTGATATTTTGGAAGGACCCACCGAGATAGATTGTCTTAATGGACTTGGCAGAATAGGTAAGTAAGCGCAGTAGCAATCAGCAGCAGAGCACGAGACCCAGGAGTTATGGCTGTACTCGCACTGAAAACGACGATCATCCACCTGCCCTTTGAATTTTCCCCAGGGAATAACTTTGGGGATCACGAGCAAAGGAGGTTGACAGAGAGGTTCATCATCTTCGCTGACTGGCATATCGCGACAGCTTGCCCGAGCTAAACAAAAACGATAGTTTGCATCTGTGTCACTGCGCTCGGTATCAAATGATACGCCTCCGACTTCTTCCACTGTTGAGATGTTGGAATCAAATCGAAGCATCACCCTGTTAGGAGTTTGAAAAGCAAAAACTTCAAGCAAATAAGCGATAGTCAGACAAAAAGAGAACTTGAAATCAAGACTGCAGAAGCCCAAAATCTTTAGGAAGCGAAGGCCCTGACAATTTTTGATTAAGCGCCGGCAAGGCAAGTAAAGTGCACAAACAGCCCTGGATCTCAGCGCCAGAAGTCACAGACAACTTCAGAAATCCCACCTCTTCCCTTTTCGTGTTCATTAAGTCTTCTTTAGGTTTCTGCTCTTGAGAAAAGTGACTTTCTGAAAATAAACCGTTTCTCGACAGAGCGGGCATTTGCCGCTATGTGCGCTTGTAGATCGAGAAGCGGGCAGTGCTTTGAAAAGGCAATCAGAGCAAAACAAATGACCACAAGGCGTTGCCACTGCTCTGTCTATTTCATCGAAACAAACCGGACAGACGACATCCTTCAGTGTCTTTGTGGTATTAGCATGCGCTCTTGACTCGTCAAGGATATCTCCCATAGTCTTGCCCTTTTGCGTGGCAGGGGCACCATCCGACTCCAGTACAATGATCTCATCTCCATCATATTCGCTATCACTCAGGGAGGAGTAGTCAGACTCTGAATCGAGAACTGATACAGCATGCTGGTTTGAAATCGCTCTCGCCCGTTTGGTAGAAGGTTGAATGTTTGTACCAGATATTTCAGCAAGATCACCATCACCTATTTCATTGTCTTCCTCAGAGCTGAGGCGTCGTTTTCTGGGGACAAAAACAACTTCCTCGTTCTCGTCATCCTCCTCCTCCTCCTCCTCCTCCTCCTCCTCCTTATCTTCGTGTTCGTCAACCAGCTCTTCGTTGCTCATGATTGGAGCTTCATCCGCTCTCGCCACCTCCCGCTCACTGCTGCCCTCGTCACTTCGCACCATATCACCACCCGAAATATCGCCACGGGCCTCTTTTGCCATGATTTCCCTTCATGAAAGGTCCGCTAAAGCAGTATATAGAGCACAAGTCGGACATTATGCTATTACGGTTCTTGTATATCCCGGCGCGTATCAACTGCGCTTGATATAAACACGACTCAAATGGTATCATCACGTGCAGATAAATAAATCCGTACACCATAAGCACGTGATCCAATACAGGGCTGTGACAGACCTCTGAGTGACCGTTACCTCGAGCAGCCAGTGCTCGAAACGCTTTCCAAAATGCTACCCGCTCGAATGGAATAATCCTCCGCCTTGAGTTGTATTTTGTGCCAAGACACCTCACAGAAAAGGGATGCTGGTTTTTACACGTTCTTACCTGGTAAGCTCTGCTCCTGGAAAATTTGGTGCGCAGGGCTATAACATCATCAACTTGTACGCTTGTCACGATAGCGATCAGAATCATCTTAATACTATAAACAAAAATGTCTGGTTCAGGTGCTTCCGGTAACAAGTTCCGTCTGTCGGTATGTGCTATTTTATTTCACTGTCTGAGTCACAATAGAGTAGAGAGCTGAAGCGGTTGAACATTGGCGAGGCCCACAGAGGATCTGTGCTCTAGAGAGTTCAAAGAGCCAGCACACAAGAGAGCTGCCCAACAGATTTATCGAACATCACACTGGATCAAAGAAGGTCGATCGTCTGAAGGAAATTTATGAGACAAAAACAACAAACAGCAGAACAGCAGAACAGCCAGAGCCGTCCCGGCACTGTTATGGAGGACCGCATGACCCCCACTCGCTGCAGTTCCTTTCGAACAGATATACTTACAGTGCTCTATCCTTGATTATAATATTCAGTTGACATCCTTTTTAGCGATTTGATTTCTTCGCTGCAGCTTCTCTTTTCTACTCTGACGATATTACCAATCATGTGAATGCAAGACGTATACTAACTGGAGCTTAATAGTTGGGTTTGCCTGTGGGCGCCGTCATCAACTGTGCTGATAACAGTGGTGCCAGAAACCTCTACATCATGGCCGTCAAGGGCACTGGTGCTAGATTGAACAGATTGCCAGCTGCCTCCGTTGGTGACATGGTCATGGCCACCGTTAAGAAGGGTAAGCCAGAGCTGAGAAAGAAGGTTATGCCTGCTATTGTTGTCAGACAGTCCAAGTCCTGGAGAAGAAAGGACGGTGTTTTCCTCTACTTTGAGGACAACGCTGGTGTCATCGTCAACCCCAAGGGTGAGATGAAGGGATCTGCCATCACAGGTCCAGTGGGTAAGGAGTGTGCTGACTTGTGGCCACGTATTGCTTCTAACTCCGGTGTTGTTGTTTAAATGAATATATCTACCTTTCGTTGAGTCTTATTGCGGATTGCTCATCATCATTGTGCACCAAACATAAAGCATCTTCCAGTGTCTACAGTATTGGAAGCCTTTTCGAATTCGTAGCGCTGTGATCCAAATTAAGGAAGTTGTAGGATCAAACAGTTTGTCGCAACGACGACGACGACGACGACGGCAACTACGGCAACGTGCTATTCATCGATATCCCAAAAACGACGACGGTGGCCTTTTAAAGAACCAAGAGAACCCATTTCAGCGTCCGATTTTCGATTCTATAAATTGGATCGGATTTCTCGGCCAGCATAAGCAGGCGAGATTGCGTAGCTCTGAGAAAAGTTTTGTGGTGAAAAGTTTCGTGGTGAGAAGTTTCCTTCCTGTGCAACCTGTCACTCCCATTACCCTTCAGCGACGCGACGACTCGTCGCGTCGCGCGCCATCGGTTTTAGAAAACCGCTCCAAGACGCTGGATCAAATGTAAGAATACACAGCTCCATCCTTACAACAGCCACAAGGCTCAACTGTGAAATAATGTGGAATTCATAACAGTAATGGCGAATTTGAATTTTCAAGAGCTCTTCAGTAAGTACACCGAACTGCTTGGTCGAATTGATCGAATACATTAACTAAAGCCTTCCTCACAGCGCTGCTTCAGTCTGCCAAAATTAAAGACAGGAACGACGGGCTCGCTGGCCTTGATGAAATCAACTTATCGGCATCGTTGTCCGTAAGCAGGCTCACGTTACCCATAGTCACTAATCTGTTAAACGCGCTCTTCAGTAATGTGGCAATTGAAAGAGTAACATATGCCAAAACCAGAAACACGAATAACTTGAATAGCCAGACCGAAATCCGGTTGTCTAAGGCATCTGGCTTCTTGAAGAATCTTATTCAGCGTGTAATTACTGGTGATCAGTTCAGGAATTGTCTGAAGACAAAGAACTATCAGTCACTCGTCCACGATCTGATCGAAAGTGCCTTCTTTACGAATACGTCAACTCGTGAAACGGAGATTTTCCAGCCAATTGCATTCAATGTCATTGCGTCTTTAAACTCGCTCTTGAGCATGCAGGAGTTCAAGGATCATTTGAGTGAAAAAGACTACATCAAGCTTCTGAGCTTTGCCCTTCGCGGACTCACACAGCTGACCGAAGATTTTACATCGACTGCTAATTCACTCAAAGGGGGTCTAGGTTCAAGCAAGGAAAGATTGACAGCCGAACTGCTGCTTCTGCTGTATGATCTGCTGAGCCCTGCAGCCTCCTCTAACCTCGTCATTTTCACCACACCGCAAGGAGAAAGCTACTACCCGAAGATACTGAATATTGTATCAAGGTTTTACGAGAATGTTTTCCGTCTGAATAAGAAAGAGTCTGAGAGCCTTGTGATAATATTCCAGATTCTTAATAAACTACTCACAGACTTGCCAGTGTCAGATATTAAGTCATCATATAAAGCTTACAGAGTTGGCGTTTCACTCTTGCTAGAAACGAAGTTGATTAAGTATGAATCATTAGAGGAACAAGTTCTGATATTCATAAATTTGATTCCAGATGTGATCAATTTGCAGGAATTACCGAAACTCGATGGGGACAATTGGTTTGTTGACTCCAAGGGAAGGCTTCTAGAAGCCGGTCCGTCGTTCGCAGAAGCATCAGAAATTGCAATAAATTCGGAACACCAAGAAGACGTTATCTTTTCAGACGACACTCTAGAGCGAGCGGATGTTGATAGCACGACTCGTACCGCTTATGGTAACAAAACTGCTGCTGAAAAATCACGCCTCAACGAGCTGAGATCGCTGATTAACTGTGTGTTTGAGATGCAGATCAGTACAGACAGTAAACTCAGAATGAAATTAAGCGATGCTAACATAAAGCTTTTCCCAATAATACCAGAGGACGAGGTTACGTGGTTTAACCTGAGATTCATAAATTTACCAAGGGATGGCAATGCAAGGGCGTGGTTTCTTCGTTTGGGTCTGGCTAGATTGTTACACCAGTACTTTTTGCTGAGGAACAGCATTTTTGATATTGAAGAGCCCGCCGAAAGAACGCCAACACTGTCATACGAAAACGGAGATTCGTTGTCGAGATCCTCGAAGCGCAGAAAGTTAGTTATGGGTCAGGAATCAGAGTATGTCATTGCCGGGGCTCTTTCATCTTGTGCGGATGTTCTGGAGTTTTACACCACTCTATTGGACTCCAGTCATACCGACAAAAGGTATTCCAATGCAGCTGCTCAAATTCTCTGCTTTCACATGTCACATGTTGCGTCAACTGCTTCCACGAAGTCTAGCACAAAGCAATTATCTACTTTGCGCGGCCGTTGCAATAACTTAGTAAAAGTTCTTGTCAGAACCTTCGAAAAAAATGACGAAGATTTGATTGACTGGGTTCTGATTGCTCTGAGGATTACCGTGACCTTGTCTGTTGTTTGGTCCGAGAAGAAAAACACTGCGGTATCGAAGATACGATCGTCTTATATCAATCAGATTCTGAAATACTGTTTGGATAGGGTAAAGTTTCCGTTTCTTGCGAGAGCCTCTTGTGCATTGGTCTACACTATAGTTGCACGAAATCGAGGCTCTCTCCGCCTTGACGGGCAAATTCTAACAGGCGACGAGCCTCTGTGGCCGATAGACAATTCAATCATCCAGCAATTTGAGTCTCTTGTTGACTTTTCGGAAGCTAATGGGCCCGCCGTCCTGTGCAAAGAATCAATGTTTTTCTGGTTCTGCGCCCTTGATTTCTGCAAAACTTTTAGACCTAAGAGTACAGTCTCGTCTGGACGAGTAAGAAAGAGCTCACAGAATGGCTCATTCACAGCACAAGTTCACAGTTGGCTTCTCTCCAAGTGGAATCAAGGTATTCATTTTCGCGACGATGACGAAACTCTGTTGCTCAAGGAATTTGTTCTTTGGTCTTGCGGAGTATTGCCAACAGCACTCAACGCTGACTCTTTTGGGGCTTATCACAAGACTTACGATGCGTCAGCCTTAGTTTATGATCTACAGCGAATTGGTACAGTTCCCTTCAAACAATATGTGCTATTGCAGAGTTGTGTCGCCGAGGAAATCATTGGTCATGTCGAATCGTATGAGCCTGACCTCCTGCCTGTGGAACAGGATCGTGTGAAAAGTCTCTTAGCTGATTTGATATCGTCATGTATTTTGCAAGGTGGCGGCGATGACATTCTGCCGGCTCTACATCCCTGTCTGGTTGCCCTGTTTGGTGCTTGTCTTCGCCTGAAGCATGATACCGCATTCTCTGAGCATGCTTCATCAACCGCGTACCAAGTTGGTCGTATCTTGGAAGATCGATTAAAAGAATCGCTTAGCTCGACTAGAGGGTCCTCCTTCAGTACACTTGAAAGTCTGACCAACCTTTTAAACTTTTCAGTTCGGAGAGACAATGCCTTGACATGCGCAATCCTGGACAATTTGCAGCAAAACAAGATTGTCAGCACGGCATTAATCCACTTAAATGTCGGAGTCAAACTTTCAAAAGGCGGTCCCCGTCTCGATGACATATTCTCCGGATTTGGAGCAGTTAGGAGACTTGATGTTGACGGCAGCGTAGCTGCTTCACTAGACGGAAGTAGTGGAGCCTTGAATGAGAGCACCCCCTCAAAGTTTTCGTCTCTTGTTCGAGAGATCGCTAGCTTCATCATCGGTGGACTAAACCGTGGCAAAGATATTTCGACGGTGCTGCGCGATCTACTGGGTTTCATGAGTGAACTAAACTCAGATATGGAGTTTCTCCTTTGCTGTCAAGTGCTGACGGAAGCAAACTTACTCACCGCATCCTCTACTGATCCTGAAATGATTGAAGATTTATTTCGTCTTTTTGCCCAACGGCTTTTGTCGAATTACAAATTCGAAAGGCTTGAGCTTACCACTATTACAGCATGCAGATTACTGCAGCTATTCGTGGAAAAGTGGATCGATAGTCAAAATCGAAACCTGAAAATGGACTGCATTGATATTTGCCAGTTTTACTTCCAGCTTGCTGACTCCACTCTGGTTCATAGCGATCTAGCGGTTCTTGAGCTGCAGCGGCTTTGCTTGAAGATGTGTCCCTTACTGACTCAGGATGAATTTGTACCTCAGAAGAGGATGATAGAGATTGTCACGAACTCCATGAAGAAACAGAACAGCAACAGGGCAAAAGTGATGCTGAGCGAGAATGTAGTGGCATTCATGTCCTCTCTTCCCCCTGAAGCTCAATCAACATTGTACAGGAAGCTGTGTGATTCTTTCTCTTCACCGCAGGAGAGCCTGGAGTCAGCATCGACATTTTGTTTTTTCATTTCCAGCATTTCGGAAAGTTCGTTCATGATGTTAAACACTGTTTTGTTCAACCTACTGGAAATGTCCAAGTTTTCTCACTTCAGACCCTACCTAAGTTTTGCCTTGAAGCGGATGTGCAAACTAAATCGAATTTCAAGCACCCGCATCCTTTTCAAGGGTTTCCGTGAGCTTATTTTGAAGTTCTGGTGGGAATACGAATTGCCGTTTACAGAGCTTCCGTACGAGCTACTGGGATTCCCTTCGTACGAAGACTTTGTGCGATACAATTACAAGGAATTGGCTGCAGTCGTCTTGTCCCATCCCTCCCCGAACGCATCAGACGTACTAAAAGGTGTCGCACAGATATGTCTCGTTGACTTGAAGAGCGTGGTTGTCGATTCGCTATCCTTAGCAACTGGTCTTGCCTTTACCGAACGAGGCATACGCGCTCAAGTCTACGCTGATATAGCTGCAATAATTTCTGAAGGAGAACTTCAGAAAAAGGTGAACGATCAGCTGGTTCTTATCGTTTTCCAGATCGTTAAGTTATGTGATTTGTCGAAGGAGAACAAACTCGTGGAAGCTCTCAGAGATTACGAAGTTGGAGACATTCTGCGCTTGCTTGTGAATGAAGAATCGCCAGCCGTTGTGTACCCGTTACCGAGCATTTGTATTTCGTGCAAGACAACGATCAGGGTTCTCAGCGAGACGGTCGGAAAGTTCTACGATGAACCCGAAGACTTCTGGACCGTTCCAATCTTGTATTTTCTTTCAAGACAGTTTGTGGTGCTGATAGATTCTTCACAGAGCGGCTCGGAAAAGGTAATGAACCTGCGACGAATCAAACTTCTCTTTGTCCTCGCTTCGAACATTTTTGCTGATGCTAGTCTCTTGAGGTTGCTTGTTCAAAACTTGTCCCTGTACCTCTGTGATCCACTTCTTGCAGTGGAGGTTGGCCAATTTTTTTTCGCACTGTTGCAGTATGGCACAAACATCATGAAATCAAGTTCTGAGAGCATTCCACTCTTCATAACAATCATGAAGGATCTTCTCCTTTGCAAGTCGCGCGGTCTTCCGGTGCACCATGGCCTGCTCCAATGGCTCCAAAATCATTTCGCTGCAAATTCTAACCTCAATCGTTCCCTGGCTGCCGTTTTCATAAGGTCCGCGAGCCGGGTACTGGATTCCGATTTTGGGCAAACCTCGCTTGCAATCTGTGACGCAGAAGTGATCAATATGGCACTTACGGAGAAACAGGATTACGATGGTTCGCAAACGCTGATCCATTTTCTATCCTTGTTATTTGATGCTAATCCTGGAATTGGTGGGGAATCTGGAAGGGGCACGGGCCCTTCCTGGAAACAAGTTTCCAAGTTTTTCAAGTTGGTCCAACGCAACAGGAAGAATCTATCAAAGCCTTTTGTTCTCTGGGTTGCCCGCTTTCTAGGTTCACATTACAGTAAAACCGGAAGGGCTTTAGAGATACAAACAGGCGAGTACAGCTCTCCTCTATTAACGTACTATTTTGAAGATTTTCGTGGAGAAACAGCGACGTTTGACATCATCTTGCGGATTATGGTTAATCACCGAAGTCACCTGGGAATTGAAACGGAATCATGTCTGGAAACTATCATTGGTGTGATACTCTGCAAGCAACAGTCGCGGAGGGAAGATGTCTCTAGCATAATCAACAGCGAGAGAATACTTTCAGGGTATGACAAGTTTATACTCCCGATGGATTTTCACATGTGCATACTGGCAAACTCCAGTCTTGACTCGGCGAACCAAAGTTATCATCGGAGTGGTCTGGGCAGCATGGTGAAGACGTTCGCAGGTGTGATTGAGAATTGTGACTATACCTCCTGGACGGTGAAGCTTGCCTTTGCTTTGATCAACGAACTTGCAAAGCACACATCCTTTGCGCCTTTGCTTTCGATCTTCATCGAGAGAGTCCCTACTTTTGCAGCTACGATTCTCTCTCCCTTAGTGCTGTTTTATATCAGTGTGGGAACCGCTGTTGATGCCAGAGTGATAGGCGACCTCATCAACGAGTTTTTTCGCCTAGATCCTTCCTTGTTCACGAAGGACGCGGTCAAATTATTTCTGGAGCTGGTTGTTCTCGTCAGAATGGGGTACCATCTGAACATAAAGCAGTTCGTGAGGGCATACGAAGGAATTGATCACGAACAAATCTATAAAGTTGCAAGTGACGCAAGTTTTCCAAAAACTGCTCTCATGCTTCTTGAAGACTTTCATTCGAACAAGTCCTCGGATCATTCGTGGCACTGTGATGCTGAAGTGCTTTCCAAAGTGTACTCACAGATCAATGACCCGGATCTGATCTATGGACTGCCTGTGAAACGCAGTTTGCAGTACGGTCTGACACTTGTGGAGCACAATCAGAGGCCCTCATGGCAGAATCTTATGTTTGGAAATGCCGTTTTGGATACGTCCCTCGCTTTACCGGGAGCTGAAAACCATGAAAATCACTTGATTGGTAATATGCTTTCTATTGGGCTGAGCGGTCTGGCAAAAGCTGCCAGCGAGCATGTTACCACTGACGCTGCGTATGTGCATGATGATCAACGATACGAGTGGGCGTGGAAACTTAACCAGTGGGATCTTCCTCATCCGCCGGCGAAAAGTGAGAATCAAACTATTTACCGAGTGCTGAAACTTATGCACGACAGCCCTCAGAGAGCCTCCTCAATATGCGAGGATACCTTATGTGATGTGTTTGTAAACCATGACAGATTTCTTTCTGCACCAGCTTCTGAAATAACTGGCAAAATCAGATCTTGGAGTAGGACAATGTCAGTGGTTAGTCTTGTGAATGAGCTAGTGAATTCCAAGGAAGTGGAAATCGAGAATATTTTTCAAGTTCACACCAACGAGTCGACTTGGTACAATGACTGCGAGTTTCAAGATTATGAAAACATCATTTTGGGACAGAAATCTGCTCTGGAGCTACTGTCTTCATTCCCTCCGAGCTCAACTGACTTCAAGCCTACAACCTGCTGGACAGCGGTCATACATCAACTGAGTCGATATGCTCATTTTGCGAGGCTTAATGGAGAAAATCAAAAAGCGATTAACTCTTCAGTTTATTTGGACACTATTGTTCAAACCAAATTTGAATCCTGCAGTGACAAGAAAGTTTCCTTTTTGCAAATGATCTCAAATTTCAACTTCGCTTCTGCGTTCTGGGCTCAGAAAGAGACGAGTTTTTCGATTGAAGCTCTCAAGCATGCTCTGGAGCTGAACGATAGAAACTTTTTCGAGACTACTAAGGAACATGAACCTTCTTTTGGTATGAATCTGTCCCAAAACTTCTTGATGGCGCATCTAGCTAAATGGCGATCTGAAGCTCGCCAGATTCCAATAAATGAGATTCTTGACACATACATACCTTCAGATGAAACAATCGAGGACATTCATCCTCCCCGGCAGCTGACAGAAACTTGTCGAATTTTTGCCGAGTTTTGCGATCAGCAGCTGAGAACGGGTCGCATGGACGAAGATGTGAATCATTATGAGAAGCTTGCAAAACAAAAAAAGAAAGAGCTTCTTAAACTTGAAATTTTTATGACAAACTCTAGAAATGGCCGCAATGAGAGAAAAGATGCATCGAGAATATACAAACGGCTGGAGGCACAGTATCAAGACGACATTCTTGAGTTCAAAAAACTGACAAAAAATAAGACCAAGTGCATCGAAAATGCCATCCGCTTGTACTTGAAGGTTATCTCTATTGGTGATGCCGATCATGGGGACGATGACACCAGTGTGGATCGATTTTGTGCGCTTTGGCTCGAGCAGAGCGACAGTGAGATTATCTGCAATATTGTAGGGAAAGATATCGATTCCATTCCTTCCCATAAACTGATAACTTGGGCCAGTCAACTTTTTTCCAGACTTTCTGACGAGAACTCCAAGTTTCAGGAACTCCTGCGCAAGTTGCTAGTGCGCATCTGTGAATCCCACCCCTACCACAGCCTTTACTTCCTCATTTCGCTGGGCCTGATGTCAGACTCAGAGGATGCATTTGTGAGGTCAAGAAGGGCAGCAGCTCAGGTGTTGATCGGTAATCTTGGAAAGTCTGCAGAGTATAACAAAGAGTTCCTTTATCCCACTCGAACGCTTTGTGAGAACGCCGTGATTTTGGCAAACGAAAAGTTTGGGAAAGTCACAAAGATCCAAATGGAGAATCTGAAAATTGGTCAGTACTGGATCCAAGAACTACCTAAAGCGATGGTCCCTCCTCCTACCTTGACCATCCCCATTCAGTACGATGGCAACTATCGCAACGTGGTGTATGTGACGGCTGTTGACAAGGTTATTAGCGTGGCACAGTCCGGGTTGAGCCTTCCAAAAATCATGAAGCTGACGCTGAGCAACGGCGAGTCTCACCGAATGCTTTTGAAAGGAGGTGCAGACGATTTAAGGCAAGATGCCATCATGGAACAAGTGTTTGAGAAGGTCAATCACATTTTCACGAAAGACAAAGAGAGCAGAGCAAGGGAGCTGCGCGTACGGACTTACAAGGTTGTCCCACTGGGTTCTCGCTCGGGAGTGATAGAGTTTGTGAACAATTCTGTTTCTTTGAATGATATTCTTAGACCTCTCCACAAGGAAAAGGACAAGCTATCGCTGGACGAAGCTCGAGCACTGATGAAAAAGGCACAGGGATCGAGTCCATCAGAAAGGGTGCGTGTGTACACCTCTATTACAAAACGGGTGTTTCCCGTTATGCGGAAGTACATATTTCGCAACTTCTTGACTCCAGAGTCTTGGTACCAATGCAGAGTGGCATACACACATGGCATTGCAACCACTTCGTTTACAGGTCATATTCTTGGTCTTGGTGACAGGCATAACAACAATATTTTACTCGATCGTTCAACATGTGAGCCCATCCATATTGATCTCGGGGTTGCCTTTGATCAGGGGAAGTCCCTACCGATCCCAGAAACTGTACCGCTCAGACTCACAAGGGATATAGTAGATGGGTTTGGCATTACTGGCGTTGAAGGTATGTTTCGCAAGTCGAGCGAGCACGTCTTCCGCGTTTTGAGAGACAATTCGCTTTACATCAATGGTATTCTGGATGTGCTTCGATATGATCCATTGTACTCGTGGTCTCTGTCTCCACTTCGCAAACAAAGACTGCAGGAAAATACAGAAGTGAGCGGGGCACTTGGAGTCCACGTTGAAAAAGAAGGCTCGGAGGCGAGCCTGGCAATCCAGACTGTGCAGAGCAAGCTCCATGCTGGAGGTCTCAGTGTTGATGCCGCTGTGCGTGAACTCATCTCCCAAGCCACTTCCGAAGAAAATCTGGCCTTGATTTATCTCGGTTGGTGTCCCTTCTACTAAAAGCAGCATATGATGTTTTAAAACTTTTAATTGCTTCGTAATATTACACATCAAAGTTGTCGCACGCGCTTCGGCTAACTGTCCTCGTGCCTCTGACCTCTACCACCTCTGCCGCCGTAGCCAGCCCCGCCTCCTCTCCTTGATTGTTGTTGGCCATTGTTGTTGTACCCACCCTGATTGTAATTCCTCCTGCTCTGGTTATTGAAGTTTCTGTTGTTTCCGGGGTTGTTGTAGCGTGGGCCAGAGCCTCCGCGCCCGTTGTCCCTTCTGTTTTGCTCGCCAGCAGCCAGGCTCTGCTCTCTCACTTTCTCTATGACCTCATTACCCATACGCATATACTTTATTTGATTTCCGCGAACATAAATTTCTGGGGACTTGGAGAATTTTGTTCCCGTGGCATCAACCAAGATCACATCATGAAGCGTTAGATTCATCCACGAGTCGCAATTGTTCAGGTTACCGTTAATGGTCTCGCCTGACTTAAGCTCCACCATCAACGCTTGGCCCTTGGCCGCGGTCAAAAGATACAGCGGGAGCTGGATATCAGTTAGTCTCCAAATATGTATTGCAATGACCAAATGCCTCTGGTACAGGAACTCACCATAATAATTCAGACTCAGTTTGCCAGCGTTTAATCACCAAGTGTTCTGCCGTTCCGTCGTGCCATGTCTGTGTTACGTTCACAATTTGTTGCCCCTACATCAACGGTTAGAACACGACAGAAAATATGGAAGAAGCACGACCTTTTGGCAATTCAGTGCTTAAAGCGGGCCCTATACTCTAAACCTAAGTTACTTCTATATTTCAAATGCCGAGTGGTATGCTATATAAATGGAATTCTCGTGGAATACCTGCAAGCTAATTTACACTAAATCTTTTGTCTTTTGTTGTTCCTTTAGTCCACCTTGATCGCCCCATAAATGATATGCACAAATATGGACGAACTGATGAGGCCAAGGGCACCGCAGGCAGCACCTATCACGACGTTCAATAGGATCGTGTAAACAAAATAGAGAAGAATGGATATGAAATCAACCACCTTCAGGTAAACCACAAAGTAATACACCGAATAAGCCATTAGAAAAGGGAAAACGCTCCCGCCAATGATGAAAGAAGGCCACTGCCAGCGGTAATCACCTTTGTTAAGCCTGAGATAAGTTGAGACAATCGAAGTCTCAATCACCACAACAAACAACAGAAACATAGTGCACATCAAAAAACCGTACATGTAGTAGAACGTAGTCTTCTCTAGCCACATGGACCTGAATACGAAAAGCATTTCAACGTAGATGATTCCAAAGGGGAAAATTCCAAATAATGGTAATGCGGCGTACCACTTGTTGTAAAAAGGTTGTGGTGGGATTGGTGTGGCGACCGAAAGACCCACAGCATGCACAGCCACAGTAGGCTGAGGCAAGACAGCCTTGGAGTTCCAAGGCAAGGGAGTACTCAGCAACGACTTCAAATTGAGCTTGTTGCTGTAGAAGCCTCCAACGTAGGACAGTGGGATCTCCAAGAGGAAGAACCCAAGAATCAGAAGCACTATGGTGCCAAACGGAAGAGCCGAAGACGAGTCTTTGGCCCAAACAAAAATATTCAGCACAAAGACTGTACAAAACACCACCCCGGTGAAAGAACCGCCACACAATATGGCAACCCTTCTCCAGCTCGAAGTATGACCCTGCTCTGCGGTGAAATTTTTGTAGAACTGGACGCCCGAATATCCCGAAACAAAGCCAGCGGCAACAAACAAAAACACGGACACAGATATCACACTGCCTCTATGCGTTGGACCCACTATCCCGGAAACACATAAAATCATGACACCAACAATCGTAAAGCAGAGTTGTACTCCTGAACCAGCGAGAATCGACAGAAGCACTGGGTGGGCTGGGCCGTTCTGAACATCTGCAGAAATAGATCTCCATCCATTCACCGCCCGTCCGCTAGAAGCAGCCAGTGTCCTCTTGTCTGCGTTATCATCACCAACGAGCTGATCAATTTCCTCCGCGATGGCATCCAGTTGACCGGATTTTTTCGAAGAGAATAGTCCTTTCACAGACCGCGAGTTGGAAATTTCGCGGTTCAAAGTCCTAGCCAAAACAACAACCACGACAGTTGATAGGAACAGAACAACAACCATTGAGTTAATCAACGATATCCAGTGCATCTTGTTCGAGTTTTTCTCCGCTGAAAAATACATAGTCCATCTGTCGTTCCAGCTGAGGTCGTACTCTTCTCTCCAATACACAGCGTAGGTGAATGGGAAAAGAGAGTTTTCCGTTGAGTCGGGTTTTATTTCAAAATTTGCGAAGTTCTTCGAAGCCCCTGGACAGTGATAATCGCTCACAGACCTAGGATAGACCTCAAACCCAACAATGGTTTTCTTCGTTGGGTCGCCATTCTCCTTATGCCACCGCACAACGATCATAACATGGTTGTGAAGGTAGGTCTTTCCGTTTTCAACAAATCCAAGGGGAAAACCGGATGCATAGTACTTGGAGCTTTTGGCTGTGTTGATGAACGTCGTGGCGCTGGGTAACCCATCAATGATCCACTCAACCATGTAGCCCTTGCGGATCAGTTCGTCAGCGCGTTTCACTCCTGCAGGACGAACAATTCTATCGCAAATCCGTTTACATGGCTCGTCGTGCTCGAAAAAGAGGTGGTAGTCAGACCCCCATATCCTATCTCCCCTCAGTACCTCCCCAAGTGACAGGTGCACAGGTTTTGCGTTTACTGTAGGAGGGCACGTAAAGGGCAGCTCGTAATACGAGTAAGGTAGCTGTGTTTCATCCGACTCTGCCTTGTTAACAAATAATGGCACTTTCTGGCCGGTCTCGTAGTAAGTCGGAGACCATTCTAGTTTCGGTCAGTACATGTTCCAAAAATTGCTACACGTGCGAAGGACAGCACGAGCAGTAAAACTCGCAACCCTGAGTCCAAGCACAGGATATATGAGGTGATTGACAAAATCACACGTCCAGTCATTCAGGTGCTTCGGATTGTTTGTAGTGTTATTAGTAAACTTACGCATCCAGTCCAAGGCACTGGCCACGGTGGTCAGGGCCAGCGCACTCGATATGATAGACCAAGCGGGCCTCATAATGCAATAAATCAACAAGCAAAAGAGTAAGGTCGCCCGTATAAAGTCAGTCAGATGTTATCCTAGCCCAGATTATGAAGTGAAACCCAATTCCTGCTCCTGTCTATTGACAGACGTTTGACAGGTCCAATCCAAAATAACCACAATGCTTCAGGACCCGAAATGTCAACATTATTTTGATGTTCACACGCCCGGATTCCAGCCATTTTGTGGTTTTCAAAACTTGTCTTGAATTATATCAAAGAGTACATTTATTTGTACATAGCATATTCGTTCATTGTTCCATCGGGCTATCGGCGAGAGGCTGCAGCAAATTACCCCCATTTTTTCCATCGAGGAGGGCTGCCTCAATCCCGGTCAGTAAGTCCTCGTTCACGTCGTCCATTTGTAAGTCGCACGCGATAGAAATCAGCTTCTTGTAGCTGTACAGCTTTGAAGAAGATGCCATTCCATCGTCAAATTCCTTGTCCCCGGAACCGCTCATTCCGCAAAGGCAACGCACAATTTTGCCGATCAGTTTTCTTCTGTTGATTTGCACTAGCGTGAGCTTGAAGGCGAGCTGGAAGGTCTCGTCAGCGCTCTTTTCTTTCAGCTGCCCCTGTTCTGCCTTTTCAGACTCTTCATCCATGAGCCTCTCCTCTTCCTTATGCACTAGCTTGGCGAGCTGCAACGACTGGGAGCGTTCCCAGAGCGTCGTCAGGTGTTTGTTCTTAGATTCAAGCTCGTCCTGCAATGTTTCGACCTTCATGTTCAGTTCCTGAGTTGTCATTTCACTCTTGGAAAGCATGCTAGACGCGCCCGCCATGGCGGGTGACTGCAACGCGCTTGGCTGATCCAACGAATTGCCATTTGGACGCTCCATTAGGGCTGTCTGGAAAGAGTCGCGCCCGAATATCTGCTCACGCAGCTTAGCATTTTTCTTCTCCAGGACCGTGATGTCGTTCTCCACGTTTTGCTGAACTTGCAGATTATGTTTATACTCTTCTTCCGTCTCTCGCAGCTCGGTATCGAAAGTCTCGTTCAGAAGGTTGAGCATCTCAGGAAGGTCCTGCTGTGCGTTTTTCACAGCAGCGTCGGCGGAAGCAGATCCTCTTGGTTTCTGTTCAGTCACAGGCGTAGCCGACTTGTCATTGAAGATGTGGGGGGATTCCTCAAAATTTGTGGGCGCAGGCCCATTGATGAAAGCATTTTCCTTGTCGTCCTCGTAGTCGATCGGACTAGAAATTGCGGAATGAGAGGTTGGCTGTTGCACTTGAACAGTTGGTACGGAAACAGATGGCTCCTGTACAGCTGGTCTCGCTGGTGCAGAGAAACTGGCCGAAATGTGGCTACCTGCCATCTGTATTTCGTTGCGTTTTGCCCTGCGGTACTCAGCCTGGAGTTCCTCCAGTAAATCAACCGAGAGCATGTCCTTACACATTTGCTGGCTATTATTAGGAATTTGGATGTCGGCGCCATTTGCCAACAGCATTTTAATGAATCGCCTCTCGCCACTCCTGATTGCGATATGTAGCGAGGTATCACCATTTGCGTCCTTGTGATTAATCAGGATTTTCAGTAGGTTCTTATCCTTGTTGGAAGAAGACACGCTCTCTGCTTCCCTCTGGGTTTCCTCGATGAACTCAATCATTTCGGAAAAATAATAGTGTAGGCACACGAACTTATTCTCAAATTTGGTTAGCTCCATTAGATAGTGCAGAGGAGTGCGACCATTTCCGTCGGGAACGATAAGACAGTGCTTCAACAACTGCAGCATTGTAGGAAAGTTCTTCGTATCGGAAGAGTTGTTGAAGTTGATCAGCTTAGAGAGTGGGTTCATTCCGCTCGCATTGCACACCAGAGGATCGGCGCCATTGTTGATCAAAATTTCAACAACGTTTAGACTGGCAATGGCACTAGCCCAATGCAAAGGAGTGTGACCCTCGTCATCGATAGGCGCATTGATATTGAAGTTGGCCGGAGGGTTCAATAGGAATTCGGGGATAGGGGCATTATCCGCACTAAAAAAGTTCAACAGTCTGTCCGTGAAGTAATCCATTTCGCCTTCTTCACTCAAGTGATCCTCTGGAATCCTGTCAGCTACCTGGGTGTTGTATTGCTGTTGTAGCTGGTGACCCTGGTGCCGCTGCTTGTGATCCTGGGACGAGTTCGACGACAGCGAGGTATCGGAGTTGCGTCTATCGTTAAACGCGAGCTCATCCTGTGACCAGTTATCAGTTGACTGAGACCCTTGGGAGGTGCTGTTGTTCTGCTGGTGGCTGATCCTCTGCTGCGCAATAGGAAACCCGTTTGGAAACCTTTGCTGAACGTTTATAACTTGCTGCTGCTGCTGCTGCTGCTGTTGGAATTGTGGTGGAAGAGCAGCATATCCAGGCTGCGGTACGAAGTGCTGTTGTTGCGGGTGCGGTAGAGACGGAGGCACGAAGTGCTGTGGGCCTTGATGACCAAACTGAGGAGGCGGTTGGTGCATTGGTTGCCCATGCTGAGGAAAGCTGTATTGGTGGGGAAAGTGCTGTTGATACTGATGTGGTGGAGGCTTCTGCTGCTGAGCAAAGACAGGCGGGTGTTGTTGCGAGCTGGGCACGTAGTTATGTGGGTTCATAGGCGTGGACATCGATTTGGCTGCCTTGGCCGCAGCAGTCTTTCTCTTCTTTGTTGGCGAGCCATCGGCCTCCACACGCGCTATAGCCTTGGGTTTGCTTCTTCTGTGCAGCGGAGAATCCTCCTTGATGTTATAGTACAGCACCGACACTTCCTCCCTCGGGATGTTGTACGTGTCGGCCAGAGCGCGCGCAAAATCGAGTGGGATCCAGGTGCCCTGAAAACGACCATAACCCCCCTGAATTTTCTCATGAGTATGTCTGTGGACCTCTTTCTCCAGAATCCGAGTTCTCTGAGCCTTAGGAAACTGAGCAATCTTCAAGATTTGTGTTGCATTGACCCAGTCGTCGGAACATCTCCTCATGAGAGGCACGCCTCTGATTATGCTCTCAAACACGTCAACCTGAAAACGCAAGATACACAAGTTAGTTATCGAAATTCAAAGTGACATTTGACCAAAAGGTAATAGAAACCATATGGAACACTTTTTAGAAACACATACCCCCGAATAGGTAGCAATATACAAGGAATCCTCTTCGCTCATGGTGGTGGTAGTCTTTCACGTTCGTGTGAGCGAAAGAGCGTATATTACTTTGATCTGCGTAGTTTTAACCAAAGAGCGCTGATCCCAGAAACTCTCCCGACCAATACGGAGGCACTTTGGATGTTGTGCTGTGAAGCGTTGCGGTTTATTACTCTCAACTCCAATCCAAAGGGTGTCGAAAGGAGCTCTTCACCAAGGTGGTGGTGGAGCCGAGACTGGTCCATATTGTCCCAATGGGGAAATTGAGAGAACGCGTGCGGTTTGCAGGATCAGGACGTCTCCCATTTCTGGGAGGTTTTGAGGGACTCCGGCTTGAGCTATGAACTGCTGATTGGAATTCTTCCAAATGACATTTAAAAAACCTCCAATACTTCTGGCTGATGACGGTGATGGTATTCATGGCCACAAAGCTGCAAAGTTCAGCACTTTCAAAGAGCTGAGAGCACCTATGCCATTATTACAGGTCTCTAGTATGAGAGCTGTCCTGCCGGTCACGCCACAGCTCCCGCTTCCGCAAACCACAACAGTTCACATGCACAGTTGAGCCACGCACGCCACAGTAAAAGAGCACGAGGGTGGAGTTGATGTCGCCGTCCCTCGAAGCGAGCACACTTGACCTTTCGCATTTTTCACTGGCCTCGAGGATAGAATCACTCTAGTAGAGCCATCTTTGCAATTTGCTAATTTTGCTGTTTGCGTGTGACTCAGTCGAGCTTTATCTCCAGCTTTCTCATCCATCCCAGTGCTGTTCCCAACGCTGCCCTCATTTGCCCCATTTTTTCCGATACTTGAATAGTGTATCTGTGCTTGCCGAGACATAAACGAACGTTGGCTTTTTTTGATTTGAAATAAGATGTCTGCCACAAGAACAAGAAGACATCAGAAGTCTTCTCACAAGCCGAGGGCCGCCCCTCCGTCTTCCGCGGGCTCAGCTGATATGAACCGGAACAGTTCCGTCTCCAACCTGACGGCTCCTGAGTTGTACTCCCTGTACGGCGGAGCTCGTGACGTTGACGAAGAGAACGATGACAATGAGATTTACCGCTCGTTGCCGGAAAACATAAGGCACTCTTCTACCTCGGCGTCATCGGACGGTACTTCGGGACTTTCAAAGCACCACTCGAGAACTTACAGGCTTGGGGCTCTCTTGATCAAACTCGGGATCCTTGGTGTCAGTGGAAATCTGTTTATTAGCCTGACAAAGGCAGTCCACGAAAGCAACACTATCTTGCCGGACTTGACAAACTTCAAGATCGTTTTTCTGTTCAATTCGCTCTTCTCTTACATCTTCCCCGCTGGCTTTTGGGACAAGCATATATTCACGTACGGATCATTTTCGTTGCATATCAGTGATAAGAATGCTCTGCTGGTTTCAAATGTGGTTAACAATGCCATTGAGGGAATAGTTCTTGGATCTTTGCAGCCTCTGGCGGATAGGTTTATTTTTAGACGCCGTGTGCAGTCTAATGGGCTTGATTCCGATGCCGACACAGCGGCCATCATCCGGTCTGCTGTTGCGTTGGTTGGAATCTCGTATGGTTTGAAGAAGGTGGAGTGGGAGAGCTCGTTTCAGGCCTCGCTGTCGTGGTCGTTGCTGAACCCGTGCCTGTGGATGCTGCTGGACCGCACGCTCGCGGGACTGCTCACCTCGATCGTCGTGGCTCTGTCCGCGATGGCTCTTGTCGTTGTCACGGGTGCAGTCGAGGATGCCGGTTCAGTGGGTTGGTCCCGACTCCAGGCGCTGGATTTTTCTGACCTGGAGTACACAGGAAAGCTACTTTGGATCGGATCGTTCTTCTACATTGGGCTCATCATCTTTGGCAAGATTGGAAGATTTCTCTTCCAATGATCGAAGGATTGTGTTTGCTATGAGCATGTATGGACGATCAATGCTGCGATGACCCGGCTGACGATGTCCATTCCCCTTTTGATAAGCCATACCTTTTCTCGCATGAGTCGCCTTTCAGGACTATCTTTGCGTGTATTTGTATTTCGATGTTAACTATATACATTCCTATAATGTTTTATGCGGGTACATTTCAACTGATCTGGCTCGGTGAAGAGCGACACAGGCCTATCACGGGTCTATGCCGACGAAGCCTCGTCCCTTCTCTCACACTTAGCTATACGGGTCAGTATTGTCTGCCCGCTTTCTCTGGAAAAAAAAAGTAAACGTATCACATTAAATATCAGCTATACCGTAGCTAACTAAAACCCAAAAGCACCAGGATACGCAGAAACCTGTCAGGGTGCTCCAGGCACCCTTTCTCATAATGTGCACCGCAGCAGAATACACCGTACTAGCAACGAATGTGTGGCCTTCGATTCATCATGCTCCAGGCGGCGACAGCCGTAGCCGGCGTTTGCCTGTCAAGCCAGTAAACTCAAATACCGACTCCGATCCACAGTTTCCGACGACTCGATCCGAGGACGGACGAAACTTACGACAATTTCCTGGTATACGCCGCGCCTGACTGCCTTCACGTCGCCAAAGACAACTCTTCCTATCGTCATGTTTTGAATTCAATCAAGGACAAAAAACCCCAAGAGCTTGAAGATCCGCTAGGTGCCACGTATGGGTGGCGTTCAGCCGTGCTGCTCTCGGCTTCAACCTCACACAAGGCCCACACACAAGCTAAAAAAAATTCAAATCATGGACTTCCAAATGAACGCAATGAGCTTTGCGATGCAAATAAAATAAATCACAACTGGGCCAATGAGACTGGTCTTCCAATCATGTCAGATCAGAAGCCTCCTCTCCGAAAAGTGCACCTCAAGTCTCTAGCGTCTTTGTCCCTCATCACTTTGAGCTCCAGCTGTATCTATTCCTGACTGTCGTCAATTGCATCTTCTGTGGCTTCATTCTCAAGCTGCGATTTGCCACTTGGAACAGGGTGCGCGCTGGCTCCGCTTATGGAGTTCCTGTTGATGCGCGAAATGTTCTCGAGGCTAGGTAGTTTCAAGGGATTGACGGCAGATGAGTTTGGATCCATCGGTTTCACGCCGGCTTTGCTCATGGCGTAATCGCCTGAGTCAAAGTACTTGCGGTCCTTCAATCTCGATGTCAGAATATCGGACTTCTTGGGCAGCTTACCGTACAGCTTGTACAAGCGCTGCTCCTGAGGTGTCAGTTTCGATATATCAGCCGATTCCTCCTGGTACAGAGGGTCAGAGGGCGACAGGGAAGTGGAAGACATTTGTACGTTTTCAAGTGAGACCTGTTACAAGAAACGTTTAACGGACTCGTTGGCTGCTCTCAAGATCAGGAGCTGTGCGAACGTGGGAACGGTCAGGAAGCCCAAGTTGCTCCATACTTTTATGGGCAGAGGGGAGGGCTGCCTAACCGGCCTGAATATTACTCTACGTTCCCTGAATTACCGTGACCCGGATCTGTGTCTATTGTTTCACGCTATTTAAGACGGTACACGTTGCGGTTGGATCTCTTGTTCAGCGCACGGATAGAGTGCTTCGCCCCTTCGTCAACCTCATGTCCGGGGACATAAATTCCAGGGGAGACAGGCTGACTTTTGAGAGTGAGTCGTTGAGTTCTTGCGCAAAGTCGTTGTCGTACGTGCCGTTGTGGCTCGTTGGAGAGATCTCTGCGATTGAAGAGTGCAGAAGCCGTACGTCATAGTCTTCAACATCTGCATGTTGTGCGGAAGGCAGCATCTTGCTAGCCAGCGAGTTCAACGTCTGCACGACTACCTGCAGTGTGACTCTTGACTCCTCTGTAAGCATCAGTGCCAAAAACAATGCAGTCCGCTCGGGATTTTGCAATACTCTAGGGGCCGTCTGGAACTTGACAGTTACAGGGAAGATGCCCATGTCACTTATCCGTTGCTGTAGCTCTCCGGAAAATTCGTTGAGTCGTTCGACCGAGCCGAACCTCATGTTGTAAGACAGTGACACGTGCAAAGTGTTGGCTCCTGTAGCGGTATTGTCTCGTAACAGAGAATCAAACTTGACTGTTTCTAATCCGTACTGGCTCTCAGCAATTGCGCGATTGGCTTCCGCCAAACCTTTATGGACCTGCTCTTGCTGTACCTCTGTCAAGTTCCACTCCAAGTACGAGAAACTTGTTATGCCGCTTCCAGCGCCAGTGCGATGCGATCCTGCTATAATCGGCATCTTATCAAACATAAGTTCTATAGCTTTCGGAGGTTGTGGGAGGGCCCGAGAGGCTTTCCTTGGATCCGTCGCTACGCTCTTCGACCTATCAGACTCATACCCGGATATTTGAGAATCATCAGGAGAATCATCAGAGGAAGAGTAACCTTGCAGTAAATCCATAAGATGCTGGTCCTTTGGAACATACCTGAATCCTTTTATCGCAGGCACTCTCCAGCTTCCTACAGGCGCAATAGCAGGGTCGGTGCTACCTAACCAGCGCTTGCCTCTGCTACTTAGACACGGAGGCTATTTCTAGTACGACAGAACAGAGTGTACACTCTGATACACTGAAAACATGGCCAAGGTGTAGGAGTAGAATAGGCTATTGTTGCACAGTCGAAAAAGGAGAAGTAGCATGCCCAGAGCGCTGGCGCCGCTCCAAATCCAGCTCGTGTTCTCCCGGCACTGTCCTCACAGATATTTCTAGAACATTCGCACGTGACTTGGCCTGAACTGAAAAAAAAAAATTGTCGATAAAGGCGAAGACGGTTTCAGAGGCAAGTCGATACACAGCCAGCGTTGTTTCTCTCTCTACACCTCACAAGGACAGGAACCTCTTGTGTTTTTCTATTATAAAAAGAGAGACCTGACGTACCAGCTCAGCGCTTTTTCTTTCTTGCCAGTTATTTCATCCCGCGGATTAAATCACACGTTTTATAGTCCGTTGCCTCCCCCCTTGATTCAAGACCCAAAGATATCCAAGCGGTGTCGATCGACAGAAATTCAATACACATAAACACACACACGACAAGTCATGGTTAAAGACACGAAGCTCTATGACGTTCTCGGCGTCTCTCCGGACTCGACCGATGCGCAATTGAAGAAGGCGTACAGGGTCGGCGCGCTTAGAAATCACCCTGATAAGAACTCTTCGCCTGAGGCCGCCGAGAAGTTCAAGGAGATTTCTGCAGCTTATGAGATCCTCAGCGATCCCCAGAAGAGAGACGCGTACGACGAGTATGGTGAGGAAGGCCTCACCGGTGGTGGTCCAGGCGGGATGGGCGGCATGGATGGCGACATCTTTTCGCAGTTTTTCGGCGGCATGTTCCCAGGCGGTGGGTCCGGTAGACCTTCTGGCCCACAGAGAGGCAAAGATATCAAGCACTCGATCTCATGCTCTTTGGAGGAACTCTACAAGGGCCGCACAGCCAAGCTCGCTTTGAAGAAAACCGTTCTGTGCGCCACCTGTGAAGGCCGCGGTGGCAAGGAGGGCGCTGTCAAGAAATGTACCTCTTGTAACGGTCAGGGTATCAAGTTTGTCACCAGACAGATGGGCCCTATGATTCAGAGATTCCAAACCACCTGTGAAGTTTGTCAAGGTGAGGGTGACATCATCAACCCTAAGGACAGGTGTAACACTTGTCATGGCAAGAAGACAAACAACGAGCGTAAGATTCTCGATGTCCATATTGACCCAGGTATGCGTGCTGGTCAGAGAATTGTTTTCAGCGGTGAGGGTGACCAGGCTCCGGACATCATTCCAGGTGACGTTGTCTTTGTCGTTGAGGAGAAGCCACACGAGAAGTTCACGAGACAGGGCGAGGACCTCTACTACGAGGCCAAAATTGATATCCTTACTGCTCTTGCCGGTGGCGTGTTTGCTATCAAGCACATTTCGGGCGACTACCTCAAGATGGACATACTTCCAGGTGAAGTAATTGCCCCTGACTCCGTCAAGGTGGTTGAGAACCAAGGTATGCCAATCTACAGACACGGTGGTTTTGGTAACCTGTTTGTGAAATTCGAGGTTCAGTTCCCAGAGAAGCATTTTGCCACCGAGGAGCAGCTCAAGCTCCTTGAACAGGTGTTGCCTCCTAGACCGAAGGTTGACATTCCGAAGAACGCTATTGTGGACGATGTTGATCTCGTCGAGATTGACCCATCCAAGCACGGTAACAGAGGTGCAAGAGGTTTGCACGACGATGACGATGAAGAAGGTGGTGCTGGTCCAGGCGTTCAGTGTGCCCAACAGTAGAAGCGGACAAAGTCTTTCTTTTTTGTTCGGTTCTCCCCGTATTATTGATGCATAAAGGCAATGTTGCAGCATTGTTTTAGTTTTATATTGCTTGTGGCTATAGTGTTGGGTAAGCCCTCTCCCTTTTTATATCTTTTTTTGTTTTCTCGTTTTTTTCGCTTGTTATCATGCAGGATGAAGTATATTAGAAAGATACTGGACTTCTCAATCTCTATGCTTACAGTAATAGGCTCTTTTTTCAAGTTTGTCATTAAAAACTATATACATTGCTCGTAAAACACACAGAACACACACACAGAACTATCAAGATGAAATCTCAAGAACGACTTTACCCCTCGCAGCTCCAGACTTGAGCCTTTCAATCGCAGCCTCATAATCTTTCCAATCGTAAACTGAATCAATATAGACTTTTAAAGTTCCCTTTGAATACAGCTCGTTGAGAGCATTTGAAAAATCATTCTTCCCCATCATCACAAAGTTATGATCGAACCCCCATCCGATTGTCTTCCAAAACGTCTTCTTGATAACAGACCACTGTGGTAACAGCGACGTGGCGCTGTACTCTGCGTAATTTGGCTTATAATGTCCAGCGATCGTGGCGTACTTCGACCCCTCACTGCGGGGCTTGAGCACCTGGTCAATGACAGGGAACAGATCGCTGTTCCCCACGGTGTCAAAGATCAGGTCGAATTTTCCATGTTCCTTCACGGAACGCACTACCTCCTCCGCTGTCTTTCCCTTGGTGTAGTCGATAATCTCATCGGCGCCAGCCTCCAGCACGGCGGGGGCGCTGCTTGGAGAAGACGTAGCCACGACGCGCTTGACCCCCAGGTAACCCTTCGCGATCTGAACCGCGTATTTCCCAACGCATGACCCGGCACCGATGATCAGCACCGAGGACTCAGGTCCGAGCGACGCTAGCTCCCCGACAACCTGCCACGCCGTCGCAAAAACGACAGGAAGGCTTGCGGCCTCGTTGTACGTCATCCCCTCGGGGATCTTATTGATGCTGGTGAGCTCCTTTTCCGGATCTGCTAAAAGCAGCTCGGAGATGGTGCCCTTGGGCGTGAATGGAGCGAAGTAGGTACCGTAAACTCTGTCACCTATTGCCCATTTCGAGCTTGTAGTTGACCCCACACTGATGATCTCCCCCGCAAAGTCCTTTCCATAACCTTTCGGCTTTGTGGACGAGAAGAAAGGCAATGCGAGGGCCTGCAGGGCAAAGTCGATGCCGTTCAAGGCTGCCGAGTGTATTTTGATCAGTACCTGGTTGGGTGCAGGACTGTAGCCCTCTTTGGTTTTTGTCAGAGGAAGCGAGACGCTAGTTATCGATGGTGGGGTGGCCCTATTTTGGAACGTGAGAGCCTTAAACACGAGATTTGGGCCGGTAACTTTGAACTGAGACATGGTATTTATGTTGTGATTTGGAGCTGGTGAATGTGTGTGGGGAAGTTCAATGGATATCTGAAAATCCAGGCGGCAGAAAGAGACCCTTTTAAAGAGTCTACTATCCCCGAAGCCATGATGTGCCCCTGTCATGACAAACAAGGCAGTGGTGAGACCACCCCTACGGAGTTAACACCCGGTCCTCGCAGACGGAGATAAGACCCGGCCATCGGCTCGGGGATAGAGAACAGATCCGGAGCGATTTCCAGCGAGGTGCTTCGATCGCGCACGCTAACGTGCGGGCTATTTGTCAGGACAATGGATATTAGAGTAAAAAAAACTAAAGAAACGTGTAAATCTTCAACTCGCCCATGAATTACTAATTTCACAGCTCTCATGTCATGTCCCATTGACGGAGTCAGCTGGAGATCTCAAGCACAATTTTGCCTCTCGCGTCCCCGGACTTAAGTCTGTCAATAGCAGTTGCGAAATCCTTCCAATCGTGCACGCTGTCTATGAACACCTCGAGATCGCCGCTGTTAAACAACTCAATGGCAACGTCGGTCCATTCGCTCCTCCACGCGAACAACATCCGGTAGTCGATGCCGAACCCAAGCTTAGTCCAAATGGTACGTCTGATCTGCCCAAAAGAGGGCAACGCATTCCACAGCGACAACTCGGAATACTTGTACTTGCTGTCACCCACAATCGTGATATACTTTCCGCCCTCGCTCCTGGGCTTGATGACGTCGTTCGCAACGGGGAAAATGTCGGACCCACCAACGCAGTCCAGAACGATGTCAAACTTGCCGTTGGCCTTGGCGCTCTCCACCGCTGCGATACCTATGGTCCCCTTGGTATAGTCGATAATCTCATCGGCACCTAGACGGGAAATCACCTCCTCGCTCTTTGAGGAGCATGTCGCCACGACGCGCTTGACACTAATGTACTTCTTTGCGATTTGCAAAGCGTACCGGCCGACGCTCGATCCAGCGCCGATGATCAGGACCGAGGACTCAGGACACGCTTTCGCAGCATCGTGCAGGGCCTCCCACGCCGTTCCGAACACCACGGGCAGACTTGCGGCCTGCACGTCAGACATCGTCCCAGGGGTCTTGGCGAGCGCGGTAAGCTCCTTTCTGGGCTCAACTAGCAGCATCTCCGATACACCGCCCTTGGCTTTGAAAGGCAAAAGGCTTCCAAACACACGCTCTCCTACATTCCATTCATCCATAACCTCAGCACCAACGCTGATGAGAGTTCCTGCAAAGTCAAGGCCGAAACCCTTGCGCGACCTCCCTGAGAAGAGCGGCAGGGCCACAGCGTGGAGCCCCAGATCAGCTGGGTTGAGTGACGCGGCGTGGACTTTGATTAGAACCTGGTTGGGCGCGACAGTGTAGCCGTCAGAGTCCTCCGTTAGGGGGAACGTTAGCGTCGTGATCTCCGGTGGGGTTCTGTTATTGACGTAGGTTAAGGCCTTTACTTCGAGAGTAGAGCCAGATGCTTTGAACTCAGACATGATTTTGAATATTCAGTGAGGATATAATTACAGAAAAGAACATTGGAAAGAGAGAGCTGCGACGCAGCAGGATAATAAATAGTCGGATGCTTCTTCACCTGTTAGTTCCTAATTCCGAAGACCGCCGCAGGTGACTCGGTCGTGCCCCACGCAAGAGGAGCCTGCGTGATGGAGCAGATAGTATCCGGGCCGTTTGTTTATCGCACGAACACAATTTCTGCTTTTGCTCCTGTTTTTTTCTGTTCCGATCGAAGCGCGCCTGTCGAGGTCATATATATCTTCGCTGATCTTCATTTTGAGTATACGGCTGTATAGCTTTTCAAGGGATTTCTCATTTCCGATTCACGGACTCAACCGGTGATTTCAAGCACAACTTTGCCTCTCGCGTCCCCGGATTTAAGTCTGTCAATAGCAGTTGCAAAATCCTTCCAATCGTGCACGCTATCGATGAACACCTCGAGATCGCCGCTGTTGAACAACTCAATGGCAACGTTGGTCCATTCGCTCTTCGACGCGAACAACATCTGGTAGTCGATGCCGTACCCGATCTTAGTCCTAATGGTACGTTTGATCTGCCCAAACGAGGGCAACACTCTCCACAACGACATCGCGCCATACTTCTGCTTGTAGTCACCGACCAGAGTGATGTACTTTCCGCCCTCGCTCCTGGGCTTGATGACGTCGTTCGCAACGGGGAAAATATCGGAACCACCAACGCAGTCCAGAACGATGTCAAACTTGCCGTTGGCCTTGGCGCTCTCCACCGCTGCGCTGCCAATGTTCCCCTTGGTATAGTCGATGATCTCATCGGCACCTAGACGAGAAACCACCTCTTCGCTCGCTGAGGAGCACGTCGCCACGACGCGCTTGACACCAAGGTACTTCTTTGCGATTTGCAGGGCGTACCGGCCGACGCTCGAGCCAGCGCCGATGATCAGGATGGACGACTCAGGACCCGCTTTCGCAGTATCGTGCAGGGCCTCCCACGCCGTTCCGAATACCACGGGCAGACTTGCGGCCTGCACGTCAGACATCGTCCCTGGGGTCTTGGCGAGCGCGGTGAGCTCCTTTCTGGGCTCAACAAGCAGCATCTCCGACACGGCGCCCTTGGCTGTAAAGGGGACGGAATAGTTTCCAAACACACGGTCGCCAACGATCCACTCATCCATGACCTCGGCACCAACGCTGATCAGGGTTCCTGCAAAGTCACGGCCGTAACCCTTGTGCGACTTTCCTGAGAAGAGCGGCACGGCCACAGCGTGGAGTATCAGGTCGACTGGGTTCAGTGACGCGGCGTGCACTTTGATCAGAACCTGGTTGGGCGCGACGGTGTAGCCATCAGAGTCCTCCGTTAGGGGGAACGTCTGCGTCGTGATCTCCGGTGGGGTTCTGTTATTGACGTAGGTTAAGGCCTTTACTTCGAGAGTAGGGCCAGATGCTTTGAATTCAGACATGTTTTTTGAATATTCTGTTAGGATATGATTACAGAAAAGAATGTGGGAAAGTAAGGAAGCTGCGGCGCAGCACGACAATAAATAGTCGGATGCTTCTTCACCTGTCAGTTTCTAATGCCGAAGAGCACCACAGGTGACTCCGTCGTGCCCCACGCAAGAGAAAGGCGCGTGATGGAGCAGATATTATCCGGGGTGTTTGTGTGTCGCACGAACACAACGTCTCCTTTTGCTCCTGTTTTCTCGACGCGTGCCTGTGGAGGGTATATCCTCGTTGATCTCCGTTTTGGGTCGGTGGCTGTATAGCTCTTCAAGGGACTTCTCATCACTGTTGAACTACGGCGGTGGTGTTGTCTGTGACCCCATGTATTTCGCATTGTACTCTGTCTTCATCCTGGCGTACACGCGATCAGAGGATGCGTCCCCACGATCATAGCTATCCCCGGCGCAATGAAACTCACGTTCGGCAATCAGCGCGATGTACCCGTCGCGGCTTTCATTTCCGCTTCACGGACTCAACCGGTGATCTCAAGCACAACTTTACCTCTCGCGGCCCCGGACTTGAGTCTGTCAATAGCAGTTGCAAAATCCTTCCAATCGTGCACGCTGTCGATGAACAGTTCAAGGTCTCCGTTGTTGAACATCTCAATGGCGACGTCGGTCCATCCGCTCTTCGACATCAGCAAATGCTGGTAGTCGATGCCGTACCCGAACTTAGTCTGAATGGTACGTTTGATCTGCCCAAACGAGGGCAACACATTCCACAGCGATAGCTCGGAATACTTGTACTTGCTGTCACCCACAATCGTGATATACTTCCCGCCCTCGCTCCTGGGCTTGAGGACGTCGTTCGAAACGGGGAAAATATCGGACCCACCAACGCAGTCCAAGACAAGGTCAAACTTGCCGTTGGCCTTGGCGCTCTCCACCGCTGCAACACCAATGTTCCCTTTGGTATAGTCGATGATCTCATCGGCACCTAGACGGGAAACCACCTCTTCGCTCGCTGAGGAGCACGTCGCCACGACGCGCTTAACACCAAGGTACTTCTTTGAGATTTGCAAAGCGTACCGGCCGACGCTCGACCCAGCACCGTTGATCAGAACAGACGACTCAGGGCCCACATTCGCAACGTCGTGCAGGGACTGCCATGCCGTTGAGAATACCACAGGCAGACTCGCGGCCTGCACGTCAGACATCGTCCCTGGGATCTTGGCGAGCGCGGTGAGCTCCTTTCTGGGCTCAAAAAGCAGCATCTCCGCTACGCCGCCTTTCGCGGTAAAGGGGACGGAATAGTTTCCAAACACACGGTCTCCAACGGTCCACTCATCCATGACCTCCGCACCAACGCTGATCAGAGTTCCTGCAAAGTCACGGCCGTAACCCTTGTGCGACTTTCCTGAGAAAAGCGGCACGGCAACAGCGTGGAGTACCAGGTCGACTGGGTTCAGTGACGCGGCGTGTACTTTGATCAGAACTTGGTTGGGTGCAACGGTGTAGCCGTCAGAGTCCTCGGTGAGCGGGAAAGTTTGCGTCGTAATCTCCGCTGGAGCTCTGTTGTTGACGAAGGTTAAGGCCTTAACTTCGAGAGTAGGGCCAGATGCTTTGAACTCAGACATGTTTTGAATACTGAATTAAGATACGGTTTGCAGAAAGAATATTGGAAAGGGAGAGTTGCGAGACAGCAAGATACTAAATAGTCGGGTGCTTCTTCACCTGATATCTGGCAGTCGCCGACGAGCACGCAGGTGACTCGGTCGTGCCCCACGCAAAACGGCAAGAGTTGTAGGCAGATTTCCGCCACGCCGTTCTGTGCCTTGCACGGGGAGACCTTACCTCTCTTTGGCTCTGCTTCCTTTGTGTGCTTCTGTTTTCTTCTGCGTGCCTGTTGAGGGTATGTCCTCGTCGGTCCCCCCACTTTTCGCTGGTAGCTATATAGTTCTCCAAAAGATCCTTCGTCACCACAGATTTCCGCGTTTGTCTAGCTTCGGTTCCCGCCGTGCGGCTGGAGCGAGAGCGCTCGGGTTGATCAAAAAAAAATATCTTTCTGTCTATGTACTGGCCTCCTTCGCTTCTCTTTCTACTTTGGCCAAGAGCAGACTATCGCTGATGAGCACAAGGTAATAAATTAATCCGTTGGATGCTAGAATCACGAGCGCGATGAACGTGTAGCACCAGCCCAGTCCCATCGAGCTAACCATGCGCGATAGAACAGCCACAAATACAGCTGACAGTCCACATCTCGTCAGGTTGGTCAGCGACGTTGCAGTGGACGATTTGGACGGGTACAGGTCGACCAGCAGCGTTGTGGAGACCGTGAGCGGGTACATCACGCCGGCCGTTATGAGGAAGGACATGATGAGGATGACAGACACGTGCACTTTGTGCTGCAGGCACCAACCGAACGCGACGCACGCGCTGGCTGTCAACAGCGACGGCGCGAGGAATATCCCGAGGCGCGCCTTGATGATGTTGAACTGCGGCGGCGGCGTTGTCTGGGGCCCCATGTATTTCGCATTGTACTCTGCCTTCATCCTGGCGTACACGCGGTCAATGACGCGGCCCGAGATGACCGTCCCCACGATCGTAGCTATCCCCGGGGCAATGAAACACACACCGACGATCAGCGTGCTGTACCCGTAGTACAGGCTCAGATACGTCGTGAGCGAAGTCTGCGAGATGGTCCATGCCGAGAAGAGGATCGCACAGGGGACAAGCGAGAAGAGCACCTCGCGCCTGAACAGGATCACGAGCGGCTCGAGCGGGTTGAACCGCGCGGGCCGCGCCTCGACGGTCTCGCGCGCCACATCCACCAGCCGGCGCTTGTACCGTGGGAGGTAAATAATCGGCGATTTGTTAATCATGGGCAGCGGCATGGCGGACATGTTCCCGACGATGCTGCGCTTCGTCTCGGGGAGCACGAGGAGCGCAGCCAGCGCGACTGCGCCGTTGTATATCGCGCTGAACCAGAAGATGGCGCGCCAGCCGCGCCACGAGTCGATGAGGCCGCCGATGACCGCGCCGCAGCCCTGTCCGATCAGCGTGAACCCGGACACGATGCCGATGTAGGTGCCGCGCTCGTGGCGCTGGACCCAGTCGCCGACGCACCCGGCGTTGATCGTGATGACGGGCGCGATCGAGAAGCCGAGACAGCACCGCAGGAACAGGATGAGCCAGTACGCGTTCGAGATGGCGAGGCCGATGTTGCTCGCCATGGCTGCGACGAGGCACGCGAGGATCATGGGGCGCCGGCCGAGTCTGTCGGCGAGCGACGACGAGAACACCGGGCCAATGGCCTGGAAGATGAGGTACGTCACAACTGACAGGTTGGTCATTTCTTCGGATTCATGGAAGTACGAGCGCATCGCCGTAAGGACGGGGAAGTAGATCGGCATCGATATCGACGAGCAGAAGCCGATCATGGCCAGCATCGCTGAGATGGTGAGCCGCTCGCGTTTCGTCAGGATCGTGAAGGGCGGAGCACCGTCGTTGTTCTCCATGTCTGAGTCATCGTAGCCTTCTGCCACCAACGAAGCGTCGTCGTCGTCGATCTGCACGTCGTCAAGCTCGTTTTTCGCGGGTTCACCAGCCGTTGCAGTCATGCATCCCCGGCCCGATCGCACGGGCGAGCGAGTAGCGGATATCACTGATGCCGTGGGTGTTGTGCTGTCGTCGTCGTCGATGGTTGTTGTTGTCATTGCGCTGTTCGTATGGTTGCACAGGTATCGCTCTCCATCGCAAGAGTATCGCTGTTCTCCAACAAGAAGAGTACCGTTGCAATAGAGGAGAAGCGCGCAACAACGAACGTATATATGCCTCAGGCGCACTTTGCCGCGGCCAAGCCAAACGGTCGCGGCGAAATGCTCTTCCCGTGCGGCTCATCGGCCCCGGTCGTGTGCCGGATAAACAAATGTTAATTCCGTCTACGCTGCAGGAAAAGGTTTGGAAAAAGGCTATCTAGTTGAAAAAATAAACGAACACCAGGGACAAGAAAGAGGGAAAAAAAATCTAACGATTGCTGACTTCCAAGTGGAGGCGAGAGAGGGGGAATATGGGGATAAGGGTATCTTTTTTTATCATGGACGTCATGCGGGGAGAGAAGTGAAAGACAAAACGGTTATTTTGGTGGGTCATCCGGAGTGGAAATCATAAAGTTGACGTCTTGTTTCCCTATTGTGTCTCCAGAAAGACGTTGCTGCTGTTGTTGTTGATGTTGTTGCTGATGCTGAGGGTGCTGCAGCGGAGGGTACTGCTGTTCGATCCTATGTGGTGAGATCGGAGGCAGCAGTTGACCACCCGGACCAACCTGCAAGGGAGTCCCCATCCCAGCCATTCCCGCACCCTGTCCCTGTTGTTTGGGCGGAAAGCTGTACTGCTGCTGGGGCGCCGGGTACGAATACGGCGGGGCCTGCATCGGCACCTGTCTCATCTGAGAGTACTGCGGCTGCGGGTACTGCGGGTACACGGGGGCAGCGTACACGGGACTGCCCTGCGCAACGTGGTACAGCGGCGGCGCCGCAGAGGCAGCACCGCGACCAGCCTGCTGGTACGCCATCTGCGGATCGTAAGGCGCGAGGCCGCCGCGGCCGAGCATCGCGCCCGCCTCGGACTGGTTGCGCCTGTGCAGCGGCGCCTTGGCCCTGCGCGGAGATGCGGTGTACGGCGTGGTGTACGAGCTTGGGCCCGCGGGCGCCGGCGTCGATGAGCCGGATACCTGCTGCTGTTGTTGTTGTTGTTGTTGTTGTTGCTGGTGCTCTGACTCAGAGTACTTCCGCTTCGACGACGCGGGCTCAGAGGCGGGCCCCGCGGTGGTTGGGGTGTTGCGCTCGGAGCCCGAGCCGGGCCAGTGGTGGAACTGGAACTGCGTCTGCGATGGGATGTTCACCTTCCACACCGACGTCGAAGGTGCGTTTGTCTGGGGGGCAGGCGTTGGTGTCGGGATGTACGACGTCGTCTGGGATCTCTGGTGGCCCGGACCGCGGGTGGGTGACGCATAGCCCTCACGGCGCACGGGGATTTGCATCGTTGGTGTCTGTGCGGCGGCTGTGGTGGCACCAGCCGGGTTCGCTGTTGGTAGAGGCTGTTGTGGCTGCTGCTGTGGTTGGAATCCAGGCTGGTACGGCGAGTTGATCATCTGGGCGATGCGGTCCCTCACGTCGTCGGGCGTGCCGCTCAGGAACAGCAGCGGGATCATGTCTGGCGCCACGCCCATTGACCTCGCCACGTTGACGAGGTCGATCGCGAGCGTGAGAGTGCGCGCCTTGAGCTCCTCCTGTCGCGATCGCTCCTGCTCGGCCCTCAGCGCGATCGCGGATACGAGCGCCTCTTCCGAGAAAGGCCACTCCGTCACGGGCGCACCAAGCAGCGATGACAGGAAATTGAGGAACTCAGATGTGGGCTGTTCCGGCGGTGGTGGGGTGGTTTGCTGCTGTGGCTGTGGTTGTTGTTCGGGCTCATGGTGTCTTTGGGAGCTCGTTGCCGGTGGTGTCTCTGGCACTTCTTCGAGCGCGGATTTTCCCGATTGTCTAGAGGTTCCCTTGTGTCTATACGGGTGCGGTGAAGAGGGCGGCTGTATGCTTGTAGCTGAGGCTCGAGACGATCTGGTCAGTCGAGACGGCGTTGTGGGTTGTTGGTGTTGTGGTGGTGGTGGGAATTCCGATTTTGCAGGAGACCACGACCGCTGTCTTTGGTGCCTCGATGATTTTGGGGTTGGATCTTCTTCCTTATTTTCCTTCTGCGATGGGGAATTCATGGAATTATTGGTGCAATTCCGCGCGAATTGAGAAAACACCTTTCTCCTTGTATTATTTTATTTTCTATGTTTCCCAAAAGACGAGTGTAACAAATGCGTGGGGAGGATTGGTTTGTGGGGGGGGTCAGACCCAAGGGACAGGCACGGGGCGGGACACACAAAGGGGGCAGGCAGGAACGGATGAAGATCTTTTTTAGCGTGTGTGTGTGTCTCCTAGTGCAAACTGCTTGTGTGATTTTCAGGAGAATGGCAAGGTGAGGATATGTGGGAATTGGAACAGTAATATCAGTGGGAATTCCGAAAGGGGCCACGCGCGAAGATCCTGCATTTAAGCTGTGCGACTTGATAGAGAGATATAACCAGGGGTAAGGTATAGGGGAAGGGTGGTCTGGGTTATTTGTGGGTGTGGTGGATGTGGTGGATGTCGGGTTGGGGCGACGAAGGGGCGACGAAGGGGCAAGGGGAAGGAAGATGAAGATGAAGCGACCTTGTTTGAGAAAAAAGACAGAAGACGCAACGAGGAGGAGTTAAATACAATGGACGGGGCGGGATGAGGAGTTGTACACACGCCTTGCGCAGAGCGATCTCCTGTTTTGGGGTCTTGTGAAACGTTGAATAAGCGATTCTGGGGGAAGGGGCAGAAAGTGGACAAAGCACAAAAGCACAAAAGCACAAAGCACAAAGGATAAAAAAAGATGGAATTGGGATGCAGGGGATTCTAGAACGGTTTTGACAGCGAGGTTGAACGAGGAACGAGGCTCGCGGGAGAGAGAGCAGAGAGAGCAGGGGGGTGATCTCTGGAAGGCCGGCAGAAACAGACGATAACCCGCCAGCTATATATATATATATATATCTATGTGTGTGTGTGTTATGTAACTACTCACAAAGTGAAGATCAGAGCGGTCAAGAACCACACAAAGAACAAGCGAGCAGTTCCAGCAAAAGCGGATCACTCGTCTTCTCCAACGGCGATCATCGCCGCAGACCTCGCAGACAACTCGCAGACAACTCGCAGACAACTCGCAGAAGGCGCTCTCTTAAAACGTATACGCGCGCTTCTCGATCGGGAAGGCGGATTTAATGTATGTAATTTATGCTGCTTGTATTGTATTGTCATTGGGCTGGCCATTGTCTCTGTCTCTGTCTCGTGCCCGGGTCTGTCCCTGTCCCTGTCCTTTTCTCTCGTCCTCAGCTGTGCCTTTCCATCCCTCCGTCCGTTCACCCACATACAACACGAGAGCTTATTTATATATATCTCTCTATAAATACATATATACATATATTGTATGGACATAGCCAACTGGAATATATATCCATCAGCGCTCGGATCGCCAAATTTCAGCCCCCCAACCCCGCTTATCTCAACAAGCGACGATCAATTCGCAGCCAGAAATGAATAATATAACCCATTGTCCGCATGTCGAGCCCTGTATCCTCCCATAGCCCCAGTTGACAAGCGCACATAAGAAAAGGGATCAGGGGGGGCAGGGACCTCACCTCATTCACCAGCAGAGACAAAGGCCGCCGCCGCTGCCGCCGATCTTCTTCACACCATTTCCACGATTCGCGAAATGGATAATAACCAAGAAAGAGCACGGCGATCTACTACGGGGTGGTGGATATGTACGTGTACGCTGGAGCTATCCCCGTTTAGCAACGCGCTTGGCTGCTTTGGGAACGCGATATTGGGCGAATTGTGGTGGTTTTGGTAGTTTTGAGAGACAGAAGTGGGAGATGAAACGTACGGGTGCGAAATGTGCGGCTTGGCTGTGGATGGTTTAAGGGATATTGGGGTTATAAAGGGGAAGGCAAGTAACACTGCCGACATGATCAACACAGACACGCGATCGATGCATCTCACTTCTGTTGTCGTAGAATAAGGGGAATTTCATGAGCAACCCCATTTTTGGTTTTTGTTGAAGGTCTTTTCTTTTCAGTAATTGTCTCCGTGTGGTGTAATACGCTGCTGCACACCTTCTTCGTCTCTCGCTTGGGGCGTCTCTGCATAATTACAATCTCCATAATCTGCTCGAAAGCAGGCAAAGTGATCAGAGTTTGAAGATTGTTCGCTCTGCATTTCCTGTTATTTTTTTGTGGCTACATCCGCGCTAAGTTCCTGCAACTGTATAAATTGTCGGTTTTCTGTTTCAGGATTTACATTCTTTTGCCCCACAGCTGGTCGTTGGTTGTTGGTGGTGCAACTGAAACAAGCATAAAACGTATAATCAGCTATGTCCATCCATAGAAAGTACAAACAATCACGAACTAAAGACGAGCAAAAAGTGTTGTTACAAAAACAGATTAAAGTCCAAAATAGATTCAGCGAAAAGAAGAATAAAACTAATGAAAATAGAAAAAGGAGAAGAAAATTCAGAGGCGATCCCTATCTTCCTAGCCTTGCCGCAATATGAGGCTCAATACGCACACACACACAAACAAAAAGAGAAATAAGGTTGGTTCGCCTCTTCACATCACGTAAAAAACATCTCGATCTAGTAAAAGACAAACTTTGCCTTACCACTGGTAACACCCACGGTACACCCGTCCGTACCATCTCCGTTGTACTTGCCATCTTCGTAAACACAGGACCCAGAGACAGTAGACCCATCACCATAGGCCACGATCTTGACGTTAAAGTTGGCCGCATCGTAGTTGTTAGGGTTTGGAATCAGCGACAGGTACGCGATACCGTCGTTGTAACCAGCACCAAAGTTGAGCGGTGCCCAGTTACCTATTCCTGAACCGGAAGATCCCCACACGCACCCATCCTCCCACGACACACCGGCGTTGTTAACGTAGTACTGCGCGGACGTCAGCATGCCCTTCCACATGTAGTAGTTCGCCTCGTCAATGGTGGTGAGCACGGAAGACCCACCGCCAGAAACAACGGTGGGGATAACCATGTTCTCCGTGCCTGGGTAATCGGTACGGCAAATCGCAACCGAGTCGTCGATTTCAGAAACGACGTACGCCTTGTCGACACCCCACTCGCAGAGATAATCGCTGTCGGTGTTGGAGCGGTAGAGCTTGCCGTTCTTGCATAACAGCCCACCGACGGACACGCCGTTGGATGGCTGGTCACTGGGCCACTGCGTCTTGGACATGCCGGACTGGCACGCGTACGAGCAGTACGAGCCGTCCGTGCACGATCCACCGGTAGACGTGTCAGAGTGGTAGATGCCGGAGAACCCACCGAATCCGAGGTTGTCCAGCGCAATGACACCTTGTCCAGATGGGAAATCGCTGCACGAGATGGTTCCGTCCTCGAATTTCTCCGTTGGGTCGGAGTAAGCGTCGAGGTCGCCAGAGATGGAGCCGGAGGAAGATGACGACGACGAAGTCGAGGTGCTCTTGGCGCTTGACGACGACGAAGACGACGAAGAAGACGAAGATGGCGCCGTAGACGAGGAAGTGGTGGTGGGTGTCGCGGACGACGACGTCAGCTCAACTGAGGATGTCTCCGCAATGGTGGTGGACACCTCGGTGGCGGACGCGGGCGAGGAAGGAGTCGAGGTGCTCTTGCTCGTGCTTGTGCCCAACACGGTGCTACCCTGCTTGTCAACGGTGACCGTCACGTAGACATAGTCATAAGCAACGGCACGCTTGTGTCTGTGGTGCGAGTGATACGACTTGGTGGTGGTGCACTCGGCGTCAGCCTTAGCCTTAGCTTGAGCCTGAGCTCTAGGGGCCGGCGCAGCTGCTGCGAAACCAGCCATGGCGACGACAGCAGCGAGTGTAGCTGTCGAGAACTTCATTCTATATTTTCTGGCGTGTTAGTTTGGTCAAAGGGGTGCTTTGTTCTGTTTTCTCTTTTTTCCTCTTGTTGTTCGTGTGCCTCGTGGCTGTGATTCTCGTGTTTTTTGTGAAAGGATCGGAGGTTGTAAGGTTAAAGGAGTGACTGTTGTTGTTGTTGTTGTTGACGTTTGGTTTATGTGTGCGCCATGTGCGGGTTGGAACTTTGAACAAGCGAGGGAAAGGACCAACACCAAGTTGAAATCGAAATACACAGCAGGAATGAACCGAAACAAAGCCAACACCTCACAGGAGTCGCAGGTACCGATCCACGAGTAGGTTTAAAAAAAGGGCTGACGTTGAAGGGAAATGTGAAACGTAAACAAACCTGCGCAGGACCGTGGGACCATAACCTCAGAGGGAGAAAAACGCGGTTTTCGCGCGTTTTTTTGTTTACTCGGGGAGGCTGGTTGTGCGGTTGTGGAGCCCTGGCGGGTGTTGTCGGTTGGGGCACGCCGCTGCTGGTGGTGGTGTTTGGTTGTTGCTGGATTATACTGGGCGTTGGGTGGATTTGATGAAATATATGTGTGTATTTGTGTTCGACAGTGGGGCCGATAGTTGTGTGTGGTTGCAGAGAGCATTGGTATTTGGGTGGTGTGGGTAGCGATGGAGGGACGCCGAGTCACAGCGTTTGTTGTGGGTTGGAAACAGCCTTGTTTGGAGGAGAGACACGCCGAACGAGAAGAGAAAAAAATAGAGGGAAATAGAATACGTACGCTTCAGATTAATGGTCAAACGAGTGTCAGGTTAAAAGGAGTGAAAGTTGTAACGAGTTGGTCGAGTTGAGATTTGGAAAAAAGGAGTGAAATCTGTTTGCCGTTGTTTGTGATAAAGGAATGACTGGGGAACCACTGTTGATGAGTAGGTTCTCCGGGAAAAAACAACAGACAAAGAGGAGTGAGTGGGTTGCAAAGGAGCGGAAAGGGATTAACCTGGGATCGAAGCGATTAGTTATATATCGGGGATGGATCTGATGAAACGAGAAAGAAAGAAGAAAAAGAAGAAGAAGGTGACTACTACTCTCCAAGTCTCAAAGACCGGGAGCCCAGCGCTGTTGCAGCGGCCACCGGCGGCTCATTTTTTGTTTTTTTGTTTGTTTTGATTGTTTTTTGGGCGCGCCAATTAGAGTTGGCCGCTTGCCGTTTTGGGAAGGTGGCTGGTTCGCGGGCGGCCCGTTTGGGAAAATTGGGGTGGCGGGGTGGCTGGGGTGGGCGGTTTGGGGGCTGTTTGGGTGTGTCTCGGCGCGGCCATTCTAGTGACATATCTCGTGTGTCATCTCGGTTTCTACTTTACTCGCTTGGGAATTGAGTGCTTGAAATGAAATGAAACTTGATATTGAAAGTCAACGTGAACTGACCACACGTGCTGCTGGTCCATAAACTACTCAGAGTGCTCCTTGGCGTATCTCGCTCTCACAGCCGCAAATACCCCTGTGAGGTGAAACTTCGTTCTGAAGGTATTCAGAAGAAACCATCTGGGAAACCATGAAGCAGCAAAGCGCGTAATCTTAGCCAGAGTGCCTCTGTAGACGTTCACGGGAGACTTTGCATTCAGCATGTCGGCAACAACCTGCTTTGCAAAGTCCTCAGGCAACATTGGATTGTTCTTTCTCGCCATCTGCTGTCTGTACTCAAAAGCAGCAAGCATCTCAGGAACGTAGTAAAGAGAATCTTTGGACAATGGTCTTGTGTCTGCGATGTTTGTCTTAACACCGCCAGTTACGATGTTGAGCACCCTAACGTCAAATGGCTCCATCTCAAGAGCCAAGGTGCTACAGTACTGGTGCAGGAACGACTTGGTTCCACCGTAAATCGAGCCCCATGGGAATGGCACCAGCCCCGCAATGGAGCCAGTGTATGCCAACAACCCCTTGGCTTTAATCACCAGCGGTGCAAACTCGCGAGTCACACGAACTGGGCCAACGATATTCGCAACAATGTTCTGGTCCAGCACCTCGTCCGTAACGTCAATTGCAGGAACGACGCAAGCTATAAAGGTTAGTATAAAGCACAGCAGCAGTCAGCAATGATCAACCACACTTACACTGTCCTGCGTTGTTGTACAGGATGTCAAGCACACCGCCTGTCTCCTTCTCAACAAAGTCACGTCCTGCCTGGATGCTCTCGGTGGAGGTAACATCAAGCACAAAGGGGACAATCCCATACTGTTTCAACGGCTCCATTGGCTCAAGACGTCTGGCACATGCGTACACTTTGAAGCCCTTGGAGGCCAGCTCGATGGATGTGCTATAGCCAATTCCTGAGGAGGCGCCAGTCACGAGCGCTGTCTTCTGTCTAGTGTCCGTCATTTTGCTTCAATCTGTGATTTCTGGTCAGGATGAAAGATGCACAAGGCGTGGAAGAAGGTTGAAATAAGTAAGCCAACCGGGGCGCCCGTGGGGCCCTTCCGCTGCCGCGTATTCCTCAATCGAGCTTTTGGTCCCATCGTGACGACTCCGCGAGTGGCCGAGTGATGTGTAATCAGCTCGTGATGTGTAATCAGCTCGGATCGCAAGGCTGTGCAGTTGAAGTTTAACCGCCGTTATCTTTCAGTATTATAATCTCACTTGAACTGCTAGCAGAGTATCTTGTTTTTTGAATAAGTTAGCCGAGCCTCAGTAGACGTGAGTCATTTGTAATTTATCTGGTGAGTTCTCTTGCAGAATTGAATTTTTCAACTTTACAGCTGCTTTCCCCGGAATTATATTTATTTTACTGCCTCAAAAATCTTCAAAGTGCAATTTTAATACAAAGTAAAACATACAATTTCATCTAATACATATACCCAAAAGTTTTTTTGAAAGCTTAAAGCTGATTGATGCCGACAAGACCTTGAAAACAAGTACTAGAACACAAATGCCGTGCCTTTGTCCCCTTTACTACTCGGTCTCTTACAGTTCGGCAGACACTGCAAACCTCGGCTCATCATTCCAAATAGAGAAATAATTCAAAATAATAAACGACATCTCCAAACATTCACCTCAAGCGCTTGACAATCTAAAAGAGTAAACGGCATATCCAAACGTTCCCCACAAGCGCTTCACAAGCGCTCCACACCCGATCAGGTGCAATGTAACTTGTTGTACCTGGCCCTCACACCTGCAAACGCAGTGAACAGTCCAAAATTCTTCTTGAACATAAACACAACAAGCGACCTCGGGAACCACGCAGCGATAAACCTCGTTGCCTTAGCCATTGTCCCTCTGTACACATCGAGCGGAGCACGCGCATTCAGTAGGTCCCCCGTGATGATCCTCGCAAACTCCTCAGACGAGATCGGATGGTGCTTCTTAGAGACGCCCTTGGCATACTCGAGCGCCTCGATCATCTCAGGAACGTTGTACAGCGAGTCCTGGCGTAACGACGCGTCGTCCGTGATGTCCGTCTCGACCACCCCGGTAACGATGTTGAGCACCCTCACCTCAAACGGCTCCATCTCGAGCGCCAGCGTGCTGGCGTACTGGTTCAAGAACGCCTTGCCCGAGCTATAGATCGAGAACCACGGCACAGGGATCAGGCTGCCCATCGAGCTCGTGTACGCCAGGCAGCCCTTGGCGCGGATCACAAACGGCGCAAACTCGCGCGTCATACGCACGGGCCCAACGACGTTGACATCGAGAGACTGGTACAGCGCATCATCGGTGATGTCAATCGCGGGAGAGAAGCACGCTGATGGGTTTGAGTTAATACAGCCCTGCTGAAAATAAATCGGCGGATTACTCACACTGTCCGGCGTTGTTGAAGAGGATGTCGAGCACGCCGCCAGTTTCCTCCTCGATGAACGAGCGCGCGGCGCTGATGCTGTCGATGGAGGACACGTCCAGTGCGAACGGCACGATTCCGTGCTGCTTCAGATCCTCCATCTTGGCTACACGCCTCGCGCAAGCGTACACTTTGAAACCTCTGGCGGCGAGTTCGATCGCTGTGCTGCGTCCTATCCCGGAGGAGCAGCCGGTGATCAGTGCTGTTTTCTGCCTTGTCATTGCTCAGTATGTCTTTTTTTTATACTTGAGTCAAAGCGGCTGCGAATTTCATAAGGGCAGAAGGACCCTTATTATATCGTTTTGATAGGCGGAACCGTCCTTGGGCTCATCGGGGTCTCAGCGCGCCATTTCGAGAAACTAAGACCGGCTTATCGCCGAATGTCAACAGACACTCACAAAAACTTGAACGTCCCTACTGATCAAGTCACGGAGGAAAATAATATGAAGCTGGCTCAAAGAGATATAGTTGAAACAAAAAAATAGGCACCGTGGTGATGCGAGAGAGCGGGACTTGCACATTACTGAACGTGCTCCTTTTCATGGCTTCTCCTGACACCTGCCCAAGCCGACTTGAGCTTGAAGGTTCTCCTCATGATGAACGCCAGGAAGGAGCGAGGAAAAACAGCGTTCAAGAAACGGGCAGTGCCAGCCATGGCACCACGGTACACGTTCAAAGAAGACCTCGGGTTGAGAATATCATCCACGACATGCTTGGCAAACAACTCAGCACTCTCACCGCCATCCTTCAGGGTGGGAGTAGAATCCTTTCTCGCCTGGAGAACCTCCGGAACGTTGTACAACGAATCCTCAGAAAACGGTCTGTCGTCGGCAATGCCGGTCTTGACACCTCCAGCGATGACATTCACAACCCGCACGTCAAACGGCTCCAATTCAATAGCCAGCGAGTTGCAGTACTGGTGCAGGAACGCCTTGCTCGCGCTGTATACCCCCATCCAGGGGAGCGGGAGCAACGCGGACGTTGAGCCAGTGTACGCGAGGACGCCCTTGGTTTTGATTACAAAAGGCACAAATTCGCGAGTCATACGCACGGGGCCTGCCATGTTCACGTCGATGCACTGGTACAGCACCGCATCGGAGACATCGATCAGGGGAACCACGCAGGCTGTGATGTGTTAGTCTTTGGGAAAAAAGATCGCATGCAGGGAAAATGAAAAATGAACGCACCTTGACCGGCATTGTTGAAGAGGATATCGAGCGCGCCACCCGTTTCCTTCTCGATGAAATCCCGTCCGGCCTTGATGCTCTCGGGTGAGGCAACATCCAGCACAAATGGAACAATCCCATGTTTCTTCAGCGGCTCCATCGGAGCAAGACGCCTAGCGCATGCGTACACTTTGAACCCTCTAGAAGCAAGCTCAATAGCTGCGCTGTAACCGATCCCCGAGGAACACCCAGTCACGAGTGCTGTCTTCTGTCTTTGTTTGTTGTCTGTCATCTTGTTTCCAATTGTCAATTGAACGCTATGGGTTAAAAGATACACTGCGGATTGAGGCTACTTTATAGATAACTGCTCTAGAGACGCACAGCCTGAACGTGTCCGCAGCACCAAGGATACGGTGGTCTGTAAACATTAATCACCCTGCATATCTTTATCTCCGGCTAGTCCGTCCATTAGAAGATTCCAGAAGAGATGTTGGACCGGATGAATATATTCCAGATTGAGATTTTTCCTTTTATGCTGGACCGGATGAATATATTCCAGATTGAGCATTTCCCTTTCATGCTGGACCGGATGGATATATTCCAGATTAAGCTTTTTCCTTCTATCGTCAGATCAAGAGCAATCCTGGTGACTCCACATCTTGAAGAAAGGGCCCAGCGACTGCCAAACAACTCCTTCACGACTCGTGTTTCCAGTGAATTAGAACTTTGATTTCCTGTGAATTGTACAGGCAATTGAGATAAAGTCACTGCAAAGTAACGCAGTGACAGATTAAAGGCTGTTTTGATGAATAGAAGTGAAAGCAAAAGCCAGCATCCATCCTACGTCGCTCGTAATTACAGTGCGTAATCGTAGTTGGCTCTTTATTCAAATGAGCACGGTAACGATTCGCATACCAGAGGACACACGTTCCAACTGGCAAGAGACACACCAAAAACCAATGATACCAAAGTTATATAGGCAAAAGAAAAAAAAAACACAAAAGAAAATTTAAGCAGCAGCCACAATGTTGCCACGCTCGGAAACATAGATACCGTCCAGAAACTTACGGATATCCTTGTTTCTCACACGGCAAATCTGCTGAACATCAGCACACGTCTGCGAGACATCCTCGAGCGAGTTACCGAAAACGGTGAGCTCATCCTTCTGGGCAGTCGACAGTTCGGCAGTCACTCCCTCGGGAATAGGAATGTATCTCACCTGCTTCTCACCCAAAAAGTTTCTAATCTCAACAAAGTTGGATCCATCCTTCTCGATAATGTTCACATTGATGGGGAAATGCGCATACACAAATCTCATCTTGTAGAGGAAACCGATGGTGACACCCTTGATCATGTTGCTAATGAGCGATTTGACGGTTCTGAGAGCAGCAACGTGCTTTCTCTCTCCGTTGTGAACGGTGATCTGAATCTCGTTGGCGGTAACCTTGGTGAACGTCACATCGATATGGCGCAGGTTCTTCGTCAGCTCTCCTCTTGGGCCCGTCACTTTGATCAGTCTCGACTTGATCTGGACAGTGACGCCGGCTGGGATCTCGAGCGATTCGTGCGAGTGAATGTACTTCATTGTGATGTGTGAGTGTGTATGGATATAATTAAAAGACCTTGGGGAGTGGTTTTCGAAAAAAAGAAGGTGAGCGTCGAGAGGAGGGAAAGGGCGAAATTTTTCAAGAGGGGATGAGAAGCGTCGGAGGTTTTGCGTGTGTGCGCGGAGCGCTGCGCACATTTCAGGCCGGGATGAAATCTACACATGTTACGTAAGACCAAAAGGTTTTGCAAATAGCACGACACTTTTACGTAAATATATAATATAGTACAAGGCGGGTTTATACACAACAGTAACAGATATACCAAAAAAAACACGTCACAGCTCACTCTCGATAGCAGCCAGCTTCTCCTCCGCAATGGCCTCCATCTGGACGGCGTCTGTGTAAACCCACGAGCCTTCCTCGTTGTACGTCTTGGCGTTCGAGAACATTGTTGTAATCTCGTTTCTAACCTGACTCAGCTCGCTGAACTTGCCCTGCTTCAGCTGCTTGGCGAGCTGCGTAATGCAGACAGGATGCGCGATGAGCTGGTAGTAGTCAGGGTACAACTTCTTCGGAGGCAGCTCCAAGAACAAGTCTGCACGGAGGTGTCCGTCTGCCTCGTCAGTAACCGTCTTGAGTTCTTCCAAAAGGTCAAGCACAGGCTGCACGAATGGCTCAAGCACAAGGTTTTCCTTACGAGGACGGCCGCGCGACTTTTTCAGTGCTGGCTGTTCAGCTTCTGATTCCTCACCAGTGTCTCCGAACTCGTCGATCTCAGGAGTGGCGGAAAGCGACCGCTTCGAGCGCGGAGTCGATGGTTCATCCACCAGCGTGTCATCGAACTCACGTATACGCGACTCGCGCTTCGCCTTACGCTTCTCCATCGATTCGCGCTTGCGCCTGATAGCCTCTTCAACGCTGTCGTCGTCGTCATCCATTGCGTCCAGCCACTGCTCCTCAGTGAGACCATCGTCGTAGACAACACGTTTCTTCTCCCTCGTGCGGCCCAGTTCCGCAGTTTCCTGCACGAGATGCGTCGCAATGTCCTCGGTGAATACCTGCGGCAGCTCATCGGTAATCATCAGCCGTGGTTGAAGAGCATGCCCAGCCTTGCGTGCCTCCATCTTCGCGGTAGCCATACGATCCGTGTCCATCTGGCTAAAGAGAGCCTTTTCGTCTTCTGAACGCGCAAGAACCATGTTGAGCTCCTCATCATCGAGATCCTCTTTGTCTTCGTCACCGATGTCCTTCGAGGCCTCGGCTTCTAGGAGACGTTTCAAAAATGCCTCTTGCTCTTCAGCGGTGGATTTGTTGTCAAACTTACCCGCCTGAATGACCTTACCGTCAATATCCAGCTTCTGATGGGCTCTCTCGAGAATCACCTCCTCGACGGAGTCATCCGTAATAAGTCGCAAAATTCTCACTTCATTCTTCTGCCCAATACGGTGAGCACGATCCTGCGCCTGCAAATCTTGGTGTGGATTCCAGTCGGTGTCAAAAATGACAACCGTGTCTGCAGTCTGCAAGTTCAGACCCAAACCACCAGCTCTGGTAGACAACAAAAAGCAAAAGTACTCAGAGTTTGGAGCGTTGAAATCCTTCAACATGGTTTGTCTGTCATCCGGCTTGGTACCACCATCCAGTCTCAAGTATTTCATATCTCTATAACGCAGAAAATCTTCCATGATATCCATTACTTGAGTCATTTGGAAAAACATCAGCACCCGATGTCCAGATGCCTTGAATTTTGGTAAAACACGGTCCAGGAGCTCAAATTTACCAGATGATCTCCAGATCGAGTCGCTCGTTAACCGCTCCGGGTTGATGATGTTCTCAACCTCTTCAAACACAAATGGATGGTTACAAATCTTTCTCAACTGCATGATCTTGTTGTTCAGACCCTTGATACCCGACTTTGTTGCGCCTGTGGTACCCGCACCAACGAACAGAGCGTTGTGAGTAAGCATTTGCTGGTACAGTGCATACTGCAGTCCAGACAGCTTACACTTGACAACCTTCTCGATCTTGTCCGGAAGGTCTTTCTCAACATCCTTCTTGAGTCTTCTCAACAGGAAAGGCCTAAGGACTTTGTGCAGTCTTCTGATAACCAGTAGACTCTCTTCTTCAGTAAGCTCCATTTTGTCCTGTGCGCCCGTGTTGGCAAAGGGGGTGTTAAACCACTCATCAAACGACTTGACAGAGTTGAATACCTTGGGCAGTACAAAGTTCAGCAGCGCCCACAGTTCAGGCAGATTGTTCTGGAGCGGCGTGCCGGTCAGAATCAACCTGTGCTTGGTACGGTAGTAGTTTGTCAACGTGTACGACAACTTCGAACGAGCATTCTTCATACGGTGGCCTTCATCGATAATCATATGAGCCCAGTGGAACTTAGCCAAGAGAGGTCTGTCCCTGATGATGTACTCGTACGTCGTCAGGAGTACGGTGAAATTGCCATCTCTGATGTCGTATTGCATCATGCGTCTCTGCTGAGGTGATCCCTTGTACACTATGGTCCTGATACTAGGCGCCCACTTTTCAAACTCCAGAGTCCAGTTGGTGATGGTGGATAGCGGCACAATGACAAGAAATTTACCTCTCTCCTTCTTCACCTCGATCAAGTACGAAATAAGAGAAATCGACTGGATGGTTTTCCCAAGACCCATTTCATCTGCAAGGATACCATTCAAGTGGTTATTGTACAAAGACACCATCCACTGAAGCCCTTTGACCTGGTATTCCTTGAGTGTGCCACCAATCAGCATAGATGGTTGCTTCGTGACTGTCTCCTTTATTTTGTGGGCCACTTCGTAGTAGTCAATCTTTTCCCTCCGCTCATCGTCATCCCCAAAAGGTTGCTCTTCCTCTGCAGGGGCCGCAGCACCATTCTGAATCTTGGCCTCTTCCTGCTGTACCTTCACGGCAGACGCGAGAGAATCCAAGAACTGGTTTGTTTGTTTCAGCAGATGCGTGATTCTGGTGTCTTTGGTTTGGTCGAGCAACTTCAGATATGCCTCCTCATCGTTCGATTTCAAAGCTTGCAATCTCTGTTTCGCTGTTTTCTCGAGCTTCCGACTCTCATCTCTTTCAACCTGCTGATGGTACTGTGACACAGCCTTGGCGAGAGTATTTCTAATTGCCGTCTTATCTCTCTTCCCCAAGTTGAATTCTGCAGAGGCCTCCAGTATAATGTTGACCTTGGCGCGTTGTCTATTAAATTCAATCTTCTTCTTCTCCTGCTTCTGCTGTTCCTCGAGCTGCTCGGCCAGTCTAGCTGTTTGCGGAGCAATCACCTTAGTCCTGATATGCAACGATCTCTGCGCCGACATCGTCGTTGGCGAATTTTTCAGAAAGTCAATGTTGACGTGAGCGCCGTTCGCGGATGCGAGTAGCACTGTCTGCTTGTACTTCTTCTGTTTAGTAAGGAGCCTCAGCGATTTCAACTCAATGAGCGACCTCAGCTTGAGGTCGTCGACACCGTCGATAACCTTGCTAGCTGGGAGGTAATCGTTCTCAATCTTTTGCGCGTCGTAGGTACCAATATTGGCAGGTAGCTCTTCAAGCTCAAGAATTCGGTTGGTGATTTTTTTTGACAGGTGCTGCTCAGCCTTGGTGGTTCCTGCAGCATTAACCTTCTCGTCAGGCTGGGCTATGGAAGGCTGGATGCCCAGGGCGAGCGCTTTTTTCTCATAGTCATCATAAGGAAGCTCAATACCTTCGGGGACAGCTGCAGTAGGGGCAGCCGATTCGCTCTTCATATCGGGTTCGCTACCAACGACAACTGCTTCTTTTTCCGTTTCCTGCTCAGCGTCATCAAGATCCTCGTCGAGATCCATTTCCTTCAAGATTTCCTCGTCCTCATCCTCCGAACCCTCATAGTATTCGTAGTAGTCCTCAGCAAACTTCAGTTGCAGGTCCATCGGCAGATCCAAATCTTTAGCCAAGAACTGCAAACCAACGATTTGCTGCCTGAGCAAATCAACGTTGACAGGGTCGGCTGATTCGTTAGCAGGCGCCTGCTGGAGCTTTTCGAGTTCCGCAGTCTCCTTGGCATACTCCTCCTGTTGTTCGCACGCCTGTGCAAGCACTTTGCCTATGCCCAGCTTATCAGCGATGCGCGTTCCCGAAGCTTCGAGCTCTCTATACCTTGCCAGCAAAAGTTGGAGAGTCTCGACGGATTCAGGAAACGGAATGTCTGATGGCTGTATTTTCACCTTGAGCGGCTGCTGAGAAATGCCATTGTAAATCGCGGGTGTGGCCGTTGTGGCTGTTGTGGTTGACGGTATCGAATTCACCATTGCAGGAATCTAGCTGTGTGTGATAGATGTATGTGCTGATGGATGCCGATTCCAGTTCGATTGGCAATAGGAGCCTGCGCGGTTTATGGAAATTATGGCGCGTTCCAGATATTGAACACAGACGCTTTTCGAGTCTATCAAACTGGGGGAAGAAAGGCGTGTTGTGCCGTGGAGTGACTCAAGCCAAGAGAGGGAATGAGATCCTTTGATGTAGTGACAGATTCAACAGGCCGCGAGTCAAACACGAAAGGGTGCGTGAAATATATATCTCAGGGGTGGTGGGTGACGCAGAGGTAGATATCAAGAGGGAAAAAAAAAATTACAAGCACAAACCAGCGGTCAAAAAATGGTACTTTGCGCGTGTCGACTTGAGGTGTAATTAGTGTGAGCACCGTGCGGTCGGTAGAATTGTAGATTCCGATTGATTGTCTTGTGTGTCGTCGTTCAATGGTCAAAGACGCGGTGTCGTTTGGCTTCCCGTTGTGATTTCTCTGTGTTTTTTTTGTTGAAGGCGACTTTGCTCTGGGAGGGTCGGGCTGCGGGGCGGGTAACGCCCTGGGGAGATGTGGTTGTGGAGCCCTGCGGTATAGTGGTTGGGGCACAACCCGTGGCCGGGTGTGGGGATGCCAAGTGTGTCGAGAGCACAGGGAAGACGTGGGCTGCGTAAGGGGAACGGGACTAGAGTAGGAGGGGGGCGTAAGTGAGACGCAACTAAACGAGATCTTGCATCCCAGGTGGAAAATATACTGTGCTGGCGCGCCCTTCCAGTCGGCCATATTCCGGTATCGGGCATCTTGCTCCGTTGACTTTGTCCTCCTTGTCTCCCCCGGAGACGCTCCATCTTTGAAAGCTGCGTGTAATATATTGGAAAGAGTGTCGTATAAGGCTGTGTTTAGACAGTTTACGGGACTTGTCTGAGACAGGCCTGCTCCGAATCGAGTTATCAGGGAAATGTACCGTCTGGGTTTTTGGGGCTCCCTCCAATGCACAAGATGCACGCTTCCACCACAGCTGGACTCAATAATCTCTCTGACACTTTTCGTCTTCAGCAAGGTTTCATGGTTTCAGATGAGACATACCCCAAGACATATCTGAAGAACGTCTTCAGAAATGTGTTTCGAAAAGTAATAGAGTTTCTCCAGTCTCTCCCAATGATATAGGTTATGACGACGCAGCCAGTTATTGCGGAAAGCTTCCGTGGCACCGCAGATCGATGGGCAGCCGCACCAGGCTGTTTCAGAAAATAACTGATGTAAATCTGTACACGCTGCGTCAGGGATCTTATTGTTGCGCCATCTTCGGTGACCATTTCGACACGTTTGTGTATATTACTAGGGAAACGGAAAGCAAGTACAACCGCTCTAATGTTTTCAAGCTGCGTAAGCCTAGAGGAACCTATTGTCTCCGTCTATCGCAACATTGGTCGCGCTGCAGAGGCCCTCATGCGCCATTAAGGCCGCCATCGTCCGAAAGCGGCATAGTTACACATTAGCGTAGAGGAGAAGTCACATGAAGTTCAACTTCAGATTACAGGACGCTAATAAGGACCAACAATTGCCAATAAAAAATATACAATCCGGCTCTCCTCCTTCGTCAGAAGTATAGGGTAGCCACAACGTTCGCAATTGTCAAAATCGCATTGCTGAAGTTCTCAACAACAATCTCTTCGGCACCGCCATTCCTCACATGAGTTTCCAAGGGCTTCAAGGCTCGCCCGCCGGCAGTCGGCAGTCAACCCTTGGCGGTATGAACAGCTTCAAGACATCAAAGAGCTCTTTCTTTTCGAGTCCGCTGTCATTCTCCAAGCGTAAGAACGTTCCGTTAAATCTCAAGCATCTACATCGGCCCACCCCTGCATCCACCACCACCACCACCACTACCCTAGCTGCCCCGGCATGGCTGGACTCAACTCCTCTCAGCCAGGCAAACACTTCGCCAAGCCTATCGATGAAGCACTCCTTTTCCTCGACTTCGCTCTCTTCAACGTCGCCCAGTACCACCACTTCTGTCTGCAGGCACCGCACGAGGTCCCGTCAACAGGTATCGATGACGACGGCTTGCTGCTTCTGTGACGAGCTTTTGACAAGTGCGTTCGAAGGTGAACAGCCACTAGACCTGACATGCAGCCACAGCGCACATTTCCGGTGTTACTTGGCAATGATGGACCGTGGCAACCCCACCGTGCCAGCCTTTTGTCCGCTGTGTGAAATCGAGACTGCCTCCACGGATGAAACAACACAGGACAAGCTCATCGAGTCTCTGCTGCTATCGGACGAGTTCTTCGACACATCGACACCAGCCACGCTGCATGGCCCGCCACAGCGGCTCACACCCGTGGACTTCACGGCTTACACATCTGCAACTGCGGCGGCGTACCATGACCCGTTCAAGACGCCCGAGAACACGGTCCCGCCCTGTGGGCTAGGCATGCCACCACCGATCGACCCTGCCGCACAGACGTCGCCGGTAAGCACAAGCGCATCGATGTCGCTGAGTGATGTGACGAGCGCCAAGGTGCGTTTCATTCCCGAGATTGCCAAGGTGCTCATCCCCGAGCAGCCATGGTACGATCTGCAGTGTGCTGTGAGCGTCACTGGCCCCGACTACGATGTATCCGCGGCTGAAGAGCAGGAGCTGCTCGAAGAGGCAGCGGCGCGCATCAAGATCGTGGATCAGGTGATTGGCAATTTCGCAAGCACGGTGCGGGACTGGAAACAGCTCGAGGTGCCGGATTTAGGGGATCTTGTGATTTTTGATATACTGGAGGTGAGCACCGATGGGGTCGGGTGGGAGACGCTGCAGTGCTATCTGTTTGAGAATGTGATTTTGTTGCTTGATGTCTCAGGACAGGAAATCGTCGGCACGATCATGGTGCGGGAACACCTTTCCAGCGTGATCGTGGTGGATGACCATCAGCTATTAGTACACATGAGCACCGTTGCGCTGCCGGAGCTGTTTGTTTCGTGCAAGAACGCTATTATCGTCAAGAAGTGGGTGCGGCTTCTGGGGACAGTGCACCGTGCCAACCTGAGAAGAGCACGGAAAACACGTGCGAGCCGGTTATCGTCTGTGTCGTCGCAGCACTCTGGACTGTCGAGCGCCGAGACGTCGATGTCGCAGTGGTCGAGCATAGAAAGTGCGCGGGAGGAGAATGGCGTGCGTCCCGTTCCTCTGGTGCACATCACAACCAATGCGTGGTCGCTGATCAAGGATACGTCAGCTGTCCCGCAGGAGATTCTGAGGTTCAGTGCGCTGGCCGAGCGTGGGCTCGATTTGCCTATTGAATACTTGAAAAAACAGATTCTCCTCCCCGAGAAACTGCCACTAGTGCTTATTGTAATTGTGCCACTAATAACTACAGGCGGAATGAGCGATGCAGAGTGTACTGTAAGGACACAGGAGTTGCTACGGGAAATACTGGCACAGCTCAAAGAGGGAGATAAGCTGGGGGTGGTTTTTTCAGGGAAAGGAGACCAAGACAAAAACAAGAGTGGTCCATCGTATGTCGGGTGCGCCGACGTCATGTGGCCAGGATGGGAAGACGTTGTGTCCGAAATGGAGTGTTTCACGCCAAAGAAAAAGGTGATCTGGGACGATATATGGATCGAATCTCTGAAGCAGTGCCAGAAGCTCGCCATGACGACTTTTTGCGTGGAGGACGAGACAGGGACTCATAAGGGTGTGCGCGAGGTGATTGCGATCAGTAATGGCGTGGTTGAGGTGTCAGAGGAACCACAGGAGGGGATGGCCCCGCTAACGTCCATCAAGGTGTCTAATATAGTGAAGAGACTTTGCTCCGAGTACAAAGTTACCTTCAACACGGTGCAGGTGGTTAGCGGCTGCACACCGAAACAGCTCCTCTCGCACCATAAGATTGTTGTCCCGCCCACAGAGAGCCTCGGAGACAATGCCAAAATGACCATAGTGAGCCACCTTGATGAGGTGCGCGGCGTTATCGCCCATCTGATCAAGACTTTCCACCAGACTTTTGTGCCTTCGCTGCACATGCTCCTTCACACCTCGCCGAACGTGTCGATCGTCACCGTCGAGCAAGGCGGTTCGCTCAAAGCACGGCACACCACTAGCCTCGAGATGAACATCAACAACATCGGCGTGAGGTGCCGGCGCAGCTTCATGGTGACGCTCCGCATCGGCACGGGTGCACTGAGCAAGAGCACACAGCTCGATGGCGGGTTCTTCAGGCTGCCGCTCGTAAAGTTTGTCACGGCGGTGACGAGCACCGATGCGCCAATGAGCAAGAACCAGAGCCTCACCACCACAACCACAGAAGTGTCCGTGCGGCTCGCGATATCAAAGAGTCCGGGGTACGCACTGACACCCGTCGCACCGCTCAAGCTAGTGGGTAATACTAATAACACATCTTCCGTAGTGGCTCCACCATTGCATGAGAAAGAACGTCAAGAACGCGAAGACAACGAAAAGGAAGAGGAGGAAGAAGACGAGATGGAGGGATATCTCAACATGCCGCTACTACCACCGCTGTCAACGATGCGAAGCGGTGTGTTTGTCAAGCGACAGATCGAGCTAATGGTGGTCGAGACGCTGGTGCGTGCGATCTCCAAACACGATAAGGGTCTGGGTGGAGCCAAAGTCAAACACCTTATTCTGCTTCTCGTGTCGATGGTGTGGGGAATGAGCGTGGGCTGCAGCCGAGACGGCGGAAGAGGGGACCTCAGGAAGTGGGTCGAGAGCTTATGCGAGGAGCTCGAGGCAATAGCGAGCGACTATGGCTCAGAAGCAGAGGCCGGAACCGCCCTGGGGGCCGGAGCCGGCGCTCGTGCCTGTGCGCTGCTGGCGTCCGTGTGCTGATAATACTAATGGCCAATACTACCAATGTGTATATCTAATCAGAGAATAGACTAGACCCCCGAATGCTGACTACGTCGCGCCCGGCGACTCCGCAGCGAACAGCCCATCGCTGACGTAAACCGGGGCTGGCCAATTACACCGCGCACGTCGGTCAGCAGTACTTAAGGGAGCCCATGCCACCCCGCCTTGAACCCAGGTTGGCTGGCTTCGAGGCAGTTGATTTGAGACGACAGAGGACTCAATTGGGTGTCTAGATATTCAAATATAACACAGCTTTGGAATATGTCGTCTGTCAGCTTCTCCTTTGCGCGCGCCTTGAAGAGCGCGGCGCCCGCCGCCGGACGGAGCGGCTTCCGTCAAAACCCCACAACCGCTTACTCCCTGTTTGCCGCTGCTTTGACAGCGTCGGGTCTGCTGGCGTACGGGTATAACAACAACAAGAATAGCAACAGAAACGGCGGTAACAACAACAAGGGACCGCTGAGATCGTTGTTCTTCTTTGGCGGTGGTACTGCTGTCGCATCGAATGTGCGTGTGGCGCACGTCCCCACGGAGAAGACTGTGCAGGACTACCAAAATGTGTACAATGACATTGCGAACAAGATCCGCGACTTGGACGAGTACGACGATGGGTCCTACGGGCCAGTGTTGGTTCGTCTTGCGTGGCACTCTGCGGGCACGTACGACAAGAAGGATTTGTCGGAAAACAAGGGCGGATCATACGCGGGCACGATGCGTTTCCCTCCAGAGGCTAAGGACCCGGGTAACAATGGGCTCGAGAATGCGCGCGCTTTCCTGACCAGCATAAGTGAGAAGTACCCATGGATTTCGCACGGTGACCTGTGGACGCTTGGTGGTGTCGTTGCCGTACAGGAGATGGCTGGACCCAAGGTTAAGTGGAGACCGGGCCGTGTGGATCTCGAGATTGAGCAGAGCCCACCTAGAGGCAGATTGCCCGATGCGAGCCAGAGACAGGACCATGTGCGTGACGTGTTCTACCGTATGGGGTTTAACGACCAGGAGATTGTTGCACTGATCGGTGCACACTGTTTGGGCCGGTGTCACACTCAATTCTCGGGTTACGACGGACCATGGACTTTTTCGCCAACAATGTTCACCAATGAGTTTTTCAGACTTCTTACTGAGGAAAAGTGGCATATCCGCAAGTGGGACGGACCTGTGCAGTACGAGGACGATGCCACGAACTCGCTGATGATGTTGCCCGCGGATTATGCCCTTATTCAGGACCCAGAGTTTAAGAAAATCTGTGTCAAGTATGCGAAGGACCAGGACTTGTTCTTCAGCGACTTTGCAAAGACTTTCCAGAAACTGCTGGAGCTGGGAATCGACTTTCCAGCCTCTGCAAAGGAGATTCAGTTCAAGACTCTTGACGAGCAGGAGGAATAAACATGTCTTTACCTTTTTTTTTAAAGGATAAGATATTCTACAGAACCCTATTCATTAAGACTTTTAACAAGAATATATTCGAAATATACCGCAACACGTAGCTATACATACCACAAGTTCATACACACTTTCCACACCCTTTCCATTAAGGTCATCCTCCTTGAACTATTTACAACACAATGCCTTTCTCCCCATTTTTTTCAGATAAATTGGCTTGCCTTTCTTCTATACGTGTTGCAATCGCGCAGCCACTGCCTGTAGTCCTTCAAACTACCAATCTTCTCACCATAGTAATCGGGCACAGGATTACTGACGCTCTGTCTCGAAGCGTCAACCCTGTTCTTGATGATATGCTTCAGAAACTGCTTCTGCTTCAACCTGTATGCCTGCATGCTGCGGCGGTACATGAGCGAGAAAACCGAATCTCCAACAATCGTGGGACCCAGCAGAAAGCCAAAAACACCAGCGGCAACCATGCCGCCCGCAAACACGGTGAACTGGTCGAACCCAAAGATGGTCTCCGTTAAATCAAGCTCGATCTGCGACACATACGCCCACGCCACGGTCGTTGCTGCGAACCCAGTGAACACAGAGGCGCCGGTGTTGACCCAGCGCTGCTTCTTGCGCAGTTTCAAGAACTCCTCCCAAGTGAGGTCCTGTGCGGATGCTGTGGTGGCGGTGGTGGCGGTCGACTGACGGCGGATCGCACCGAGGAGGGTGGTGTGCCTTGGAGCCCGGAACACACTAGGCAGAGCGCGGACACCAATTGATCTGGCAAACATGGCGTGTTGCGGGTATATATATATATATGGTGAATCTGCAGGTGGTGGATCGTGTAGGAATAAAACGCAGCAAGTCGCGGGCGTATTGGATCGAATATGTTTTTCTTTACTCCACGCTCTCGTATAGCCCAGCCAACCTATTTTGTCTATCCATCATCTCCTTTGCGGTGTACTTTTTTTCTCGAGATCGCAAGTAGAAGCCGGGTAACCTAGCTGTGGGTTTTGTGGTGTGTTTATCGGGATGTAGAGGTTCGATGGTATCATGGTGATCTGCTTTTTCTTTCTGCGATTGGTTTGCTGGTTTGGGGCATGACTGGCCTATTTCGGTTCTGTCTGTCATGGCGGCTCTGTGTTAAGCCACCCCCTGTAGTTCTGATCTTGGACATGTGACTAACTCTGCATGTAAGGCTGGAGTAGCGAGATCCGGAGGATGCTTATGGTGTGGTGTGCCTGGCCAGAGGCATGTGTCCCTCCCTGTTCGTGACACGTAGCGATTGTTCTGTGGCACATTTTGAATTGATTCTTGAGTGTTTGGCATCCAACTCTATTCTGTACCACACAGTAGTCTTCGTTTTGCGGCAGATCCTGAAGCGTCTCTGGTACCTGACAGAGGCAGCAAGAATGCCTCTACTCATGTTACATTGTGACCGTTTTGAGATCTTGTAGTGTTTCTGATCTGACATGTACCCGCCCTTGTATTTGTGGACTACCCATCGCACTATGGCTCTTAGAAGCATACTTTTTTGAAACTTTAAATAGACATAAATGCAAAGGTGTAATTTTATAAAGTGCGAAAAAATCAAACAAACAAAAACAAGCGAAAATATGGGACACAGCCCAATCTCTATCTAAATAGTCACAAAGTATTAGTTGAAAAATATGTGTGCAAAGTGAATTAAACCGTAATTAGTTGTCCTCCAGAGGCTCCAACAGATATGGCAAATTGCGCATATCCTCGCCCTCATACAAGATTCTGTATGTGGCTTCGAAAAGAGGAAACTCTTCGGCGCACTTCTGAGAAGTGAGGTAGTCATGAACCTCCTTGGCGGTGATCACACCCTGTGCAGACTGACCGTTCAGTAGCACCTTCTCAGCCTCTGCTGGAGATACACCCTTCTCCGCCATGTACTTGGCAACACGAACGTTTCTTCCACCAGAACAGGTGGTGATCAGATCGGCAACACCAGCACTCTCCTCGGTGAACGTGGCAGTGTGGCAGTGCGAGAAGAACTTCTTGGAAAAGCGGATCAGCTCAACCAAACCAATACGCATCACAGCAGCCTTGGCGTTGTCACCCCAGCCGAGGCCATCGACGAAGCCAACGGTGATGGCGACAATGTTCTTCAAGGCGCCGGCAATGCTCACACCCGCCACGTCCTGCGTCACGCGCACGTGGAAGTACGGTCTGTGAAAGAGGTGCTTGAGCACCGTTGCGTCGATATCGCGGCCCTTACCGCGATAATCGTGAGGCTGTCTAAAGCCAATGGTGGTCTCGGACCACTTTTGCCTGGCAACTTCAGGCGCAAGGTTGGCACCCGACAGAGCACCGCACTTGATCTGCAGCGTCTCCTCGATGTACGTGCTCAGAAGCTTGCATCCGTCAGCGCTCACCTCGAGACCCTTGAGGCACGAAATGGCACGCGCGGTCGGTAGAACGTGGCCCTTGAGCTGCGAACAGATACGGCCGAGGAACTGATGCGGAATGTTGAAGATGATCAGATCGGCATCCTTGGCCGTCTCGACAATGTCGGGCACGGCAACGAGGTTCTCCGGTAGCTTGATCTCCGGCAGGTACTTGATGTTCTCGTGCTTGGTGTTGATCGTCTCGGTGAGCTTGACGCCGTCGATAACCTCCTCGTAGACCCACATCTTGACTATGGTGTGGAACTCCTGTGGTCTCTCGGCGGTGTTCTCAGCAGCAACTTTGGCAATGGTGGTGCCCCAGTTACCAGAGCCGATCACCGAAATCCGGTACGGCTTCTCTGGGATGTCCTGTGGCAGCGTCTTCGAGGCTGTGAGTTTGGGCGACAGAATGTTGCTGACGCTGCTAAGGCGCTCGGTGGCAGAATGGGTAGACATGGTTCTGTGTAGGTAGTGTTTAGACGTGTGTGTGGTTAACGGTGCGGATAATGGTGGGAGTAGCAACCGATGGCAACTGTGTCTGAATATGTTGAGTGAAATGTTGGGCATACACTAGGCTGAAGGGAAAAGCACAGAGTTTATATACCCACGAACGCGGTTCCGAATAAAAAACAACGAAGCGAAAAAAAAATAGTGAAAACAGCTTCTAGACGCGAGACAAACCAACAATAGGGATCACAAAGGTCCGGTGTTGGAGGGACCGAGGTTTGACAAGGGGATGATGATGGTATCGCTACATCATCGTCCGGCAGCTGATGCGCGGGCGCTCGGACTGTGACAGGGTGCTGGCGGGGCGGGTAACCTTCTGAGGCGGTTGTTCCTTTTTTTTCCGGCTGTTGCTGACGTCACGTGCGTCCTGGTAGTGCAGGCCACTTGAACCTGCCGCTTTGGGACCGGTCCGAGGTGGCTATACGCGCTAGCTATCTTGTGCTGCAATGTTGCTTGTCTATATGTATTTTTATCTCTCTCTTTGCTCACAAGGGACTAGTCTAGTCTGGAATGTGGATACTTGGGACTTCGTAATTCGGATCCCTTAGCCCCCCTGCTGTGTCCATGTTTCTGCAGAACGTTCTGGCCTCTTTGGCGCCGTGGTTTACTGCGTCACTGAGACCTGCCCTTGTGGGCTTGGCCGGACTTATCACCTGGAAGATCTTTACTTTCGTAACGGTTCGCCATGCCCCTCCACCCTGTACGCCAATCAAACAGGGGGTCGATATTTCATCCGCCCCAATCATCAAACCTGTTCCTGCGGACTTCCGCTACGAGACAGCCGAGCAGATCAAATACCGTGTTTTCAAAAATGCAGAGTACAAGGTCAACATGGCGATCAGGTCTCTCGACCCACAGGACTGGCTCCTGATCGAGGACAACTACCTCGAAATCGTCAAGGTTCGTAAGCGTATATTCGAGGAACACGAACAAGACGTGTGGTTTTGCCACGAGTCAGCAGAGGGACCCGTGCGGGAGCTCTACGACACAATCATCGCATGCATGATGACGAAATACCCTTTGTACTTTGTAAAAGTGGCCAAGCAGGATAATATCGAACTATGTCATAACAAACTGAAAGATGAATTTATACCACTGACGTCAGACGGGTTTACAGATATTCGTTCGTTGATATTCACATTGTGCGTTACTATCCAGGAGGATATTCTCATCTTGATCAAAAACCCCAAAGAGGGAGAACTCGATGAGTATTTTTGGCGCGCCGCGTGTTTTTGTTTCCCAGCCGGCTTCAGTCCAGTGAAGAAGGGAAACCATCCGCTCTCGGAGATCCATGGGCCGGTCCCACAGTACATGGAGCGCTTACAGCTCTCCATGAATAAGTTTTTCGCCAGACTGGTGCCTGGAAAGTTCATGATGAGAGTCAATTGGTCGATCCAGGCGCACACCGATCTGTTCGCCATGGGAGCCACAGAACATGGCAGTGTAGAGGAGCAGGATGCGAAGGAAAACTTCGAGCCTCTCTCCATGGAGGAGCTCGACTTCAACAAGGTGTTTGTCAGGAGCGAGAGACAGATCTTCTCGCGTCTTCCTCAAACAAAAGCAGATTTCATGACGGTCCGCACCTACATGTACCCTCTCACGGAGATTAGAGGTGAGGGTGCCGGCGAGACGTTGGCTGGTGCTATTGATGGGCTACCAAACGACATGGCACACTACAAGAACCGACCCACCTGGGGAGATGCCGCCCAGCGCTATCTCCGCGGTGAAGGTAATGGTATCACCGACAAAGTTTATAGATACGTGTTTGAAACATGAACAAACAAACAAACAAACAAACAGACAGTAGAATGAGCTAATTTATACTATTCCTCCAGCACCCCCTTTGCCCTCAGGCTTGTCGAAACATTGTCCCGCAAAAACTGGATCATTTCAGCCGGGTCCGCGGCCTTGAACACAGATGTTCCAGCCACGATCACGTTTGCGCCAGCCTCTGCAGCTGCCGGGATCGTGTCTGCGCCGAGTCCACCGTCAACCTGGATGTTCATCTGCGGGTACTTCTCACGCAGGTCTGCAACCTTGGGCATCATATCCACCATGAACTTCTGCCCGCCGAACCCGGGCTCCACAGTCATCACGAGAGCCATGTCGAGGTACTCGGCGAGAGGATACAGCACGTCCACGGGGGTGCCTGGCTTGATCGCACACGCCGCCTTCATGCCATGCGCCTTGATGAGCTTGACCAGCTCCAGCGGTTCCGACGTGGCCTCGTAGTGGAAGGTGTACTGGTCCCCGCCCGACTTGGCAATCTCAGGAACCCATTGCTCGGGGTTCGACACCATCATGTGGCAGTCAAAGAACGACGCAGACTTGCCGTCGTCGCCGCCCCGTGGCACAGCCTTGCGCAGCGACGTGATCACCGGAGGACCCATCGAGATGTTGGGCACAAAGTGGCCATCCATCACGTCGATGTGGACCCAGTCCGAGCCGGATTTGAACATGCGGTGGCAGTCGCAGCCCAGGTTCGCAAAGTCTCCGGCAAGGAGAGAGGGAGCAATAATTGGCTTCACCATTGTTCGTGTTGTTTCGGCACTGTGTCTGTGGATGCGATTGGACTGTCTGTGGTGTTGTTAGGCTAGAGGGATTGTTCTCTGCTTGGGCGAAATGTTCCAGAGCCGCCTGGGACGATGTGTTCCGGACCACGACCTCTTCGCGACTCCGGGGCAGCAGATACGGGGAAATCTTATAAAGAAGAAGGGCACATCACAAAATAAAACATTTTTCTAACTAATGAAAATTGATTTGCAGTATAAAAAATTGTGAAAGATAGAGGGGCGTGTTTATTTGCTTTTTCGGTATATGTTGAACGATGTCTGTGTCACAGTTTCCCGCTAGACCGTCGCCTATTCTTAAATAAAAACCCTTCCACAACGTCTCTCAGATGCTTTATGACTCCTTTGGTATCCTTCTCCTTAAATACTGAGGTTCCCGCAACAATTATGTTTGCCCCAGCTTCAGCCGCGGCACCGACTGTCTCCTTTCCCAAACCTCCATCAACCTGAATGTCAAGATAGGCATGCTTGGTTCTTAGCTCACGCACCTTCCCCATCATATGCGGCATGAATTTCTGCCCACCAAAACCAGGCTCAACCGTCATTACCAAAACCATGTCCAAGTCATCCACGAAAGGATACACCACATCCACAGGCGTCCCCGGCTTGACAGCACAGGCGGCACGCATACCGGCCTTCTTGATCTGGGCAATCAGTGCCGCTGGGTCCTTCGCTGCCTCGAAGTGGAAAGTGAACTGGTCTCCTCCAGACTTGGCTATTTCCTCAACCCACTGCTCTGGGTTGGCCACCATCATGTGGCAGTCAAAGAAACTCGCAGTGTCTTTTGACCGTGGGATTGCTTTACGAAGCGAAGAGATCACCGGTGGACCCATGGTGATATTAGGCACAAAATGCCCGTCCATTACATCAATGTGAATCCAGTCCGACCCGGCGTCAAACATGCGGTGGCAGTCACAGCCCAGGTTGGCGAAGTCGCCGGCCAGAATGGAGGGCGCTATAATCGGCTCCGTCATTGTTCTTCGAGAGGGATACTATAAAGTGGCACTTTGGAAGATATTTCGAACAGAACACAGCAAGAAAACAACACGCATGAGGCGGAAATGGCTTCTTTTTGGCAGGTTTTGAAGTAAGCGACTCTGTAGCCGGCATATAGCCTGTTTGATGTATAAGTCACGTGCACAATTCTAAACAGCCAAACCCTACAAAACAGTCCCTTGCAAGACACAGCACACCAAGAAAATCGCAAAAGTAGACCAAAAAGTTATTACCAAATGTACATTTTTTACTGAAACCCCACAAAACTTTAGAAAGATGGCCCACCCAGCGTGGTACCTTGTCCGGATGCCTGTGCCACAAACCCAGAAGCAGCTGCCGCATCTTCGATAACTGTCCACAAAGCGTCCCTGACAGCATAAGCCTTCGATTCCTTAGCCTCCTTCTCCGCGCGCGCACTCTGCTGCTCGTCAACATCCATCGACCCATCCTGCTGTGCTTGTATATCCACAAGGAGCCTCTCCTCGTCAACCTTCCGCCTAGCAATATACCGCTTGTTACGCTCGATTTTGCGCGATCTCTTTGCGGAGAGAGTGTTGTTCGTCACGGTACCGCTTGGCGTCACATTACCCGTGAACAGTGCCACTGCAGTGGACTTGGGCTTGCCTGATGTGGAGAGCGTAGATGATCTCGAGGGAGCAGACGCCCGAGCGGCTCTCTTCTTGCCGATGGATGCCTGCTTCCTGTGGCGGATGATGTTATCCTTGGGTCTGTTGACTGAGTTCTTCGATGGCATCCTGTGTGAAGTGGAAAAGTATAGTGTCTCTACCCTTTGCTAGTTACCTTTGTTTTATCGAGTACTTTTCATGCAGGTTTCTGATTTTTTTTTCTTGTGAGGCGAAGAGGTTACCCGGTGTAGGATGAAGACGAAGTCCCACCATCTCCAGTGGAGAACGGCACGCTCACCATGGCAGGGTGCTTCACAGTATTCAAAACGCTGAAGAAATATAACCATTGGTCTTCCTGAGTTTTATAGTATTACAGTATACTGACGGTTTATTGGTTGCGTTAATTCAAACGCCTGAAATCACAGTGATGTCAAGCCAGCAGCAGAGTTCGAACCAGGAGGACCTGTACTTGGAGTCTTACTCATTCACTACAGCCGCAGCTATTATAGGCTCGGTGGACAGTAAGTTTGCTGATCAACGGTTTATCCAGCGTCGGTTACTAACTAATTCTTCTTTTGCAGGAAAAGTATTTGTGCTGCTGAAAGATGGAAAGACCATCTTTGGAATCTTGAGAACGTTTGATCAATTTGGTTAGTACTGGTCTCTTCAATTGTAGCTTCTAAATGGGCACTCAAACTAACTCAGCTCCCAGCCAACCTGGTTATACACGATGGAACAGAAAGAATTTACCTACCGGACAACAAGTACGCAGAGAGCGACCCGGGGATTTACCTGATTAGAGGAGAAAACGTTGTGATGATGGGCGAGCTGGACATTGATAGGGAGGACATTCCACTGGAGCATTTAACAAAGATACCATTCAAAGAGGCAGAAGCTGTCTTCAAAGAGCAGCAGAAGACGAAGATTGCATCCGAGACGAAAAAGGCAAACTTGTTACATAAAGCCGGCTTGACCAGTGACTTCGCAAAATCTGATCTATACTAGAATGATCATTTGAATGAGGTTATGTGTATTTTTTATCCTTTTTTTTCATGTACGGCCATTTCGATTGGTCTATTGGTAGTTGTATGCATATTTAGATGGGTAGCGTTGTATACAGGCCCCCCTGTAACACAAGCTACCCCCGCCGGTGGAGTCTGAAATGGTCTGCATTAGCCCAGCTCATGTACAACCTCGGGACGTTCGCTGAAGAGGACGAAGTCGGGGTCTTTGCCGTAAGGGTATCTCTTCACTGTCCCACACATGCACGCCACCTCCAGCACGTTGTTTCTTTCATCCTTTGCCTTGGATCTGTTCTCCACGGAAATGGTGCTGTTGAGACCTGGGATCAGCCTTCTGTTGCACTTCTTGCAGAGCGTCCTCTTCAAGTTCGGAGTCAGCTTGAGCACCACCTTCTTCGACACAATGTCCATGTTTCGTATGTAGCTCCTTGACAGCACATCCAGAGCATGCTGTCTCGTACTGTCGGCAGTCTCCTGTGCCTGCGATTTCGCTGCAACTAGAGTTCCAATCTGGTACAGGTACGAAAGTCTTGCGTAGTGCGGACCTGAGACCTGCTTTGGAGGCTTGGTCTTGATTATCTTGCTTTCATTCACCTTGGCATTCTTGGATTCTCCAGCCGCCACCATACTAAGAAAGTCTTCTTCCCTTTCACTAGGTACAGCTACTCGACTGTTGTAGAATTGTAGAATCCCAAAATCGTTTTTAGCAAAAGTTGGTTACCCTGCGCAGGATGCTGGATGGGCATCGTTCACCATCAACACTCCAGTAGGGACAACCCACTATGAAGCTTGACGCCACATATATACAAGCCAATTGGACTTTAAGATCCAATATTAAGAAAAAGTAAAGGATGAGCGGATACGACAGTGCTCTTTCTATCTTCAGGTATGTCTTTCACGCTCTGTGCCTGTGTACACATTGGACAGGAGCCGGCGTATCACTCTCGCCACCTGCCGTTCGGGGATCTGGCGCGTTCTGTGTAAACCTCCTCCAGCTGCCTCGAAAAGACAAGAATATTTACTAACAATCGCCTTTGTTAGTCCCGATGGCCATGTGTTTCGTAAGTTGGCACTGAATGCTCGTCGCCCCACGAAGTGGCGATAGCTGGGTTTGTTTCAAAGGAAGGCGAAGTACTAACAATTGACGATGCAGAGGTGGAGTACGCCTTGGAGGCTGTGAAAAGAGGAACGTGTGCTGTTGGTGTTAAGGGCAAGGATGTTGTTGTTTTGGGCTGTGAAAGAAGGACAACATTGAAGCTGCAAGATCCCAGAATCACCCCTTCCAAAATCAACAAAATTGACAACCACGTCTTGCTGGCATTCGCTGGTCTGAACGCCGATGCAAGAATTTTGATCGACAAGGCAAGAATCGAGGCTCAGTCCCACAAGCTCACCGTGGAGGACCCCGTCACGATAGAGTACCTGACTAAGTACGTTGCGGGTGTTCAACAGAGATACACACAAAGTGGTGGCACCAGACCTTTCGGTATTGCCACGCTGATCGCTGGGTTTGACGAGAATGATTCAACCCCAAGACTTTATCAGACTGAGCCATCCGGTATATATTCTGCGTGGAAAGCAAACTCCATCGGTAGAAGCAGCAAGACAGTGAGGGAGTTTCTGGAGAAGAACTTTACTCAGCTGCAGGAGGAAGAAAAAGAATTGACCGAGGCAGAAACAGTCAAGCTGACCATCAAGTCTCTACTTGAAGTGGTTCAGACAGGAGCGAAAAACATTGAGATTTCTGTCATGCTGCCAGGCAGAATCATCAAGCAGCTCAATAACGAGGAGATTTCCGCAATTGTCGAAGAAATAGAGGCTGAGAAGGCTGCAGAAGCAGAAAAGAAGAAGCCAAAGAAGCGCGATTAGGCATTTTAGTCTTAGAATGTTTTCGAAAGTTGTCATTTGTAATCTCTTGATCATCTATGTACATTGTAGAGTTCTACTGGTCGCGGGTGTAGCCCTTGACGTCGATAACAACATCCTCGCCATCGCCCAATTTCTTGGCCGTATCTATCAGGTAGGTAGGCGACAGTGGATTTGTAGGCTTTACTTCGATAATGAGGTCACTCGTCTCGTTTCCAAAGGCCTGCTCCACCATATTCTGAACGGGTTTGGACTTCAGCGACACTGTCACAGTTCCAATCCTCTTGGCGGTCACCTTGTCCATGAGAGGTCGGGACTGAACCGTGATGAGTTCCTCAACACCCATTCTTGTCTCCCGCCAGTCATACTGGACTCCCTCAAGTGGGCCCACGGCTAGCCGGCTGGTGTCACCACCGATATCGAATGCTTCCCCCAAATCGTTCTCATTGTCCTCGATTGCGTACACTAGTCTCTGGAGACAGAAGCGAGCAAGATCTCGTTGCACAGACTCCAAATCCCCGCCTTGTGGGTGAAATTGAAGTGTGGTGTTCGAAAGCTCATTCCATCTTTTTTGCATCTGGCCCTGGTAGCGGCGCGAGAGAGACCGCCCAACTATCCAGCCCCCCACAAGTAGCGGAGGCAGAATGATGAATAGAAAGGGCAGTGCAACAAATACAACCAGTGCGCCAATTCCAAGCGCCCCTGCGAGGACTTTGAACGAGTCGGGAATCACTGAAAATAGAAGGGAAAACATCGATGGCGGACCAGCTCTGTTCCGCGGCGACCGATACATGGCCTGTGGCACCGCATACTGGGAAAAATAGCGACGCTGAATGTCTCTTCTGCCTTTCAAATTCAGCAGCTGAGGTCCATTCGATCTCTCCAGGGGAGACTCGCTGAACGATTTCCCGGAAGCCAAAACTCTGTTGTTCACAAGAAAACGGACACCCATCGGCAAGCCCAGCACCCGCGTGGCACCTTCTCTCGCGGACAGAGCCAGGGCAGATATCCCCAGTCTGGTTAGTAGCATGCTCTGTGTTTATGTCTGATCTTTATGTTGATTGTTGTCTTGGAGTATGAAGATGCGTATTATTTTTGTGGGGCTTTGTGGCGGATTGGGTTCGCTGCCGGATTCGGCGGTCTCGCACTACTTCACCATCAGAGCGAATTTGCAACAATGCTATTGTACAATGTAAATATCTATAAATGCTGATTATTTTGGAGAAACCTGGGGAACAAGAACTGCAAATGTCAAATATGATGTGTGACTTTTCACTTCTGGTTCATTTCTCGAAACGTTGAACCACGAGTACGCTTCGTCCCCTTCTTTGATCCTCTGGCCCTTACCAAATGGATTGAAGCCGTACTCCTTAGTTTTCTGCTGTTTCGCCGGTGACTCAAAAACTTCATCAGCAGGTCTCTTGCCATTGCCCGTGGTGTCTCGCTCAGCTTTCAACTGCTTCAGCTTCGCCAATCCTTCTCCCTGCCTCCGTCTAACGTCTCTTAGGCGACCAAGAGCGTCGTCCACCTCTCTCGCCATCTCCTTTCTGGCTTCCCACTTTCTTCCAGCTATCTCCACCATTTCAATTTTGGACCACCCTTCATTTTTCAAAGTCTCCACTGTCCTCAAGACTTGCTCCATGCATGGCGAAAAACAACAGATCCCCACAGTCCTGTCCTTGGCGAGCACTTGGGGCAAACGCGGTATGGCCTCCCATGGACAGGGCAGATCCAAGAAAACAGTTTCTCCTCTAATGTCAGCGCTCTCGCCATTCTCGATAATCTCGAACCCGCTCTTACAGACGTCTCTGTGAGTGATCGTGAAGTTGGACAGGCCATGCTCTTCGAATTCCCTCTTTGCCTCCAAGTACCTCGGCTCGTGGAACTCATACGTGAACAGACGTCCCGTATTGCTGACGGTTCTGGCAAACGAATGACTGAAGGATCCCGACCCAGTTCCTGCCTCGATAACTCTCGATCCGGCAATTACTCCCAATCTTTGAATGATATATGATGAGTCCGGAGTGTAGACGATTTGCGTTCTGTGCGGCAGCGATATAGACCACATCTCAGGCGTAGGATGCAAAAGGTGGATGAAACCATAACCTTTGGAGCTCGCTATCTGAGCACCAAAGTTACAACCGATCATAGAATCGTGAGCGAAGGCACCGTATCTCGTGTTGAGAACTTCACCGCTCTTCACCTGCACCGGCTTGATGTTGTCCCTGCCAATGAAAGCCAGAACAAGGTCTCCCTCTTCTATTTTGTCCTTGTACTCCAAAAACGACATCACTGAACTTTTACGACCTGCTTGTTCTTTAATCGGCCTTCCTTAGGACATGGTACAAAAGTTTCACCTGCCAAAAAAAAAATAGCGGTCGACACACTACTATCTGTTTTTGTGGAGTAAGCAGAGAGAGAGGTGATCTCCAAGGCGGTCAAGTGGTTTTTTGAGAAAAAGCCTATTATTCCAGCTGGCCTGTCTTTATGTATATATGTAGTATCATTCCAAACCAATAGGGAGAAAAAACAGAGAATAGATCAGCAGAAAATCGAATGTTTATGGCACTTTTTTACAAGAGTGGGAAGCCAAGTCGATCTCAGCCACTAGTTACGGCACCCAGGAGCACTATAGTAGGTAAGAAGACTTCTTCACCAAGTCCCTTTGATGCTGTGCCTCCAGCATCCTCCTCGGAGGTTGAACCTGAGTTTGGTGTTAGTATCGCTTCGTTCCCATTGTAGAATCAGCATGGTTATACTTACTCTTGCTCCCAGCCAGTTATACCTGAATCCTATCTCATGCGCCAATATCTCTCCAAACCCAAGCATCACGCCGTTGATGAACGGCAGCACCAGGTTTATTGAGCATGATGCGATGAAGTTCCACACCGAGCTTGGCGTGATATCGTAAGATTCCTCCTCCGATTCCGCCTCCGAGCCTTCGTCGCTGACACGCGCACCTTCACTACCCTCATTGTCACCCTCCACCAAGTCCTTAGCACCACCGACTATATCGCTAATCTCGTTGTATTCCTCCGGTATTATCGGCTGGTGTTGTTGGGCGGCAACTTTCCGCACGTCTTCAGAGATTTGCTCTGCCGCTAACAGTGCATCTTCAGTCATGTTGTATTGGTTATGCGTGAGATTAAATATAATGAATATCCTTCACGAGGTATCTTCTGTCTGTAGCTTCCGTTCGCCAGTTTATATTGAATTGGCAGTGTAAGTGCAAGTTGGTAGATTTATCAGGCTTGTACCAGTAAACGTAACACCGAGACCCACAGACGCAGGGCTCTCAATCCAATGGCGGGATACATCATTTTCAGCGAAGACTCACCCACACAAAAGTCGAAGAAGCACTCTCCATTTGTCAACCATTATTTTTATTTGGAGCTGGGCTACCGCGTTTACTCTCTGGAAAGTGTGAGAATTAGAGCGTTAATTCTTGTGACCTTTTGTAATCTGTTTGTGTGCCTTGCGTTGAGACTCTTTCTGTATATAGAGCACAGTTGAAAGGAGGAAAGGACAAAGAGACCAACAGCTCACCCATCACCATCATCTTCATAATCATATACACAAGGCTAGAGCTTCAACCATGGATGATATAGCTGATCAGTTCACGGGTAATGACGTCGAGCACTTGAACGAGAACGAGGCAGATGTTGTTGGCAGAGCGCTGATAGCGATTGTGGATATTGGTTCGAACGGTATTAGATTTTCGATTTCCTCTAAGGCGTCACACCATGCCAGAATCATGCCGTGCGTGTTCAAAGACAGGGTTGGCATTTCTCTGTTTGATGTCCAGCTGCCAGACAGCACCAACACCACTGCAAAGAAACCAATTCCAGACGACGCCATCTATGAGATTTGCCAGGCTATGAAAAGGTTCAAGCTTATCTGCGAAGATTTTGGAGTACCCCCAGCGGGCGTGAGGGTTGTCGCGACGGAAGCAACAAGAGAGGCGCCTAACTCAAAGGAGTTCAGAGATGCGATCTACAAAACGACGGGATGGACGGTTGTCCTGTTGAGCAAGGAGGATGAGGGTAAATGTGGTGCGTATGGAGTCGCTTCATCCTTTCACCATATTTCGGGCCTTTTTATGGATTTGGGAGGGGGCTCTTCACAAATAAGCTGGATTGATGCAACCAGCGGAGAGGTTAAGATTTCAGAATATCCCGTGTCGTTGCCTTACGGTGCAGCTGCTCTGACACACCGTTTGAAGTTCGAGGATGCCAAGGATGTGTACGACGAGATTAAAAAGGCTTACGAGTTGGCTCTGGAGCAGATCAACATCCCTCAGGCTCTCATTGAGCAGGCGAAAGCCAACGGTGGCTTTGATTTGTACACGTGTGGCGGTGGCTTTAGAGGATTGGGCCACCTCTTGCTTTCGCAAGATGAATACTATCCGATCCAGACCATTATCAATGGTTACTCGACAAGCTTTGAGCAGGTTGAGTCCATCAGCAATTATCTGCTGCTCAAAAGAGAAGTACCCAAACTGAACGGATCTTCAGAAAAGATATTCAGAGTATCAGCTCGCAGAGAGCAACAACTACCTGCAGTTGGACTTTTACTGTCGGCTGCTTTCGAGTCCTTGCCAAAAATCAGAACTATACATTTCAGTGAGGGCGGAGTGAGGGAGGGTGTTCTCTACTCACAAGTGTCTAATTCCATCAAGAACGAGGATCCTCTGTTAACAGCAACAAGACCCTACGCACCTTTGTTGGCTGACAGGTACTGGGAGCTTTTGAAAACCGGCCTTCCGTATGGTGTCGTGCCGGATGAAATCAGTAACAGCATAGTGCCAGCTCTTTGCAACATTGCATTTGTGCACTGTTCATACCCCAAGGAGCTCCAGCCTACAGCAGCGCTGCATCTAGCCACGACAGGTATCATTGCAGGATCGCACGGGCTTTCACATAAAGTGCGCGCACTGATTGGTATTGCATGCTGCGAACGTTGGGGTGCTGATATACCACCATCGCAGGAGCGCTTTTACAATAAGCTGGAAAAGCTGGTGTTGCAGGCGGATTCTAGGGACGGTGAAAAGCTATTGTACTGGACAAAGTACTGCGGCAAGATTATGCACGTTATTTGCGGAATTCACCCTGGTGGCAACATCAGACCTGGATCTCTGTTGTTCCAGGTTAGAAGCGAGACTGGACTGTCCAGCAACGCCAACAGCGATACCAACTTGGCAGAAGCTTCGACAAGCGGCAAGAAAGATGTCCTTGTTGTTCTTTCGCCTGATGATGTCAAGTCGAGCTACAGTGTGAGGAGCAGGATATTGAGTCTTCAGAAAAAGATCAAGAAGCTGAACAAGACATACAACGGAAAGGAGAAGGTCAAAGTTGAGGTTCAGTATGGTAGCATACAGGAGTACGATTACTAGACCAGCTCGCTTTATTTTACACTTAGAATTTTCACCTGCTTGAGAGGGCCTGGTGCCCTTTCAGATGAGCCTAACTATAACGGAGACGAAACAGTCTTCTGCTTCATATACATTTATAATTCCCATCTGTGTGTTTCCCATTTTCGTATTCGAGTGTCCAGTTGAGCGTGGCTGACTCAAAAACCTGTTGTAGGTTCAGCGACGCTCGGCTGAAAAACCGAACACAAACATCAGAGAGCGAGAGAGAGACACCATTCTCGGTCAAACGCATAAGTATACAATTCATCTGCTCGGTTGGAGGTGATTGTGGGGACTCTTTGATAAAAGCCTGATCTTGACGAAGCGAGAATTTTGCTTGCGTTTGCATTTGTTTTCGAGACACCGCCTACAGCTGACGGGCGTTTGTCAACTCCGCGTTTATTCTATTGTCGGAACCCGTACAAGCGAAAGCTTGGCTAAATCCAGAGCATCTACATTTCACACCCCCCGAGTTCCCAAATGGCCCCAATCAAACAGGAAGGTGACAAGGCCACGCCGACGGCAGAGTCGCAGGCGACTTCGCAGTCTTCGCAGGCAGGCCCATCACAGGCACCGACGCCACAGCAACAGCAGGCGATACGATCTCAACAGCAACAGCAGCAACAGCAACAGCAACAGCAGCAGGCTGCAAAGAACCAGCAGTTCTCTCAAGCGGACCTGAACAGGATCGTTTTGGAGTATCTTAACAAGAAGGGTTATCACCAGACGGAAGCCATGCTCAGGGTGGAGAGCTCGAGGATTCCCAGTGCGCAAACGCCACCGGTAAACCCTTCGAACACGACACTCGCGAGACCAGGTGCGCCAGTGCCTCAAAGACGGCCCACGCAGCCAGTGTTCTCGGAGGACCCAGAGCTGTACCTGCGTGCATACTTGATGCTGAGATCTTGGTGCGAGTCGTCTTTGGAGCTGTACAAGCACGATCTAGAAAAGATCCTCTTTCCGATTTTTATCCACTCGTATCTGGATTTGATCTCGAGGGATTTGTCGTCCGAAGCGAGGGAGTTTTATGAGAAGTATGCGCGCGACCACGCGATGTTGCACAATTTTGAGCTGTCAAAGTTGGCTGGAATCTCTCTCAAAGACCATCTCGAGGAGAATGAGGTTGCCAATATTTTCAGAAAACACAAATACAGGCTGCTGATCTCGAGGACGTCTCTCAATCTGCTGTTGTACTTTTTGCACGAGAACGAAGCTGTTGGAGGAGGAATGATCATCCGCTTGATCAACCGGTACATCGAGCCTATTATCAGCAATGAGACGATGGATAAAGGAAGCGTGGAGACCGAGGGCGATTTGAACCCACTTGAAGGTGTAACTGAGCTTTATACGCTGATGGATGAAGAACGAGATGGTGACAAAAAGAAGGGAAAGAAGGACGAGAGCGGCATCGAGCCGTTCAACTCCAAGGCTGTCAAGATTGGCAAGCTGCCGATGGATCCCGATTACGTCAAGGAGCTTGAAGCTGAGCTCAAGCAAAAGGACGAGCAGGAGCAAGAGGCTAACAAAAAGGTGGACAAGACGCTTGTTGAAGAGTTCAACGAGAATTTCAAAACGGACCCTGCAGACGAGGATGCGCCTGCGCGTGAGCTGTTGCCGCTGCCCACGAAGACAGCCGTTGACCTTAAGAGGGAGATTGCGGCGATCCAGGATTCCCGCGCCAAGATCAAGCTCAATTCGGTACAAGCGGCACTGCCCAGTGTGTGCATGTACACGTTTCACAATACAAACAATGATCTGACGACGCTTGAGTTCAACGATGACTCAACGGTGGTTGCCGGTGGGTTCCAAGATTCGTTTATCCGGTTATGGAGCATCGATGGGTCTCCGCTGAAGAGTGTGCTGAAAAACGATGTTTACAACCAAACTATCGATGGTATCGCGGCAAACGGCAGCCGTAGGCTGGTGGGCCACAGTGGTGCAGTATACGGACTCAATTTCAGCCCGGACAACCGCTACTTGCTGTCTTCTTCGGAGGACAAGACGGTGCGGCTATGGTCTTTGGACACGTATTCGTCGCTTGTTTCATACAAAGGGCACAACTCGCCAGTGTGGGACGTTAAGTTTTCACCACTAGGCCATTACTTTGCCACGGCGTCGCATGACCAGACGGCGCGCCTCTGGAGTTGCGATCACATCTACCCGCTGCGTATCTTTGCGGGCCATCTGAACGATGTGGACTGCGTGGAGTTCCACCCGAACTCGACATACGTGTTCACGGGCTCGAGCGACAAGACGGTGCGGATGTGGGATATCTCGAGGGGTGAGTCTGTGCGCATCTTTATGGGCCACAGCGGCGCAATCAACGCCATGGCTGTGTCGCCCGATGGGAGGTGGCTAGCGAGTGCTGGCGAGGATAGCGTGATCAACGTGTGGGACATTGCATCGGGGCGTAAACTCAAGACGATGCGCGGACACGGGAGGTCGTCGATATACTCGCTCAGTTTCTCGCGCGAGGGCGCTGTGCTCGTGAGTGGTGGGTCCGATTGTTCGATCCGCGTCTGGGATATCAAGCGCGGCACGAGTGATGATAGCCCACAGCCGGAGAGCTACACCATCGAGTCGGTCAACGCGAGCAAAGCGGAGGCTGCTGCTGCTGCGGCGGCGGCGACTGCGAGTGGAGACGGTGCGAATGGGACCGGAGTTCCTGCTGGTTCTGCTGGCGTCGGTGGTGGTGGTGCCGGTTCCAGCGCTGCCAACGGCGCCAAGAAGGCGAACGATGCACGCAAGAGGAAAGACATCGTTGCGACGCAGGACCACATGGCTGTGTATTTTACGAAGAAGACGCCGGTGTACAAGGTGCATTTCACGCGTCGGAACCTGTGTCTTGCTGGTGGTGTGTTCACCGGGTGATGTTTGGATTTCCCCCCTTTATATTTCTATATGTACTATTACTATGCCGGGGCACTACACCAAACAAAAAAAAATGCAGCAACGTTTCAAGATATGTTCTTGACGATTGGCCTCGCTGGGTCCCATGGCCCCTGTAGTTCATCCTTGTACTTCTGCAGCGCCATAAAGTACGCGGGTCCAACGATGAGAATGACGAAATGCAGGAGCAGCCAGCACGCGAGCCAGAACGGCCCGCAGATAGCCCACATGGCGTAGTCCACGCCGAGCACGACGCCGACGGTCTGACACCAGTGGAACGCAACGAAGTTGCACCGCCGCGTGAAGTTGTTGAAGATCGGGAACAGGCCGTTCAGCTCGATGGAGAACAGGATGAAGCAGAACACCGCGAGGTTCGAGCTGAGCCGCGACGCGAGCACGATCGCGTTCGAGAGGGAGATGTTTTTCGACAGGTTCGAGTTCTGCGGGTTGTGGATGTGTGCTGGTGCCGGTGCCGGTGGCTGTGTGTGGAGTTGTGATGACGGTGCGTCGACGGCGTAGTCGTTGAAGAGGATGTTTAGAGTGCACAGCCACGTCGAGAGCGCCCAGATCGAGTCGGAGGATGTCGAGTTCGTGAGCGATTTCAGCACGGGGGAGAGCGTAAGCAGCGTGAGCAGGATCAGGATGGACGACTTGAGGGTTAGCGCCAGCGACGGCGGCGCGAGGCCCTCGAGCAAGTGATCGAGCGGCGGTGGTTTTTGCTGGTGGACGGGCGACAGCGACGGTGGCGTGGACGATGGCGACGAGCCACCGGATGAGCGCGACCGCGATGGGTCCCGGGATGCGGGTGCGGACCGCGAGACTGAGCGCGAGCGGGTGTACGTCTGCAGCGCTGGCCGCGGTGTGCGGTGGGGCTGCTGCGGAGGAGCGAGGCGCTCGCGTTCAGCTAACCTCCACAGTTCCCGTGCTCGCTGCGCCTTGAGCGTGGTGACGTACACTGCAAAGCACGCAATCGTGAGCACGGTGCTTATGCCCGTTGGGATGAGCGGGTTCCAGTCGAGCGCGTACAGGCCGTAGAAGACGAGGATCACGAGGACAATCACCGAGAGGTGGAGGACAATCAGGGAGAAGTCGCTTGTCAAACGCCAGTAGGAGTAGTTCACCACCGTGGAGTTGCGGATCAGCTGGGACAGGAACGACTTGTCGGTGTAGTTGTCGGGGTAGTCCTGTCGCAGCCATAGCAGTTTCTTCCATTCTCCGTCTGTGCCCAGCGAGTCGTCGGCGTGGTTCCTGCGTGATGTTGTGGTTCTGTCGTATCGCGGAGACGCCGCGAGGGTGGACTCGCCGGGTCTCTGGCGGGCCCTTGGGTTTGGCAGCTCCCTTCGCCGTACAGCCCTGTTCTGTGTTGATATCTCCATTCTATTTGGTGGTGGTGGTGGTGGTTGTGGTGATCAAGAAAGGATGTGCGCCCCGCGCGCGCAGTTCAACCTCATCGCGCAACGTTCAGAAAAGCGGGCAGCGGCGCTATACAATAATAACAAGGCTCTGCAAACAGACAAAAGCCACGCCAAAAAATACAAGGCCATGGCGAGTGTACAACATATATCGAGCGGGCTCACTCCCGGACTCAATGTGGCATCCACCGAGTCACTCGCGACAACGAGCGAGTCGCGCTCGACCGACACCAACACGACAAGCACAGACACCGGGTCGATGTACACGTCCACGATCCCGTCGGGCGGGGTGTCTGACGTTGACTCGATGCAGTCAGCAGACACCACCGATAGACGCATACGCACTCGCACCCGCACATCGGCCACATCGGCCAGCCTCGAGCGCGGACGCACCGGCGCCGGTGGTGGTGGTGGTTCCGACACGAGACAGCCTTCCAACCTGGAGCAGCTCGAGCAGTTATCGAGCGCTGAGTCGGTGCGACAGAACCCGGTGAGCGCCGACCGCAGCTGGAGCCATCTGCAGGGTGGTGCCGCCAGCGTCGGTGGTGGTGGCGTCGACGCAGGACTTTCGAAGTTATCGAGTCCGTCTGTTATGCGGAACGCATCGTTCGCCACGTCGTTCACGAACGGGCCGCGGACGACGAACGAGACGGAGTACGAGTATGAGGACGGACAGGTGCGCGCGCGGTCGCGAGCCGGCACGGGGCTGGACTCCGGCGTTGCGAGGCGGCTCGCCAGCGGAGTGAGCGCGAGCGGGACGGGTCGGCGCTGGGAGGACGACACGATCGAGATACACAAGCACAGCGACCGCGCCGCGTCGATCAAGCCCGTGGTGGACTACCAGGACAAGCTGTGGACGCCGATCGATATCCTGGACGACGTGCGCAAGATGAGCGCGCGCGTGCACGAGACGGGGTCGTTCTTTGACGAGAAGCACGCGCGGAGTCTCGAGGAGCTGAAGCAGGCGCAGATAGAGCTGCTCGCTACGATGGGGAGGGTTGAGCAGATGATGAACGCGGATAATTACCACCGGATATGGAAGACGCGCGCTGGGGGACCGAAGGACGGTGTTCAGCTGCGCAACGACGGGGGCGGCGATGGCAACGATGCAGATGGAGCGGGTGGTGGTGGTGGTGGTGTTGGGAGTGGGGGCGGCAGTCAAAGCGGTGGTGGGTTGACTAGTGCTGGTGACAGCCGGTCTGCGTCCAATTCACGGTCACCGTTTCCCGTTGGGCGTGGTGTTACGGGTGGAGAAGAACTACGGAAGGATAAACAGGAGGAGGAGGACAGTGGCCCAGAGTCGACTTCGGCTCCTGCTGTTGCTGCTGCTGCTGCAGCGGCCGCAGCAGCAGAGAGTGTTGATGCAGTTGAGCTCGAGCAGTACAAGGCGAGTCTGTTTGACAATGCGCATTTTGTGGGGTTGGGCCGGTGCGTTGACCAAATTCGAAACGACCTACAAAACGTCAAGAGCTCAATTCGTCGCATAGACGAGACGAGTAAGGATATGTGGGATAAAAACACCGATCTGTTCGGGTAATTTTAGCGAGAGCTTACTTCCCCCGAGAAAGACAGACAGAAAAAGGACCCCGGGAGCGGTGGAGGCGGAGAATTCTCTCAGTGGGGGACCGTTGCCCGAGAGCGCGTCGTGTGCGAGCCGGAACGGGCACTATGGGGAAATGCACCGTCGATTAGGTGGGGTGGATATATATTCCCCGTCTGTAGGAGAAGTTAATTAGATATAAGCGAGACTGTCAATGGCAACCAGTGTAACAAAGTGCTGAAGTGAAAAGCAGGGAAGACGGTGGAGAGACAGCATCAGTAGCAGCAGCAGCAGCAGCAGCAGAAACAGAAATCAGACCGATCAAGGCGGTGGAGCAGAGCTCTCCGAAACAGCGTCTCGACGGTTGCACCGGAACTGCGCACATTTATATATATATAATTACACAGCTAGACAGCTTAATATAACATGTGTAGCATGGAGAGTGAATAAACGGTGACAAACAGCAGCATCTGACTAAACAGTAAAAGAAAGAACGAAGACCCTCCCGTCTGTCCCGGGACACAGACACAGCTCGCAAGTAGTCAGCAAATGTAATGTACCAACTGTCAGATACACACACACTATAATAGCATAGTATAGAATAATGCACAGTAATCACACAGTGAATAACATAATCGCACAGTATATATAAAATCACACACAATAAACAAATAGCGGACCGTGCACATCTCGTGACCCGCGCCCTCTTTTCTTCTTCTCCGTCTGTCTGTGTACACTTCATCGATCGATATAAAGACACCGCTTTCTGCCCTCCACTCCCCGATGACCGGCAATTGCTGATTTTTGCTATTTCTCTTTTCTCCTTCTGACTGCTCAACAACACAACCACCACAATATATATATATACATATATTGGTTAATTTGATCTCTCTTCATATCCAAGAGACTACTCACCGACTCACCCACAATGTCTGACTTTTTGGCTTCCGACTTGCCCGCGTGGAAAGAGCTACAGGCCATCTACGACCAGTACGGCGGTGCCTTCTCCTCCAAAGAGGCATTTGCCGCGGACCCAGACAGATACGCCAAGTTCTCCAGGACATTCACCAACTTTGACGGCTCCAAGATCCTCTTTGACTACTCCAAGAACCTCATTGACGAGAAGATTCTGTCGGCCCTGCTGAAACTCGCCAAGGAGGCCAATGTCGAGAAGCTCAGAGATGAAATGTTCAACGGAACCAAGATCAACACCACAGAGGGCCGTGCCGTGTACCACGTTGCCCTGAGAAACAGAGCAAACAGACCCATGCTCGTTGACGGCACAAACGTTGCTCCAGAGGTTGACAGCGTGCTGCAGCACATGAAGGAGTTTTCCGACAGGGTGCGCTCGGGCGAGTGGAAGGGGTTCACCGGCAAGGAGATCACCGACATTGTCAACATTGGCATTGGCGGCTCGGACCTGGGACCCGTGATGGTTACAGAGGCGCTGAAGCCATACGGCCACCCGCGCCTGCACGTGCACTTTGTCTCCAACGTTGATGGAACACACATTGCCGAGACGCTGAAACCGCTCAATGCCGAAACCACTCTGTTTCTGATTGCGTCCAAGACGTTCACCACTGCCGAAACGGTTGCCAACGCCAACTCGGCCAAGAATTGGTTTTTGCAGAGGGCGAAGGACGAGGCGCACATTGCCAAGCACTTTGCTGCTCTCTCGACTAACGCCGAGGAGGTTAGCAAGTTTGGCATCGACACGGCCAACATGTTTGGCTTTGAGAGCTGGGTTGGTGGACGCTACTCTGTGTGGTCGGCCATTGGCCTTTCCGTGGTGCTGTACATTGGATTCGAGCACTTTGACGAGTTCCTTAAAGGTGCAGAGGCCGTTGACAGGCACTTTGTCGAGACTCCCCTCGCTGAAAACATCCCCGTGCTCGGCGGCCTGATCTCGGTGTGGTACAACAACTTCCACAAGGCGCAGACCCATCTCATTGCGCCGTTTGACCAGTACTTCCACAGATTCCCTGCATACCTGCAGCAGCTGTCGATGGAGTCCAACGGTAAGTCCGTGACGAAGGGCAACGTGTTTACAAACTACCAGACGGGGCCTATCCTCTTTGGCGAGCCAACGACAAACGCCCAGCACTCGTTCTTCCAGCTCGTGCACCAGGGCACGAAGCTGATCCCTGCGGATTTCCTGTTTTCCGCGCAGTCGCACAACCCAATCGAGGGCAACCTGCACCAGAGGATGCTCGCGTCCAACTTTTTCGCCCAGGCTGAGTCGCTCATGCTCGGCAAGACGGAGGAGCAGGTTAAGGCCGAGGGCGCCACGGGCGGGCTCGTGCCACACAAGATGTTCTCGGGTAACCGTCCAACCACGTCGATCCTCGCGCAAAAGTTCACTCCTGCGTCGCTCGGTGCCTTGATTGCATACTACGAGCACGTGACGTTCACCGAGGGTGCCATTTGGAACATTAACTCGTTTGACCAGTGGGGCGTGGAGCTCGGAAAGGTTCTGGCTAAGGTTATTCTCAATGAGCTCGGCGATGAGAAGCCAGTGGAGACGCACGATGCGTCGACGAAGGGCCTGATCAACCAGTTCAAGTCGTGGGCTTGAATTTTGAACCAAGAAAAAGAGAAAAAAAAAAATTACGCCAATTTTATATACGTTGTTACTTCTACTGCGGTGTTGCGTTTCAAAACATCCCATCCATTCTCTCGCCTTTAGTTTTATCGTCAGCAGTGGAGATTTTTCTTATAGAGTTTTATTTTTCCCCTTAGTTATTATCTACGTTGAAAAAGCATGAATTATGAACCGAGATGATGCATTTCTATTTCTCCGGCTCGGTGTTGACATTTATCCGTTTGCGGGTGTGGGTCGTGGGTTAAGCCGATTTCGGGGTTGTCAGAGTTAAAGAACACGAAAAAGGCCTTTGTGACTCAAATCAAAATGCTTTTCAGCTTTTGACGTTTCGTAGGGAAGAAGCAAAATGGAGTTTTTGTAATCGACGGTAAAAATAGATGGAATCTGAAGCTTTCCGAGGATATTCAAAAAAAAATCCCACAATCTGGCGCTGGCGCTGGGCGTGCGTCAATCAATTTCTGGAGACGCGTGTGGAGGTGTGCTTTTTTCTGGCATTGCAGTTCAAGCGTGTCGCATCAGCGACTGGTAACGGTGAGAGGCAGATTGACGGACAGACATGACAATACCACCACGGAACGACATAGCGGTTGAAGTGATTGAGGATGAGGGCCCGCCGGTCAGTATCCTGCAACAGGCCGCAATGGAGGCTGAAGAGCGCGGAGATGAATTCAACCACGACACAGACGTGCCGGCAATAGACTCGGAAACACAGGCCAGCTACGGAGTGTGGAAAAAGAACGCTCCGTTCCTGTACGACTACCTCCAGACGTCGTCGCTGCTGTGGCCTTCGCTGACGCTGCAGTGGTTCCCGGATGTTGAGCGGCTCGAGACGTCAGGCACGACGCGGTCGAACAAGACTGAACCATCTACACTGCTGCAGCTCCAGCAGCGGCTGTTACTGGGGTCGTTCACTTCGAGCTCGTTCCCCGAGACGCTCACCCTGCTTAATGTCCGCCTGTTCAGGGACACAGCTAGCCACGCGAGCCTGGACAGGTACAGCGAGAGCAAGGGCGAGTTCATGACGGACCTATCATGGAGCCGGCGCGGTGACGCCGATGAACCCACCACCACCACCACCACTACTACTACCACAGATACCATAGCGGGCGTCGCCCCGCTGCGCGTGCCGCCCCGGGTGTGGACCCAGCAACGCATAGCACACAACCACGAGGTGAACCGCGCGCGGTACATGCCACAGAATCCAGACGTGATAGCGACGATCACCGCGCCGGGCACGGTGTGCATCTACGACCGCACGAAACACGCGTCGGGTGCTGCCGATGAGCCGGCGCCGCAGATCGTGCTGGAGTATCACACAGAAGAAGGGTTTGGCCTGAGCTGGAACAACCAGCGCGAGGGCCAGCTGCTCAGTGGTGCTGCTGATGGGCTCGTTGCGCTATGGGACCTAACGAGATGGGAGCGCACAGCAGCAGCGACGGCGGGCACTACTGGGAGAAGCAGCAGCGGGTTCAGCAGTGTTGGCAGCAAAAGAGAGACGAGTAGGATGTCTCCCAGCGCGTCGTTTGTGGCGCATGACCACGGGACAAACGACGTCAAGTTTGTCCCGATCCACGACTCTGTGTTTGGCAGCGTGGGTGAGGACGCCATGTTCAAGCTCTTTGACACGAGGCTGCGGATGCAGGGAGCGACATCGTCGTCGTCGTCGTCCGCCGCGGTGAAGCAGTGTCGTTGGGGCACATCGGGGATAAACGCCCTGGCATTCAGTCCTGGAAACGAGTACTGCGCCGCGACCGGACACGACGACGGTGCTGTTTGCGTGTGGGATCTACGATCTCTGACGGCGCCGGTGCACTCGATACGTGCGCACTCGGAGGGTATAACGTGCTTGGAGTGGAATGCCGTCGAGGGAAGCATACTCGCGTCTGGGTCCGCTGATCGCACCGTGAAGATATGGGATCTAGCGCAGGTGGAAGAGTATAGCAGTGTCGGCGGGAACACCACCAGCAGCGAAAGCGACAACGACGATGGGCTTCTGTTCGTGCATGGTGGACACATGCTGGGTGTTAACGATCTGGGCTGGAACCCCGATGACCCATGGATGCTGGCCAGTGTTGCCAACGATAACTCTCTGCATATTTGGAAACCGGCAAACAGTATCGTGGGTGCTAGTGCGACGACGGGACCTCCCGCAGTCGCTTGAGGACAAAAGCACTGCACAGGTCAGCTCATTCTTTTATGTAGAGAGAAGAAAAAGGGCTAAATTGAATGCATCTCGTTTAGATCTCGCTGTTTCCTTTTTTTTTTCTTTTGGTGTTTTTACTTTGTGGGTATCTGCTGCGCAGCTGTAAGACCTATTCGGTCTTAATAATGTGACGGATTTTTCCACAATAGGCCGCATTCGATGGCCCAGCGGCTGAAAGCGGAAAAAAACAGTTGCATGAGCCGCACATGGTTGCCATAGGAAAAAAGAAACGGTTGCTGTAGTTATTCCCACAAGGATATTATTTGGCAAATCTACCTCAATTGGCCGCATCCAATTTGGTAAACTGCACCGTCTAATCGGGCAATTTCTGCTCAAAGTGTCAACAAACAATTTTAATTCGTGACAGTTGTCTTGCGCTCGGTCAACGTTTTTTTTTTCTTTCTTGTTATTCACATGCACACGCTCGAGTTATTCAGTTGCAGATGCGAGTTATTGTGCTCTTTTTCTGTCGAATACACCAAAATCGCACCATCTGCACGTCTTCCCAGCTAATGACTTCGTTGTCCTTGATGCTCTGTACGAGCCTATTGATGCCCTTAGGCCGCTGTGCGGATACCGTGCCATCACGATGAGGTTGAAATGGCCAAATCGTGTAATATACCCATACCAACACAAAGGGCCGATTGGCCCGCGAATGTAATATCGGCAAAAAAGAGCCAGAATGCCCATTATGCTTGTGTCCCCCCCCCCCCCCCCCCCCCCCCCCCCCCCCCCC